>VZRH01000840.1:675684-705530 GCA_013397555.1 Urocynchramus pylzowi
GAGAAGCGGGGGGGAGGCGCTTCCGCGGATCGAGAGCGGCCGCGGGGCCCCGGCGATGGGCGGGGGAGCGGCCGGGGAGCCCCGGTGGCCCGGCGGGACTGCCCCCGCTCCCGGGGAGGGGAGTGTGGGTGAGTGTGCGGGCGGCTCTTCACGTCCGTCCGAGATGAAGGGTAGCTTGAGGAAAACATCGCAGTCATTAGCACCTTTTAATATCCGCGCAGGAGCTGGGTGTGTGTGAGTGCGCGGTTAGGAGGCCGGCAGAAGGAAGTAGGACGCACCGGCGTGGCTGGGTAGTTTCACGGGCGTCCAGGCCGAAGCGTTCCTTAAAGCACCGTGGCAGGTCCGTCACGTGCGGGGAGGACATGGAGCTACTCGGGCCTCCTTGTGCTTCTTCCTCATGTAGCTGCAGCCCGAGCTGTGCTCTTATTCGTGTCTCTTCGCAGTCACTTCTTTGACACTGTTTCTCCCAAGTCGTGTTTTTATGAAACTTGGTTTTTTTCGTGAAGTGTTTTCAGAAGCTGCTTCTCCAAAGTTATGTCGGTAAAGAAACTTTCTCTGCAGTTCTGTGGTCGTGTTGGGAAGCACAGTGTGATCCATTTGGAGGGTGTTTCACTAAAAGAACCTAATTTAACTGGTTCTAGGTTTTGTGGAGTCCAATTTAAAAAAAAAAGTAATTGGCCAGCTAGAAGATATGTGATTTCAAATACAGTTAAGTAAACAGTTTTCCATTATAATGATTTTATTTTAAAGCATATGAAAGTGAGATACTTAAATTACAAACATTTCAAGCAATTAGATTTAACTGGCTTTCAGAGTTAGCTTTAGCATACAGCCATTATCAGATCAGACTTTGGTGTACCGATGGTATCTGTATGTACGTAGTAAAAGTTACTGCCTCGTCTTCTTAATAGGCAGATACTTCACCTGTTATCAGCTCTCTCAGTTCAGAGAGGAGCTTTTGATTTATTCAGCCATTCTTTAGGATGAGACGATTTGATTGCTTGTTTTAACATACTTTGCTTTCATTCAATAAAAATGTCTGGTACAGTTTCTCAGAAAAATAAGGGGTTAGCACAGGTCAGTACTGTGACATAATAATGTCAGGGTATAAGGTGAAGGTGGTTCAAATGCTGCTTCTCCTTAGTATTGACAGAGTTCCATAAGGGCTGACTTTATCATTGTCATTAGTTGAGCAACCGGAGCATTTTGTGACTTGGTTTGTCATTTGTCAAATGTGGGAACAAACAGAGCGTTTTCACCTGCGCAGTGCTTAATTCAGATTTTGAACATGCCTCTTAGAAAGGTGCTGTTACTCCAAATGTTTTAAGTGTTTTTCAGGCTTTGGGGGACCCACATATTTTAGTCTGTAACTAGTCCAGTTCAGCTAAAAGTATTGCTCATCTTTATCAAACCTGCATCTGGCACATATCAGGAAGCAGCTTTTAAAAATACACTTCAATAGTATTGCACAATTATACTTATTCAAGATTTTCAGAATTTTATAGGCAAATACCTAGAAAGCATTTGCTGGGGGCTTTTTGTAGGTCATGATGTCCATTTACAGAAACCTTGAAATAGGAGTTTTGAGGATGAATGGTTATTCTTACAATCATCCTGGTTTTATTTTGATTCCAAACTAGATGCCTTTTATTGGTTTGGCCAAATTTTTAGCTACATCTCAGGCTATGCCTATTAAACAGCTAGTAACAACTACCTTGAGTTTTAAAAAATAGCTTTGAAGGTGTGCTTGACATCACCAGCTGTCTGTAAACGAGGGATCTCAAAGCTCTTCTAAAAACTAATTAGGCCTGATGACACATGCGTGAGGTATGCACGCATGTCAGAGTTGTGACTTTTCTGAATTTGAGTCATAGTCTGGGGTAAAACTCGGGCAGTCTTGTTTAATCACTAAACTAGAAGCATTCTTGAGTAATCTGAAACTGCATCAGAATCCTTTGGATTTTTAGAGTGGTTATGTTTCCAGAGGCTTTTTATTTCATAGCTATTGCTGTTTACCTTTAGCACAGGTTGGCATTAAGTGTATATTCTGAGAGATTTTGAAATTGTTAAAGTGGACTGTCCAGTTGCTCACGACTAAAATGGGAGCTGGTGAGTCATTCAATGAGAGCTTCAGCAGAATCAGCACAAGTACAGCCCGGGTAGGTGTGTCCATTGGTAACAAGTTCGCTGCTGAATGGAGCTGCCTCCTGCAACTGGCACAGCCTTTTATGACTGAAATGTAATGAAAGTGAGCCCATTTCACTCGTTGGGAATTTTAATGAGAGTAGCTTGTACCTGGTTGTAGATGGAATCTAGTAATGTTTTAAAAATCTACCACGGAATGACAATGTGGTGTCAATTTGGCAGAAAAACTTAAGTTTTTTTGTACTTCTGCTCCAAAGGATAGATGAGGAGAGCTGTTGAAGTGTCCATGCTGTCCTCATGGAGAAATTACCCTGGTCTAAGACACAGGCTCACTATTTGTTAAGAGTGGTAATGTTTGCAAAGGAGCCATGGGCCCACTTTCATTTAGATGGCTGGGAAATGTGTCTAGGAACACACATTTTTGAGGAGTGTCAGGATTATTCTAGAAGCAATTAGCATGAATTAGAAAAGCCTTCTTTCAAGTAAAGGAAGCCCTGTTACTACTTTTGGAAATAATGAACTGTTTGTTGCTGGCACATCTATTGGTGCTGGCAGTAATAATTCCAATGACTTCCAGGGCAGTAGTGAAGTCTTACAAGTTTCTACTGTGGCCAGTCTGATATCCACAGGTTCTTTTCCTTTTTTCCTTTTTTGTTGTTTTTTTTTATCTCTTCCACCTCCTGCCCCTTTTGTAGTATAGAGCCTCCCAATGATTTTTATTTCTCATTAACACTATCTAGGTTGCCTTCTCTCTCCTGCTTAATTTATATTCAAGTTTTTGAAAGCTTTATTAACTTATTTAGAAGACTGGCATCTAATTTTTGTGGCTTCAGTTTAAATAAGTTGCTGAGTTGCTACTGTCATGTGAATATGGTAATAGTATCAATAATCTTTTTTCCCATTAAAATGTTAGATGTCCATCTCTTTATATGTCTTTCAGAGAATATAATCTTAAAATGTGTTTCTAATCTGAAAATGTCACAAGAAAGGATATAAAACATGGTACATCACCTGAATCCCAGGCTCACTGCAAATTGTCTTTGGCCATGGCATGCAACAATATAGCTCAAAACAAAAGCAGCACTTTAAGAACAAAAACATTAAATAAGGGTTTTCACAGTGTGATCGGCCCTTTGTCCTCCCAAAAAAATTTTAACTGACTCAGTTGCTGTATTTAAACTATCACTAAGCTGATTTCAGTCTTGTTAACGTCATATTGTTTTGATATTTGCAAATTACAGTGAAGTGAGTTAGTACCCATGGGTGTGACTTCAGGTATTTATTGGGACTTTTTTCAGTGTTCTTCCAGACTTACAGGAACAGAGATGAAAAGGAGCTGCTGTACTTGAGAACTGTTGCTCTTTCATGCTTAAATACACAAGTTGAATTATAACATCACAGATGTGTCTTGTGGCTTTGAAGGGACATGTGAAAAATGAGCAAGTCTTGATACTTCCCCATCTAAATACACAAGAAATTTTACATGCAGGATTTGAAAAGTTAGTTATGGAGTTGTACTGGAAAAACTACTCCATTGGAGTAACAAAATCTGGTTTACATTACCCTGGTTTGCTGTTTTAATGCTTGCTCCTTCATTGAGTCATATGTATTTCATTGTGAGCTTTTAAAATATATGTATCATTTCAGATTTTCTAAACTAAGTAAGTGCTAGTTTTGAATCTCTTTGAACTGTCCCTTGCCCAGAATTTCATTACGAATCTTTTTGGTCACGTTGTGTAGAATAGCTGCCTGAGTGAGGCTTGAATGTCCATCAAGCAAAGAAATTTTGTCAGATTAGGGGTATTGGTGTTGTAGATGTTCTTATGTTAATATTTGCCAAAGGCCTCGTATAGGCGCAAGCAGTACTCCTTAAAGCATTTTCATTGACACAATATACATCTGTGTGATATGGGAGAAGCCAGCTGATTTTCACAACTGTTAAAACTTTGTAACAGCTGCCACTTGCTGCATTTTCTCCTGTCACCTCCTGTCTCCTTCTGAAGCGCAGCTTTTGCTGATGAGTTTTTGCCAGTTCTTCCTGGCATACAGCAGAGTACACTGGAGGCTTGGGTTTGCAGCTTCGTGATGGTGCTGGACTTGAAATAGTAAAAATATTATTAAGAATTGTACTTCAGCTGGTTTTTGTGTGCTTATTAAGATGACTAGAATTTTCTACTAATTCCATAATGTTTTTCCAGCTGAACGAGCTTTGGACACCATGAACTTTGATGTCATTAAAGGCAAACCAGTGCGCATCATGTGGTCTCAGCGCGATCCATCTCTACGCAAAAGCGGTGTAGGAAACATCTTCATCAAAAACTTGGACAAATCAATTGATAACAAAGCTTTGTATGACACATTTTCTGCTTTTGGGAACATCCTGTCTTGTAAGGTTAGTGGAAAATAAAATGTATTGACACACAAACTCCTCAGTTTATGCTGGAAATGTTCCATGGTATTACAACAAGGTTTTTCATTAATAGGTGGTATGTGATGAAAATGGATCCAAGGGTTATGGATTTGTGCATTTTGAGACACAAGAAGCTGCAGAAAGAGCTATTGAAAAAATGAATGGTATGCTGCTTAATGACCGCAAAGTGTAAGTACATAAATAAGCATTTGGAGATCAGCAAAGTGAAATTCATTTTAGGGCAGACAAAGGTTTAAAAGCTTATCTAGGAAAGGAAGGTTGTTCTGAAAATTTCTAATTTTAAGAAGATGCGGGGTTTTTGTGCTAGGGTTTTAAGAATTGTATCACCTGCTTGTTCTGGAGTCAGTCTAAGCTCAAAAAGACAAATAATGGACTCTGGAGGAAAAAATCACTGTATTAATTGTCTTACAAGCCAATACTGTAATGAGGATTTGGGATCTTCCCTGGTTTTCTGATCTTATTGGTCTGAGATAAAATGCAATCCATTGAGTATTCTGAATAATACATCCTCTGTAAGAGTTGTGAGATAAGTGTATTATCCATATTTTGGAGTCAGCTGATACTTAGCACTAAAACTAAAGGGTACTTATTTGGGACTAAAGAGTGGTCTGATTATACTAATATTTTTGTATCAATGTCTGTTAAGAGGCGTATCTAGGGAGTAGAAAATTAAACTGAGGGAAGTGTAATGTTTTAAACGTTATCACTATCCTACATTGTAGGAAAAAATTTTATTTGGCAACCTCTTTAATAATATTTAGGCTGGGGGAGTGAGTGTGTCTCACAGCTATGCCTCAGGAATCATTATGGTGTTTGGTATAATTGGCGAAGAACAGCTTTCTAGATACTTAAGATGGTTTGGAAAAAGGATAACAGAAATCAGCATCAGTTTACTGTCATGAATTATTTTTATATTTAGAGATGGATAGATCAAGACATATACAGGGAAAACATATATTTTGAAACTTGAGTTTTCCTGATTGTTCTGTTCTTGACTGACGTACTGTGGATGGTTTTATTCAATGTCCATTGTTATGAAACTTTAAATTAGTGAAAATGGTCAACATACAGTCATAAGAGCACAGGAGTAAAATAGATCATGAGAGTTAATTTTGCTTTGAATTTCTATTGAGACTAGTCTTTTAGAAATCAATTAAAACACTTCACTCACTATCAAAATCTGCTGAACACGTTTCACTTCCATTCTTACTATATTTGATTGCTATAAATTAGGCGAAATTGTCAAAGTTTAAAAATTACTGAGGTACTGTATGCTGCTGTATCGCATTTGCCAAATTTGTGACTGTAAAGTTAGAGCCTACAATAAAATTTGAAAGTAGGAGGCTGCTACAGTCAGAAATCAGTGTCAGCCATGTACAGTCTGTGCTAGGGCATGTCCTTGGGCTGCAGAATGTTATGTTCAGGTTCTGCTCGTTTTCTGCCAGTGTGAACTAACCATTGGTGTTCCCAGCCGATTTGCAACAGTATTTGACTCGAGCAAGTTGAACTATTTATTTCACTAGGCCTGAAAACAAAGTCTTTGCTACAGGCTGGAGAGGTGTGTTAGGGAGGGGGGGGCAGTTAATTAAATATCTCTTGCTTAAAAACTGAATCAGAGAGTGGTAACTGCTTTTGGGCTACCTTGCTTTTAGCAAGGCACAGGGATTATGCTGTTACCTAGAAATTCTGTTCAGCCTCTTAGTACTCTTTCCATTGTCAAGCTCTTGTTGTCAAAGGTTGTTTTATAAGAGTAGCAATCTCACCAATGGCTTGAAAGCATTTTCATGCCTTGTAACTGGGATAAACATGCTAGTGTAGCATAGGACATAGGAGTTGTTTTTCTGAGTTTTATAATAAATATTTTGTCTAAAGAATTTCATACCTATAGTGAACGAGACTGATTAGGAATAAAATACAATGCCAGAGGATTAAAGCTTTTAAACCTTGAGACACTTGCTTTAATCTGTGTTACTCTGTTCTTCCTGCAACCAGATTTGTTGGAAGGTTTAAATCCCGCAAGGAACGTGAGGCAGAGCTTGGAGCCAGAGCAAAAGAATTCACCAATGTTTACATCAAAAATTTTGGAGAAGACATGGATGATGAGAGACTTAAGGAACTCTTTGGCAAGTTTGGTAATGTCTTAATGTTTATATAAACACAAGTGAACTTCAATTTACTATATATCTTATCTGTACAGTGCCTTGAAATACAAGAAATCCGGGCTGTCTGATGTTGGTGTAGAAATGTAATAAAGGTTACTGAAAGTTGGCACTTAATTCCAGTTTCAGATTCAGAAGTGCAGTAATACCTGAATTTTAAATAGGCAGAATATCATATTTAATCCTGCCATGAGAACTGTTTTCAGTAATCTGGAAGTAATGTGTCTATGGGTTCTGCAGTGTTCTCTGGTTTAGTACAGATTGATTTTATAAATGCCCCTCAGGATGTGTGACTGAATTTACTACTGCTTTCATTGACCTGCAAACTTACCTCTCTTATTCAGTTGCATTGTGGTGGTTGACCTAATAGAAAATTATAAGGCACTATTCCAGCACCAAGCTGTGAGATTCTGCCTTGATCCTCAGTTACGCACAGGGCAAAATTATGGTGGACGTATGACCATGGTGTAGTAATGAATATGATGTGTTATCATCAAAATAGGAAATGGCAAATCCCTTAATGCCATTAGAGCTTCTTCACATTTTATTTTCAATCTCACCTTTTTTTAATTTATTTTCTTTCCTATATGCTTTTGCTGTTCTCCGGTGGATATTATGTAAAGCAAGGGAAAGCCTTATACAAGAGATACCCTGTAGCAGCCTTAAACAGCAGAACAGGAAATTCCCTTCTGCCCTTCAAGTATCTGTGGTTGAAACAGTAGCGAATTTAGCTGCTACAGCTAAATTGGCTACTTCCAATTGAGTCTGTGAACTGCAATTTTTCAGAGGTTATGAAATTGCTGAACTCGGATGGCCTTTCACCAGGATAAATAGTGAAATGTATACCTAATTGCAAGGCCTTTCTCTGGCTTTTTCAGTACCTGCTTCAAAGCATGGAAATACTAATACTTTTCAAGTGTCATAATTTTTAATGATGAAACAAATTTCATTCACTTGGAGGTGAAATTTTGGTTGAAAATACATTAGAAAAGAAATTCAGCATGATGGACTTCTGCCATAATGGCTGAAGTTCCATCAGGGCAAATTAGTAATTTCATATTAATGGATGACATTTACTTGATACTATTATTAGTGCAGGAGTCCTTTATAATACAAGTGAAATAAACTAAATATTATATTCTAAAGAGACTGTTCAAAAGGTGAGAAGAATACACTGTATATGAAGCATAAGTATTTCATTCTCTTTTTAGGTCCTGCTCTAAGTGTGAAAGTTATGACTGATGAGAGTGGAAAATCCAAAGGCTTTGGCTTCGTTAGTTTTGAAAGACATGAAGATGCCCAAAAAGTAAGCTTTTGGACTTAATTTTAGGAATCCTGTAACTGAGACCCAAATAATTAAATTTCATTGAGTGATTAAGTTTTTTTAATTGGTCAAGAACACTGCAAAAAGAGGTGCTCACTGCCTAAATTACTTAGCAGAGTTTCTGTCATTTAGAATGCTTTCCTATGAGCAAATGTCAGTTGGTCTAAGAAGCCTATTAAGTCAAGATACTCTGGTACAGCTGGAACTAGTGTAGAAATGGGGAATCTTGAATAATTTTAAAACCTGTTGTAGTTGGGCTTAAAGGTCTCAGTGATATTTGGACTCTCGCATGCTGAGCAATATACAGCATAGTAAATTACTACATCTCTGAATCATTGGATCTGGTTTGGTTGCACAAAATGTTTGTGCCTGTCTGCTTTTTGTACAAAGGGCAGAAAGAATTGTGTTTTCTGCAAAGTCAGCAGGAAAGCTATTCATTTTATAAAGCATGTTTGGCATAACTGTGAGAAAATAGTCATAGAGCCCTGTAATATTGCTTTTACTTGAGGGGTAACTTTATAAAAAGGGTCCTTTTTATTCGTGTATATGTCTATATCATGCCAGTATGCTGTATAACTTAATTTTTTGTCACCTGGTGGCTTTGATATGTCAGTTTACTGTGACAGTAGGGACATAGAAACAGGAAAAAAATGCAATACAGAACAAACAAAGTTTGCTTTTCAAAAGGCATTTTGGTGATTTGTCAGTACTGCAAGTGTACAAGTGAGAGATTAGAACAAATCCTGTCTGTCTTTAGAACATCTCCATTTTTCAGTCTTGCATACATTAATTGATGAATAGTTTCTCCTACTGTAGTCAGAATCATGTTGGGTGTTTTAAATAACATGAAATTCCAATATCTCTGTAAAAATATCTAATGGTTTTGATCATAAACGTATACAATAAACCAGTAACGTCTGGTTTTAAATTAATTGAGTAAATACATGCCAGAGTTTTTACATCTGAAGAGTTATAACTCAAAACAGTATGAAGGGAAGAAGTTCACATTTTCATACTTCTAATTATTTCCTTAATGAAAGAATAAAAATGAAAAGAAAAAAGCTGTACATATAATCTGTAGCTTAACATTTAGTATAGAAAGATCTGGTAAATATTACAGTTTCAGGTGTTACTTTTAAAGACAGAACTAGATGAATTAAAGATTTTCAACTTTATTTGCTTACACTTTATTTGCTTTTTTCTGCCATTAGCAAGATAAGGCTGGAGAAATAGTTCTTGCAACTTGGTTTTTTTCTCCAGCTTCATATAAAAAAAGTGGTTTGCATCCCATGTGACTTGTCTTCCACAAGACAGAAGCATACTTGGAAAGCAGTTTTCATGTTACCATAAGTTGGGAAGTCTTGGGGTATTTTGTTTCAATTAGTGGTATTTTAAGATGGATTAGCTCTTTTTCTAGAATCCTTATGTAGATTTTTAATTTAAATTGCATTTTTTGTGTGTCTGAAAAATGCTGGAGTACAAAGCACTGCTAACTTGTTGTTTGTCAATGAAGGCTGTAGATGAAATGAATGGGAAAGAGCTCAATGGAAAACAAATCTATGTTGGCCGGGCTCAGAAAAAGGTGGAAAGACAGACGGAGCTGAAGCGCAAGTTTGAGCAAATGAAGCAGGACAGGATCACCAGATACCAGGTTCAGTTTTAAATCAAGAGGGCTAACTCTATTATATGATGTTCTGAGATTTACACAAAACAGTTGCTTTTAAAAATAACTTGCCTGTTTTCTTAGGGTGTAAACCTTTATGTGAAAAATCTTGATGATGGGATCGATGATGAGCGTCTTCGAAAAGAGTTCTCCCCATTTGGTACAATCACTAGTGCAAAGGTAAAGTTCATAGATTGTGCTCATTCGTTCTCTGAAAATGAGTAGTGATCTGTCACCAAAGAAAAGATGATAATTTCATTCAGTAGCAGATGTGACCCACTGTAAATGTGGACATCAGCTTTCTTGATTATTGTACATGTCAGGTTAAACACCATATGATCATGCTTTCTTGAAATAAAGTGAGTAGTGAGACTAGTGTGAGAAAAATTACATCTTTCAGTGCAATATTGTGCTCATTATTATTTTAATGAGATTTTCATCTCTATTTGGGTAACAGCTATTTTTTACACAATAATACTAATTTGTATAAAATACTCAGTTAAACAAACCTGTGGTCTCACTTTTAATAAGCTGAAACAAGAAACTCATGCAAGTTGAGTAGGTGTGACACAGAAGATTTAGTTTTAAAACTAAATTTTGTACTTACAGGTGATGATGGAAGGTGGCCGCAGCAAAGGATTTGGATTTGTATGCTTTTCATCACCAGAAGAAGCCACCAAAGCAGTCACAGAAATGAATGGTAGAATTGTGGCTACTAAACCATTATATGTAGCTCTAGCCCAACGTAAAGAGGAGCGCCAAGCTCATCTCACCAACCAGTACATGCAGAGGATGGCAAGTGTAAGAGCAGTACCTAATCCTGTAATCAACCCCTACCAGCCAGCACCTCCTTCAGGATACTTCATGGCAGCTATTCCTCAGGTACGTGTAGAGATGAGTAACTGAATATTTTGTATTCCATATAAAATCTGCTTAGATACAACAGTAAATAGAACTGTTAGCATGTGTCTGTGATTTCAGCATTTTCATCTCTTAGTGGGAGGGTGCTGGGCTGTTCAGCATGCCCTTCACAGACAGCAGAGTTAAGTGATGTTGTTGTGTTTGGCAGACTCAGAACCGTGCTGCGTACTATCCTACTAATCAGCTCGCTCAACTTGCTAGACCTAGTCCTCGCTGGACTGCTCAGGGTGCCAGACCTCATCGTAAGTCACTTCTTTACCTCTTTCCAGTGATTTCTGTAAACTCCGTAGAATTTTCCTTTGCACTTTCAGATAGATTTTCATGGCATTGCTGTATTAGTCTTCTGTTTGCCATGTTGTCATCACTCAGTGTTTCAGCATGTAATAGTCTATTTTTTCTAAACCATAGCATTCCAAAACATGCCTGGTGCAATCCGCCCAGCAGCACCCAGGCCACCATTCAGTACCATGAGACCAGCTTCTTCCCAAGTTCCACGAGTCATGTCAACGCAGCGTGTTGGTGAGTTTGATTTGTATTGGACTTCTGTTCCAGTTTTGCTGGTTCAGCGTGATCTCGCAAAATAAACATTTGTAAGTTTAATATCACATGTGATATTCCTAATGAATAAGCTAATAGCACTTCTAGTCATTGCTTTAAATACTGTCCCAGCAAAGACTCCAGCTGTGATCCCATCTCTTCAGGATGAAGCACTTTGTGTGCTCTTCAGTAATACTGTAAGATGGCTTCTGTCATTTCTAAACATAGTTGCAGCAATTGTAATAATAGGTTGCATGTCGAAATACTAGGATTATACAATTTTAGCTCTTACTAATTTTTTTTGTATTTTACATATACATATTTTATTATTATGAGCCAGTATCATTAATGCAAAATCTGCACATCACTGAATGGACTAGAATTGACTGTAATCATTGAATGGCTTGAAATGAAATTATATTAATACTCAACAAAGTGGATTTTTTATCATGGATCTTTTTCCAGTAGCATGTAAAAAGGGCAGTTCATGAATGAAGTGACTGGAAATCAGCATCCAGTAAATGTCAAGGTTTGAACCTTTGTATGTGACCAGTGATGTGACAGTTGACAATACTATTAAGATGAATCTATAACGCAATACGTAAATTAGGTATTTGATTCAAGTTGGTTTGTTGGGCAAAGTAATTATAATAATTATTCACATATGGAATTCTGTTTCTGTGTTTTCAGCTAATACATCAACACAAACGATGGGTCCACGTCCTGCAGCAGCAGCTACCGCGGCCACTCCTGCCGTGCGCACAGTACCGCAGTACAAATACGCTGCGGGCGTTCGCAATCCTCAGCAGCACCTCAACACGCAGCCGCAGGTTGCTATGCAGCAGGTGTGTGACTGGGGAACTGCTCTGTGCTTCTGCTGGTGTTCTTAGCAGAGGAAGGTGGTGAGGATGATGGGAGAGCACTTCAGGCTCTGCATCGTGGCAGTAGAGTAAAAGCACTAGGGAGTTAAGTATATGTGAAGTTCATCTGGGGCAGGATGTGATCCCATGTTGCTTTGTTCTTTTCAGTTCCCTCATACCTTAGCCTAAATTCTTGTGTTTACTTCTCAGTGGAGCAGTTTCTAATAATCTTCAGCATCATCACTCAGCTCTAACCAGTAATATTTGATTAAATAGGCATAGTTGTTAATTTCTTTGATGCATGTTTCCATGCATCAAACATTTCCAAACTCTGGCATGTTTCCGACACTGTAGGCATTGTGTATGCTGAGTTGTGAAATATTGGCTGTTGGAAGCTACACCTCATTATGAGCCAGGGTTTCATTTTCAAATGTTAAATTAATTTGCAGCCTGCTGTCCATGTGCAAGGTCAGGAACCCTTGACTGCTTCCATGTTGGCTTCTGCCCCTCCACAAGAACAAAAGCAGATGTTAGGTATGTACATGATACTTTTCTCTATGCATTGTAGCAGAAGGACAATTAAAGTACACTTTTTCAATCTTTAAATGCTGAGTTAATGGTTTTAGCAGTAGAACAAGTTTGTTTCCCTTATCCCTTAAATTTAAGCTGGATTTGTGTCTGACTAACTTTCTTTTTTCTAGGTGAACGTCTATTCCCCCTTATTCAAAGCATGCACCCTACTCTGGCGGGTAAGATCACTGGTATGTTGTTGGAGATTGACAACTCTGAACTCCTCCACATGCTCGAGTCTCCTGAGTCTCTTCGTTCGAAGGTAGGTGGACTTTTGCCTTGCACTGATCTAACAGTTGTTCCTGCTGGCACAGTGGAGTAACAGCCATGCAGTGGTGGCTCAGGGCAAGAGTATCCTCTTTCAGAGGGTGACAGGGACTTGCATTGCATAAACTGGAATTGTAATGTTCTCATTTTTGTTTTCAACAATATAGGCATTATTTATATGCATAATTTCCGCTGTATTGTTAACTTAAATATACAAAAATTGCTGAGCTTCCCTTAATTAATTTTTCATTTGTACTTAACAGGTTGATGAAGCTGTAGCCGTACTACAAGCCCACCAAGCTAAAGAGGCTGCTCAGAAGGCAGTTAATAATCCCACTGGGGTTCCAAGTGTTTAGTAAGTAAGTTTGGCCACTGTAGTTCCATGCGTTGACTAAGGCAAGTGTTTGGTCCATGGCCTTGCAAGCAGCAAGGCTCTGTGTCATGTGCAGCCAGAGGAAGTAGCAGCTATGGTAAACAAGCTTCTGTGCTCACTTGATTAGCAAAAGCTACTGACATGTCATTGTTTCTAACAATGCATTTAGCTGGAGTTAGTTCTAGGCATGTGTGCAGAAATGGGCAGTTCTGTCAAATGCTGCTATTCATACTATGAGACCAACTTGTGGAATTGAAATAAGCTTAAAATGGTACTCCAACCCCTTTTTTCTTAGAAATTAAAGAGCTTATTTACACTGTAGTTTGTATATACTTACCAAATTCTAAAATTGTCTAGTAAGTGAAAACTAAGCTGTATACTGTCTTGACTTCACATTTGGGTGAAGTTAATGTCAGTTAAAATAGTGATTTCTCTTCATTGCTTTCTGTGGGGTTGGTATCTTGACTGTGCGTGACAGAGGCAAATGGTGGTACCTTAACAATTTTGACCGGGAAAAAATGTGAAGTTGAGGATAAAAAGGAATCTATTATCTCTTCTGTCTAGTTAGGTTTTGCCTGTGAACTTGCTTTCCACATTTGTAGCTATCATTTGAAGGTGCCTGATTTAACATTTGATCGCATAACATTTTTCCTTTTGGAGGAAGAATTTGAGTCATGATTTTTACACATTTCTGTTTCTGGAGATAATGCTGAATAGATTGTCTCTCCTAAACTAAGATGCCCATACTTTGAGACCATTACTCCATCTGCTCCATGATGTTTTAGTAATTGGAAATTAAAAATACTGCTAGGGTAGTTATTTGATGAGCCTCAAGAGTAGAGGTGCTCCACAGTCAATCACAGCCACATTGTGCTTAAAGCAGTGCTGTCTGAGGGACTGTCCAGTTCTAGAGTCAGTGTTGTCTTGCCACGGATCAGACTTTTGTGTCCCCTAAAAAGTGGGAGGACCTCAGTTCCAAAGAACTTTGTTATCATTGAAACGTTGCTGCAGCCCCGAGTGCTGCATGGTGTACAGTAGTAGAAAACATACAAGGTTCTGCTTTTGTTTTAAAACATGACAACGTTGTTTTTCTTCGCAGAGCTATCCGGGACTACAATCTAGAACTTCGCTTCACCGAAGAAAAAAAAAATCTAAACATGGAAAAACTATTAAATATTGAGAAAAACATTGCAAAATATAAAATAAATAAAAAAAGGAAAGGAAACTTTGAAGCTTACGTACAGAGCAACGCCGGGGCTAGCAAAACAGATGCTAGTCCTAGATTACTTATTGATTTAAAATTTAAAAAAAAATAGTAAAATAAAAAATACAAATTAATGTTTTATAAACCCAGGGGAAAAGAATTTTCAGCACAGTACAAAAATTTAAAGCATTCCTTTCTTTAATTTTGTAATTCTTTACTGTGGAAAAGCTCAGATTATCACCACTGTTTTAGTTGACAGTGAGAATTGATAGCTGAGCAAAGAAACATAATTTGGATTATAAAATTCTTGGTTTAATAAAAATTCCTTAAACACTGACTTACTTGTGATGGTTTCTTTTGTACAGTGTGCTTTTTCATAAGCTTGTCATCCAGAATGCCAAGTTAGAATCCCTCTCTAGTATGTTTTAATGGATTGTAGAGAAGATAAGACTACACCTGTAGACTGTCTTCTAAATAATAAAAGTGAAGGGAGGGGGGAAGTGTTTGGGTTTTTTTAATAAATTGCTGCTTGATCTGAATCTGGTCTAGTGTACAATAGCACAGAAATAATTCTGTTTTCACTCAGGGCTGATGGGGTCTTCAAGTCAGTTTGTGTCCCTAAAGGGATTAGCAGTGAAATGGTCAATGGCACTAAAGTGGGAAGTGGCAGCAGTAACACATGAGCTGTTTCATTTGCTACAGAACCATAGAGGCTGGGAGTTTTGTGGGATTAATACTTAAATGCTTAATCAAGCTAAGTGTTAAATGCATAAACAAGAGACAGTAAAATCGCTTTTGTTGTAAAATAATCTTTCACTGTGTGAATTAGCAGATACACTAATGTTTGTCCATCCACAGATGGATTATCCTACAGTTGCTGCCTTGCTTTTTTGTTTTCCCCTTTCTGCAGACTGTGGAATAAAAAAGGGTATTTTCTACCCAGTTTAGCCGATAATTGGCTCTATAAGTTGCTTTTTCAAAATCGATAATGCAAAAAGAGAAATTAAATGGTGAAAGTGGCATGTCCTGCTTTTGCAAAGAAGAGGGTAAAACCTGGCTGGCTGGGGTGGGGAAGAGGCACAAAGATCTGTTAGTCATGAAGGCATGACTGGAAGGTGTGACAGTAGCCACTGCAATCTGCTGGGTTTTAGTTGCTATATGTAAAGAATACAGATTCTATGGAATTCACAAGAAGGAGGTTAGTTTATTCTGGAAGTCTCTGAAATCTGTGTTGTGTGGTGGGAATTCCAGTGTTCTCTGATCTGTTTGCAGTTAAAGCTCATTAGTATGCTTTCTGAAGTCCCCCAAAAGACAGATCAGGAGCCCCCTTATTTTTCCCCTCTTACAAAGGGGGAAATTTCAGGTTTTCAGTTATAGAACTTGAGAAATAAGCCTAGCATAATGAGGTGAAATTGGTCTGTTGTAAATGGAATCTAAAATCCTTTGCTGTAAAAAGCATTAGGTTAAACTTAAATAATTCTTACACTCAGTCCTGTCCTGATGGCAGCAGACTGAGACAGTCTTTAATTTGTAGTCTTGCTGAGGTGTGTGACCAGAATTAAGAATTTTTGAAATTGGTAGTAAATCCTGCAAAAAAGGCAGTTCAAGCAAGATATATACACGTTAAGAGGCTGAATGTATAACCTTGATTTTATGTAATGTCAACTATAAAAACATTTAAACTTTGGAGGCAGTTTTAATGACCTAAAATACTTAGCGCCATAATGGCAATGCTGAAGAATCTGATGATATTTAAGGTTTAATGGAAGATCTAAAGGATATTACAAAAACCTATTTTCAGGATTCTCAGGGCCCTAGCAGGAAAGCAAAAGGCCACCTCACTTCTGCTTGTTTTCCTAGATAAGTTGTGTGTTCTGTGAGTCTGCTGGAGTTAACCAAACTAATTTTTGTTTTGTAAGAATGATCAAGTTATTTAATGTCTTCTTGATGGGGTGGCTGAAAAAGAAGAACAGGAAGTCTTTGAGTTTGTAGAAGACTTCTGTAGGTGTGTCATGCACTAGTATCTGTACCAGCATGAAATACTGGGTAACTTCTGTGATGGAAGGAGACAGCAAGGCAATTATGCTAGGGGGGATCATGACAGCTGAAGAAAACAAAGCCACTGGTTGATTTGGTTTATTTCTTCACAGTCTTGCTTACATGGTAATTCCCTGCTGTATACTACAGATGCCTATTCAATAAATGTCTTCTATTTAATTTCTAAATCTTAAAGATGGCAAACAAGGCATTTGTTAGTGCCTCTACCAATGCATCTTTGGAGTACTACTGTAAAACAAAGCAGCATGCAGAAAAATCAACTTTTTCAATAGTAGAGAAGTGTTCCTTGGAGTTAATAGGCAGGCTGACTGGCAGGCACTTCCTGCTGCCACAGGTTCCCTCTAGTATGTGTCAGAGGCTCATGCTGATCCTCTGCACCCTGCAGCCAGCCCGTGCTAAGCTGATTTTGCTGGATCCTCTGGCATTTCATTCCTTAAATCCTTCTGGGTCTTCCATTCTGACCACAGCAAACACTTCAGAGTTTAGCAGCAGCCAAAAGCCTGCTCATGAAATGGGTGGTGATTTGAATGAATGAGTGAATGAATGGTATTATATTTGCCACCCACTTTTCCAAGCAGGACTTGGCTTTATGAGCAACTGAATCAAATGTTTGGTGCAGAGGTAATCTGGATTGTGCACATTCTCTTTGCTGCTTGCTGGAGTCTAGGGAATTCAGAGTTCACTGGATCCAGGGGAGGAGGGGCAAGGTGCTGGACATTAAGATGTTCTAGAGTCTGGCAATGTCTTGTTGCCAGTTTGTGCTAATTAGATGTCTACCCTTGAATAAATGGTGTCTTCAGTCCTTGCATCTTAAGCATCTTTCTTGGTAACATCCTTAATGATTGTGATGGACAACTGGATGTACACAGGTAGCCACTTAACATTTTGAGTTAGGAGTCTTGGAAAAAAGATTTCCTGAACTCTACATTTAGTAGACATATTTGTGCTTGGGACAACTGAAAAAAAACCCAAAACAACTTAAAATTTGTATATTTTTACAATACAATTTGTATTTTTTTCCATAGGTTTAAGAGTTGTGGTCCAAACTAATATGCTAGAGAGAGTCCTTGGGACCACAATTCTCCCTAGACTTCCATAGTTCTGTGTGAGTCCATGTGGTATGACTACCTCACTGAAAGAAAGCTTTCAGTCTCGCTTTTCTTCTGCAGCACATGGTCAATGAGAAAGAGTAGCTGTGTGGAAATGAAAATGCAACTGGAGGGGTTACAAATCCTTAGGATATTGCATTTGAAGTGAATTCAAATTTAAAACAATGTTTCCAGCTATACTAAGAACACAAGGTGCGCATGTAGTTACAACTTGGGCAACAAGAACAAAGGAAGAATATTTTCAAAAAGGTAATTTGAAATTTAGATTTCTCCCTTGTATTGGGATTGAAAGTAATCATTAAGAAAAAAAAAAGAATTGACAAGCTAGGCCACCATAATGGCCCTTTTGTACATTAAGTACTAAGAGCAGTATATCTGCCAAATGGTCTCCTATTTCCTGCTAAGGAAACATCCCTAAATCCTGCCAGGCTCCAACCGGCTGTAGCTGGCCAGATATCTGTACTTTTTTATAGCTCTGAGCACATTTTAAAATATACCATGTGATATCTGAGCATTCAAAAACCAAAAACTGATGCCCTGGGCAGGCTAAATGGCTGTGCCACATTTCAGTAACTGGGACCTTGGGTTACATGTGTTCTAGGTTAAACATCAAACAGAGATTACACTTCAAAAGGTGGGCCCCAAGCATATTATGTTGTCACGTCTGTAAATGGAAGCTTACTTAATCCTGTCTCTTACCACTGCTAGAGATTTGCCACCTGTAGCTATGTCTCAGAGAAAAAAGGAGGGGATGGACAGCAATGGCAGAGGATGGGGTCCTCAGGGATTATGCTGACAGCCTTCCCACTGGGGAGAGGGAGGCAAAAATGGTGCACTTGTTGGAAATGATACAACTTCTGGAATTTTTTAATGTAACTTTAGTCAGGGGACTGTTCACCTTCACCCCTGTGTGATGGAGTAACTTTCAGTGCAGAACCTGGGCATGTGTGAATGAAATTATTTCTATTGCACATCCAGGCTAGAATAATTTAATGCCAATTCTCTAACGCTGAAAAGATGTTGTTGGAAAGTTCCTGTTTTTCATGCAGTTTTGGTGACACACCTTTGCTTCCACCCAAAACCATGTCCCAGCAGTGACATATGGGTGGTATAGAACAGCAATAAAGCCACACCATGTCCCTACCCTGCAGCCAGGACACCACCAAAATTAGCTCAGTTTCCCCTCCTATAGTTTTCAGGAACCAGATTTAGGCAGATGAGAAGAGACCAGAAACCTAGAATGACAAAGGTAGAAAATTCCTGTGACCTGGAGCTTAGATCTTTCCTTTGTCTTCCTATACCTCACATTTTTCCATTAAACTCATTCTGCAGGTGTTTAGCCTACCAGGTTACAAAAGTGGAGATATGGATTGGCAAAATGTCTTGGGATACAAACAAGGATGCACACAGCAGCCTTGCTCAGGAGTGGAAGAAAAGCTCTTCCAGAACTCCTCAGGGTGTGGGGAACCTCGTCTCCCAGGTACACCAGAGCAACTGTGACACCAAGGCTACAAAGTTGGCTTTGTAAGAGGATTGTTATGGAGGTGCTCCTGAAGTCACTGGACTGGTTACATTTGGCTGCACAGATGAAAAATAAAAGCAAATCAAGTTATCAAACACATTATACAATTTTATTTTACTTACTCTTCTCCATTTCATTCACAATGCCCACAGTTAATCCTGTTTCTTGAAAAATATGTATAAGCCTTATTTTACTGGGGTTTTCCCCAGGTCATCCAGTCAATCACAGCCTTCGCAAAGCAATTTTCTTCCTCTGAAAAAGGGATTTTTGGTGAGGCCAGCATAACATGCTCACATCAGGCCCTCAGTTGCAGGGCAGGCACTGCAGTGGCATCATTTCCCTGTTAATGAGCTCATTCCACATCTCCAGCAGTGTTGCTTGTCTAAGTCTACGAGGACTTTCACATGAGAAGACCCAGTCCTGCAGTGCCCTTCCCTCAGGGGTACCAGAAACACAGAAAAGGAAGCCGTGAAAAACAGCAAGAATAAATCACCCTTCTGAGAATTAGCCATAAATGAAAGTCCCAGGCCAGAGAAGGATGTACCATTTTAATTACACTTCACCTCCAGTGAGGTACTTTGAGAAAAAATTATTTCGTTTTCTTACAAACCTGCTGTGTACCCCATTCGCCAGATGGTCGCTAGTTCATGTTCCTTGAGAAATAGTGAATTACTATCACTTCATAATGAATTACCACTTCGTAGGCTGCTTCCTCGAGCTGTTCTGAACTCCCTCCCTGCCCAGCCCTGGCGCTGCAGTGCCCGTGTCACCCGGCGGGTGCGATCTGAGGGAAAGGTCTGAGGGCCGGGCCCTGTCTGAGGGAGCGGTCTGAGGGCCGGGAGCGGTCTGAGGGCCAGGCCTGGTCTGAGGGAGCGATCTGAGGGCCGGGCCCGGTCTGAGGGAGCGGTCTGAGGGCTGGGCCCGGTCTGAGGGAGCGGTCTCAGGGCCAGGCCCGGTCTCAGGGCCTGGTCAGAGGGCGCGGTGCTGCGGCCGGGCCGCAGCGGGCCCGGTGTGCGCGGAGGGGCTCCTGCTCCGCAGGGCGCGGCACGGCCGCAGCTCCGAGCAGGTGAGGGTGCGCCTGGTGCCATCCCCAGCCCTGCCCTCCCACCTGGCCCTCACACCCGCCTGGTTCTCCTGATGCTGTCCTGTCGGAGGGGCAGAGCGCTGCTCGTGGAACAAGGTGAAATCCAGCAGTGACTGAGAGGCAAATTGGAAAAAAAAGCCAAGGCTTGTGGCAGAAGGCTACGGTAAGCCTGCTAAATGGGAAACATTGGCCAAGCAGCAGCAGCTGTTGGCTCCAAGGGCCTCTTTTCCTTGGCCTCTGGGAGAGAGGTGCAGCTGCTCAATTTTGGTCATTAATCCCATGAACAACCCTGGAAAGTTTATGGAGATCAGTCCAGGTAAATTGCAGAGTTGATGGCAGGATTTTTTTTGATAAGCTGGAGGTTATCCAAGTGTTGGATCTTGAATTGCCTAAGTCGATACCTCAGGAGTGATCCTTTCCACACAGAGTTACAAAACAGCTGCAACGCAGGCTTGAAGTATTCCAAGGAATTGTGAGCCTCAGAGAATAATGTATGGCCCCAGGCAACAGAAGTGGATGATTTCAGGGTGAATCAGTCTGTTTATCTCTACTTTTGCTTTGTTCCTTGTTGAGTTGCCTCTGTCCTTCTGCCCTCTGTCCTTCCTCTGGATTTCTTAGGAAAGTGAAGGGGAGCATGTGATGCTGAGCTTTTCTGTGAAAGCAGAAAAGCTGCTGTCAGTATTCTCTTTGCTAGCCTTCTCTTGGCTCTCTGGCTGGCCTTTGCCAGTCCTTGGCTCCAAGCAAAATCTCTCCTGACGCTTCTGTAAGTCTGGGTGCGCACTATTATCCTTTCTGAGCAGCATAATTTTACCTCACCAGCCCTATTTTAGGGCCCTTGTTGGTGAACACTTATGCTGGTGGCTTAGGTAGGTGCTTCTCTTGGCAATTTCCTTGCTGTGCTCTCAGTTGCAGTGATAGAACCACTCTGAAGCAGTTTTTCAGCCAGTAAACCTGGATGGGTCTCAATCCATCTCTCCCAACTCTGTGTGACTGCACAAAAAGTTGGAGAAGCACAGTTAAAAGGTAGATGAGTCACAGCAGGGCTGCCATGAGAAGCAATGTTTGCTGAGGTGCACCCTCAGAGTTGCAGCTCTGCAATTCTGTTCCCTGTGGGACCTCTCACAGTAGTATTTTGCTTTGGTTAATGGAGCATTTTGGGTAGCCTATCTGAACTAATAAATCAGCTTATGCATTTGCTTCCATTTTTACAAGGCCTACTGTTTCTTGCTCAACAGGTTTTAACATCATTAGTGCTCTCAGCAAAATTATTCCCTTCACTGCATCCCTGGTAACTGAGAGTTTGCCTCCTGCTGGTCTTTAGAACTTGTTAGTTGATTTTTGTTTTCAATTCCTTCATTCCTGCTGTTGGTAGCTCCCACACTTGTTCTTGAAGTTTACAACTATGCTGCTGTCTCTTAATTGCCTTCCCTATTTTTCTGTGAGGCTGCTTGGCTATAATTATTATATCCTGTTCTGCTTATTTTGCTTGAAATACTCTGATAATGTAGAAAAATGCACATGTATGAGAAGCCTTACTCCTGGATAAAGTAATTTTCACCACATGTGACCAGATCACATATCATGACCACAATGTCCCACAGATGCAACAATTCTGTGATGCAAAGAATGTAAATTAGAAATAAACTTCCCTCACAGATGGATTTCTGCACTGCCATACTTGAGGGTATTTCTCCTACTCTGGAGGGTCTGTCTCTGGCATCTGTTGGATGAGCTGTTGTGGGAAATGCAAGCATAGAGAGCTCCCAAGGCCTTGCACATACAAGCTCAGAGACAGAGATGGATACAGTGTTTGACCTAAGACCCTGGAGAAGGCTTGAAGCTTTAGTATAATCGTGAGACAGACATGAAATAAGAATAAAGATTTGTAGTTTAAGCAGAAATATGTTTTAAGCAAGTAGAAATATGCCTCATGTAAGCAAAAAAATTTGTTAGGCAAGATAATAGAAGATTTTAAAGTTTAACAAAGAACTTGTAGAGTTGGTAAAAAGAAGAAGATACAGTAAAAAGTTTCTGTAGAGTTGTATGATTGGATAGAAAAAGACTCATTGCAGCAAATCGTGTAAAATGTAGCAATAGCAATTGGTTCTGAAGATGCCAGCGAGCTTTGTGGAAGTAGCTGATTGGATAAGAAATTTATTAAAGACATTGTAACTGGAATTAGAACAGCTTCTGATGTGATGGCTTTGAATGTAACAACTTATAGTCTCACCCTTCCATGAGACCGATTTTGCAATAAACTATCTTTTAAATGCTTCTTCAGTCGACCCTTTCTGTCTGTATCCCGAACAAGCTGCTGTACTAATTGTGCCCCTTTCAGGGTAGCAATCTTCCAAGCTCTCCTATTCCACCTCTGCAAGCTCCTCTCCTGACTTGTGATGCAAAGGACGCATAATTCTTGTTTGTGGCTGTGCCTTACCTGACCCTTTTCTTTTGTTGTGCATTTTCCTGCTTCCCATCACTTTTTAGTCTGGGAGTGCTTCTGTTGTTTGACACTCCCAGTCTCTGCTTCCTTGCAGTCTCCCAGAGCAGTTGTTCTCTTAGAAAGGGCAGTCTGAAGGGAGCAGCTGTGCAGGGGCACTGTGTGGGGATGGGGCATGCCATGGTTTGCACACGCTGTAGAACGGGGAGGTGCAGATATACTGGCTGCGAGCAGCTTACCCCTTGGTGCCTCACCTCCTAAGGGATTTCTCAGCTCTAAGCTGAGGACACAAGGAAAATCATACAGAGGGAAGTGTGATCAACCAATAATGATATACTAAAAGAGATCTTGCTTAAAGTGAGTTGCTTAGGTAGGGCTGGCAGAAATGCTGAGGAGAGTGGTGCAACTTTAGCCCTTCTCCTCTCCCTCAGGCACTTGGCTGTGGATTGACAGAAGGTGCCCGTCTTGCTATGAGGATTTACAACCTTTACCTTCCTCTGGGAGAAGGGGCTTTGTATGGACTCTAAGACAGTCCAGAGGTGGCTCTGTGTTCTCCGCTTTGCCTCTTCCTTTAGGAGGTAGTGCGTTTGATTCCTCTAGCAATCCAATTTCCTTTTCCTCTTCTGTCTTGATATTTTATTAAGTATTGGCAGTGGGAAGAACTGAAGGACCAGTCTCCCTTTGCTTGGGATGAATCCAACACATGTTGGGCTGTTTGCACTTGCTGAACTGAGATTTGCGCAGCCATTCTCTGCAAATGACTGTGAACCCCTTCAGCTGGAGTGTGGATGCAGGTGGACATGCATTTGAAGGATCTAAGCTTTGGCCCTAGGACAGCCAGGCACTGCTCTGTGCTGTAGTTGTGCTCTGTCCTGAGAGATCTCTGGGGATTGCACACTGACCAGAGCACCCCTAATAGAGCTCTGAGGATTTATTCTGCTTATGGAGAGGTAAGGCTCTATTGCAAGACTAAGTTACAGAAGCTTCTAGAGTGGGATCAAGATTGTCTGGACAATGGTTTGTGCTTTAAAGTGTCACTGGATTTCCAGGCCCTTCCTGATTTCTGCCTTTGTGATGTTCACATTTGGCTTTTTGGTTTTGCAGCTGCCTAACAATTTAGCACTTTTGTTTCTGTTATTCTGTCTGACTTTGAGCTCTGCATATCACCAACATGGCCCTGGATGAAACAGCTGCTCTAGATGGCATTGGCAGGACTAACACCAAGAGGAAACCTATGGGACTAGACTAAGTAGCAGATCTGGTCAACTACTCTTTGAAACTGATGATATCTCCTGCTTAGTAGGGGAAAGATGCAGAAAGATGAAAAAGAAACAGCATCAACTATGGCCTGTGTCTTTACTCCTCTTTTTGAAAATAATAGCTTTTAGAGCTTAAAATTGTCATATTTAGAGAAGCTACTCTATTTTAGGTGGAAATCTTATATGAAGACTAAGTACCTCTTCACCAGGTTAGAACATCCTATCTGTTTTCAGCACCATACACAAATACACACTTAAAGTTTATGGGCATTTTCCTTTAATTCTTTGGGATGTGGAAAAATATAATTGGTTGCAAGAAGTTTCTCTTCTCTGCAGCCCAGATCCTGAGGACACATGATTGCATTTCAAGAAACTTACCCAGCAGCTGGCACTGAGATTAATTATTTTTTTAAGTAGGCCAGAGTCTCAGTTTGTGTGAAGTGATGATAACAGACAGCACCACTTTCTGTAGGTGAAGCAGGGCCTGAGCACAGAGGGAAGAGAGAGGACCACCTGGTTGTCAGACTCCTGGCAAATTTTCTTGCTCTGTCTCCTCAGTTTGCCTGCCTGTAGAGCAGAGATAAGTCTTCCCTGGAGGAAAATCATATATGTGAAGGGCTTTGAAGATAAAAACCACTCTACACTCACTATTGCAGTTAGCTTTACATTAAACCAAAGCATGTTGTGTTATCTAAGCCTTTTATTCTGTATCTCTGAGCAATTCACACATCATATGTAAAAATCAAGACCCTGGAAATGCTAGTGTGTTGCCAGCATAGGGAAAATGGAGTTGTGATTCTAAGCTTCACTCCTGGTTTTAGCTAACAAAAAGGAAAGTTATTGCTAATTCTTGCAGTAATAAACTTTTTTCCTTCATACTTCAGTTGCTGTAGTCATGTGAAAGACTTAGGCAGCAAGGGCCAGAGGGGAAAATGTCATCTTTCACATGATGACACTAATTGCTGAGTTGAATACTGGTGCACAAATTTAATTAGTAGTAATGTCTCAGCATTCTGTAGGGAGTCTCATTTTACTGATCAAATGACACATTGTTTTGATTTAGGTTAAAAAATGTTTCCAGGCAAACTTGCTGCATTTTACTGTGTTTAGTAATGTGCATTTTGTGAAAGTAAACATAGCTTATCCTTCTCTTAAGAGTGTTTGCCTTCAGTAGAGAATGTTTATACTTTCAAGTGACCAAATACTGTCCAAACCTATTGGAGCCATCTTATGTCAATTGTAAAACAGTGTAATTGTGGTTTTCTAGGACTTCCAGGTCTGTTTATAGATGGCATAGGGTTTCTACAGAGGCATTATGTCCATATTAGCTGATTGTAGTATCTGGAGGAGCAATCAAACTTTCAGATAATTTGTGTTCATTAAAGATTTTTGGGTTTTGGATTTTTGTTTTGTTTTTGGTGTTTTGTTGTTTGTTTGGTTTGGTTTGGCTGGGCTTTGTGTCTTTTTTCCTCTTTTCAATATTAGATGATCCAATAACTTTTATCACCTCTCACAGACAAAAGAGTAAAAGTCTCTGAAGTAGCACAAGTCAAGGACAGAAGTTACCAGCTCATAAAAAATAGTTCTGTGGGTACAGAACAAAGAAATCCTGTATGGACATACTGGAAAGAGAAGACAATCTGTAATTCTGTAATTAAAAATAAGGAGAATTTGTTTGTGTATAAGACCTAGCTGATAAGATTAATGTAATATTAGTTTTGTGGCTTGGAGCAGGAGCTCAGAAGTGGTAAGACTGTAAAAAATGGAGACCCCACATCAAAAGAGGCTGCTCACTTGGGCTGTCTTCTGGTGGCTGCCCTGAAAAAGGCTCTGCCTTCGCTGTGGGCCCTGAGGTCCATCAGGGAGGTTCTGGGTGGGTTTCCTGATTGCAGGACATCTTGTCTTGCTGCCAAAACAAGAGAGCAATGAAAGCTCCTTGGAAACTATGAATATTTCCTAACTTTTGTTTAGCTTTCCTTTGTCTGTTTAGCAGCTGAGGGGCATTTTGGGAGTGCTGTGCCTGCTTTCCATCCAAAGTTTTATCTTGCAATGACCAAACCAGTGGCAGATGAGAGAGAGGCAGTTGCAGCTGGACCAGTATCTTCAGAATGGTAAGCCTGGCTATAACAACCTGATCAACTTTCATAGGTAGGGCTTAAACCTTCAGGGATATGTCCACAGTTGTGACTGCAGGGTGCTCTACCTTCCTTTCTGAGATGAGTTAGAGTGTAAGTAAAATGCTGGGGCTAACATTGCAGCCCTGTCCTGGCCATTGGTTCACTGGGTTTAGAACATCAGGGTATCATATTTCTCTAATTTCTGAAGCAGCTGCCTTTCTGCAGGTTTCTCAAAAGGTAAGAGTGCAGTTTCACACTGAACAGCCTGTAGCCTGTCCGTTCTCCATCCCTCTGGATCAATGAGTGGAGCCACCCACCCTTGCTGCTCCACAACTGCCAGAGCTGACGTGGAACCCAGTAGGAAGAAGACAGAGGCAAAAATAACAGGCACTTGGGCAGGTAGAAGAGTAACATGGACCTACCCTCTTCAAAAGTCTCCAAGAAGACTTGTGAGAATTATAGGAAGAGTTTGTAGAAAAATTACATCTCAGTGTGCTGTGTTGTAGGACAGGTCTGCAGGATCCCTAGAATGGGTCTTGTGAGTTTCATGTGAGCCAAGACAAAAGAAAAATCCATTTCAACTATCCGAAAGGATGGGTGTGCAGGGAGATGAGCTTAAAGAGGTTTTGTAGCCTCTGGCCTCAGATATTTTGTGCCAAGACTTACAAAAGAGAAACTCAGGGTTAGTCTTTAAAGTTGTACTTAGTGGTTATTCTGTCTTTTTTCACTTGAGTATTCCTTTATTTTAAGGTTACCAGCCTTGACTGACCACGGAGTTACATGGCCAAGAACCTCACTGAGGTCTTGCTTTGGGAGAAGAGCAGCATTCCATGTATTTTGCCCTGCTCATAGCTTCAGTAATTTAACAGACTGATAAAGGCAGCTGGGCAGAAACCAAAGGATGAGTAAAGTAACACTGACTATTTAGTCAAAAGTCATGTTTTGAGACACTGGCCATGTTTTTCACCTGTTGGCTATATTTGGTTTCCTCCCTCCCCATTTTCCATTTGTTTTTCAGTTACTTTGGATTCAAATATTACAAATAGTGATGCCTTCATATTTTTTTTGGAAGCCACAGCAGGTAAGTTTGAATTTTTCAGCCAAATAATTTGTTATATGAAAGAGTTGAAATATTATCCTACCTCTCAAGTTCAAGACTTCCTTTGCTATCTTCCTTTCCTTGTGTTCTTAGAGAATCAGTCTGCCTCGTAAAGCAGTGAATTCCAATGACAGAGTGCTCTCTGAGAAGCCTGGGTGGCAATAATAATAATATTGCTATTGTTTTTTTCTCCATGTACAAACTTGTTTCTCACATGGAAAGAACTGCATGCTTTGTTTTTATATTCTGTGGCATATCTGATGAATCTTTTGCCTCTAAACAGTTCACAGGAAAGTCTTTGTGAGAGCTCAATAGAAGGATTACACACATTCTTGGATTTTGCAATTGTAAATGCTTTTTGATAGTGTCAGTGGTTTGCACTGATGAGTGTATTGATGACTGCTGGGAAAATGTCGTGTTCTCTTATCTTGCAGTTGTAGTGATGGGCAGAATCTGGCAC
Organism: Urocynchramus pylzowi; assembly: GCA_013397555.1. Classification (NCBI taxonomy): domain Eukaryota; kingdom Metazoa; phylum Chordata; class Aves; order Passeriformes; family Fringillidae; genus Urocynchramus; species Urocynchramus pylzowi. Next base: position 703,287 of record VZRH01000840.1, read on the forward strand.
ATATTTGCGTTGTTGTAGCCTAGATGACTTTTCAAATGCATTTAAATGTGGTCCATGCCATGTGTGATCTTTCTTTGGTAGGCTTGGAGCCTTGTTAACTTGTGCTTGTATCTGACTATTGCAAGCTGCCTTTTCCAGTCCTCCTTTCACATTGTTGTGGTTCTAATGAGAATGGTGGTGTTTTGGAGCAGGTGGGTGCAGTATGATTGACTCCACAGCATTTTTAGGAAGGGGATGCTGTTTTGGTTTTCTGGGAAGTGCTTGGTGTGCTGTGGTAACCTTGCTTGAAGTGAACTGTTCTGGGAAGTGGGTGTGTTTGGAAGGACCAAACAAGTGGTTTGTGTCTCAAGAGCTCTTCACATGCTATGTGTGACTAAGGTATGTAAGGGGAGTTCAGGCTATAGAAAATTGTATGAATAAGTATTCCTAACAAATTTCTAGAAAGGTTTTTCCTGCATACTTTGTAAATAAAAAGACGCTGTTTATTCACACTCTCTTAAATTCAGACTAACTGGAGTGCTAAAGACAGTGAATGACTCCTGTTCTAAGAAGCAGTCTTTTTAGTTCTGATCCAATGCCTACTATAGCCCTACAGATGACTCCCAGTAATTACTACTGAGTTTTAATTAGTCTTGATGAGACTGATAACAGGGCTGCTAAAGAAAGTTAAATCCATCAGGAATGCCTGCAATATGCTGTCAAACACTGCCAACTGACTTTTTTTCTACAAAGTTCTGGCAGGAAATTATTCTTCAAAATATCAGTTTCTAGGGTTTAAAGATATCTTTTGACATGACAACGTTGTGGATGTCTCTTAATGCACCAGCAGAAATAATGTATATTAATTTTTTTCTCTACACCAGGCCCTTTTGGTGAGGAGGGGTGACTTGATAAGTACATGTGCAGTACTAATTTTACAGGTTATGTACACCTGTGTATGCTTATAAAGGTGTGTGATGACTGTGCCACCAAAAGCAGTCAGTTATTTTGTAGAGGTCAAGATAGGCACAGAATTATTCCTTAAATATTGGTGCAAGGTCAGCATATTCTCAAGACAAAAAATTGAACCCCAATTTCTGTTCCACAATACAATAGATTCTAATAAGCTATGTTTAGGCTTCCTGGTTGGCAAAGACAGTAGTTCTACAGCTATATTTGCTTACAATTAAAATGGTTGTGCTTACATAAATGCTGCTTCATAATACAAATGGCAGTAGTGCTTTGTGTGTTCTTCCATTATGGTAAAAAACAATCTCCAAATAGAGATCAAATAACTCTGTGAAAGACAAGACTGCATTAATTCTCATTACCTGTGCAAGTGCCTTTTATTGGTGCAACTGACAGTTGAATAAATACTCATTTTTGCTATTAAAGAATCTCACCCAGCAAACTGTCCTTGTTGTACATGTTCTAGTATTTATTAGCATACTGTTATTTGAGAGATGTTTTATGGCAGAGTAACAAAATTTCTCCAACAGTATTGAAATACTGAGTAAAGTTCATTCTTAATGCACCTCTGTGCTGATCTTTTTTTCCCCATTGTTGAAGATGTGTAGGCAGCACTTAGTGTCCCACATGTTTCTCGGGAGGGAAAACATAGCGAATGCTTCTGTGTTACTGATACTTAGTGCTAAAACCAAGCATTAACCCAAACTTGCTCATATCATATTGCAAGAGGGATGACTAGTGCATAAAAAAAATCATTAAAAACTTGAAAAAGAATGTTCCTTTTCTGGCAACAGCATGGACTGGCCTGGAGTAGTCAGTTTTGGCAATCTGAAACACGTTAGCACACACCTGTACAAGCAGCCTGCAGCTGATGTGGGAGAAGAGGCAGAGGGACTGCACTGCAGGTGCTGATGAACATGAAGCACTTACTTTTCTGCCACCACAGCAATTTATTGAGCACAGATATGTCTGTGTCTCAGTTTGAGAAGACAGGTGTCTGCTAAGGAAGGCCAGAGCCTCCCCGGGAATAGAGAATGTAAACCCCCTCCCTCCGAATTGCTATAAAATTTAAATCAAGGGGCTCTCAGGCAGAAAATATGGGAGCAGGGATAACAGTCCTTTACTAGGGAAGCAAAAAAACCCCCAAAAAAACCAAAAAAACAACAAAAAACCAAATGCAGTAGATTGAAACAACACAGACAAAGTCAGAACTCAACCTGACACCCGGTTGGTCAGGGTGTAGTCTCAGTCCAATTGGAATTGTGGCTGCAGTCTTCCTGGACTCAGTCCTCAGGT
>VZRH01000840.1:705564-726871 GCA_013397555.1 Urocynchramus pylzowi
TCTGTTGGAGCAGGAAATCCTGTCGAAGGAAAGGTGAAGATCTTCCTCTGCTGATCCAGATGAAAAGGGGTAATTCTCTTTCTGAGCGAAACCCAGCAAGAGCTGTCCTGTCTCTCCAGACTCCCAGCTATATCTGTGTGGGAATGCTTGGCTCCTCCCTCTGGGCAGAGCATCTCACAATGGGATGTTAAAGTTCTTATCAGTCATGCATCGACATTCAATAGCCTGTTATCAGCAGATGACTCCCTGGAGGGAGGAGTGGTTGTGGAAGAGATAAGGAAAACTGCCCACTTAACAGAAGACAACTGCCATACAAATGGTAAATAGAATAGTATTGGTTTCACAATCCATGACAGTCTGCAGGTCAAACCAGTGCAGCTTTTATAATAGAAACCTTCATTTTTAATAGAATGAAAGCATGGGAAACTAGAGGTGAATGAACTTGCTAGGGTTGGGATATTTTTCCTAAAAATTCTGTTGCTGACTTTTTTTCACCTTCATGTCTATCTTTCATTATGAGAGAAGTTAATACTTACCTAAGAGAGAGTAAGTTAGTACTTAATTTTCTTGGTTTGCATTAAACAGCGGTATTTAAGCTTCTATGTGAAGGTATTTGTATGTGTCACTGACTAAAATCTAATATGCAAAGATAAAAATCTAACTCAATTTAAGACTTTTTTTGTCCTTGTCCTGTGTTTCTTCTGAATGGGGTTGTGAAGTGTGTGCTGAAGTGGGAGTGCTGTGCAAGGACCATGGCTTTACTGCAGCTGCTTGACAGAATTGAACATGACTCGTGTGTCTGCACTCAGCATCACACCAACCAACCAGCTGCATCCCCAGCCACATCTAACAGGGCCAACTTTCCAAGTGTGGAACAAGCCTGTGCAGGCTAACCTGGCTTTCCAGGTGCCTGCTTGTGCCTGGCAGCACCTTTTCCTGCTGCAGAGGTTACAGCAGGTACACTCTGGCTGTTGCCCCAGTAACTTATCTCACGGGAGGAGAGAAGTTGTCAGGCGACAGCAGGACACCCAACACAACGGGACACAGCTTGACAGAATGGAATGTTTTGCTCAAAACAAACATTGCTAAAGTATTTACCAACACTATCATGTAGGAGAGTTGAACACAGAATTGAATGATCTAACCCCTAACACCCCTGCCCTTCCACTCTTTTAGACTCTACAAACTTGAACAATGACCAAGCTGGAGAGACTGATTCAGTCTATCACTTACTACCTCCAGCTCCTAAAGACAAGAAGCTCTAAAAAGAGGAGGCCTTGTGACTGTGTTGTGTCTTTTCCTTTTTCATCAGGAGAAAGACAGTATGAGCAGGTACATATATCCCTATCAGTCTCATTTTCATGCAACATATCCTTGAATGTATCCTGAGATTATGGTCTGCCTGTGTTGGGCGTCTATGCAATAATGTGGAGTATTCAGGATGCAGCTGTGAGGACAGCCAGTTTTTATGCACTTATGAATAGAATTGAGACACATTTCCTTGGTGCAGCCGAGGTTTGGAGTAGGGAATCTAAGCAGCTGATCTTTTCCAGTCTGTGTTGAACAGCAGCCTCTAACATGAGGAAAAGGATTCAGGTGTTGATGAAAGGACAGATGAAAAGTTGAGTACTTGAGCAAATACAACAGAGCAGAGCCTGATAACAAGCAAAAAGTAGCATTCTTCTTGGTTCTTTACCAAAGGACTCTGATATAAGGTGGTTTTCTTTCTGAAAAGCAAGCATGAGGACAAGGATTGAACACCATAAGAGAGTTGTGGTGTGTATGGTATTGGAAATGCAAGTGAAATGTGACCCAGAAATCTGCAGGTGTAACCAGAATCAAAGCTGTTCTGATCACAGGCTGCATTTCCTTCGCTAGAGCCCCTGTCTCTGACCACATCATCTCTGCTCCCCTGACCTTGCAACACACCATTTGTGCAAGCAGTGGAGGAATGCACATTTGGAACATTCCTCCCTCCTCACTCAGTAGCTCACAAATGTGTTTGGATGTGTATGTACACAAACAGAAGACTGAGTAGCTAAGATTTTAGCACTGCTCTAAAAATGTTATTTATTCATATCAAACTAGGTTGTGTTTCTTCTTTATTTAATTTCCATTTCAAAAGTGCAGCTGGACACAGAACTGAATTTCATCTGAATTTCACATGGAAAGTTCCTATACTTTCAGACTTGTATTGTGTGCTGGCCAAGGGGGAAGGTTTCGGGCATAGAAAGGCCTGAATAAAAAGATTGCTGGATACCTTTGCTTATATACCTTTGCTATATAACATATATATATTTGAGGTCTTTCTGTTTGTTTCCATTTTGGTTTATTGTTTGTTTCTGTTTTCCTTTCTTTATGAAAACTTTTCTTTTTTTCATCAATAGCAAAACTCAAAGGAAATACCTTACCAGCTCTGTATTATTCTGTATTCCTATGTTAGCTATTGAGCTGTGCTTCAAGCTACTGGGACAGACTAGTGGGTAGTAGACAGCAGTTCTAGATGTTTCAGGAGATTTTACTACAGGTAATAGTAACACTGTTAAGGGGATATTCAAACAATATGAAGGGATACAAGAAAGTGTCCAATTCAAGTTACATGGTATTTTTCCTGACTTTCAGGAGAAAAAGTGTAAGAAACATGAATAGTTCTACTGAACATCTACTGTTGCCAAAACACTAGGTTTCTTTATGTTGGTGCCTGTTTTGAATAGATAAGACTTTAGTGCTCTTTCCAAAACTAAAATAGTTCCTTGGGACAAAATCTGAGCTTTTGCTGTAAATTTATTTTAAAAGAAATTTCCATCCATTTTGGAAGTTGTTAGAATTGCCATGTGCACTTACTGAATGGATCATTGCTGACACTGGTAAATGCTTTTTCTATTGTATTTGTATTAAACTTATGCTGGATTGTATTGTGTTATTTTAGGGACATGTCTGTATTTGTATTTCTTCACTTTACACTGTCTTCTCCTGCCTTACAGACTGCACTGTTTCCTCCTTTTGTTTTATGTAAGTAATTTTCTTTGGTCTCAACAATACTTGACTGATAAGAGGCTAAACACAAATATTTGTAACACTGAACAATGTGGGGAGTTTCTGGCATGGACAGTTCTGCCTTCTGTGTTAAAAGCAGGTGATAAAATTAAGTGGGGGAGGGGAATCCCCAAACTCAACAGCTTAAGATGATTCCTACTTTTGATTTGCTGTGTCATAACTTTACATAATTTAATCACAGAATTAAAGAATTTAGTTTGGGTTGGAAGGGACCTTAAAGATCATGTAGTTCCAATCCCCCTGCCATGCGTGGGGACACCTTCTGCTAGACCAGATTGCTGAGAGACCTGCCCACCCTGCTCTTAAACACCTCCAGGAATGGGGCATCCACAGAATCTCTGGGCAAGCTGTTCCAGTGTCTCAACACCCTCACAGTAAAGATTTTCGGCCTAGTAGCTAATCTAAACCCATCCTCACTTTAAATCCATTCTCCCTTGTTTTATTAATACATGCCCTTTTGAAAATAACAGTAATCAAAAATTGGAGATAAGTAGTGACTTTGTTCCCAGGTCCATGATGTGAAGCTGTGCTTGTAGTTCAGTAGAATCAAATAAGATAAAACAATGCCATTTTAAAAAGACAGATGTGGAAACTGCTGGTTTAAGTGTTAAGCAGTCATACCTAATGACTGATGGAACTGAGATTTTGTTTCCTCTAACATCCTTTCTTGAAGATCCTCAAATTAATCTGCCTACTAATATGTTGCACAGTGTTCTTGGAGAACTCAAACTGCTTGGAAGTAGCTTGAAACCTTGAATCATGCTTGTATTTTTTCCCTCATGATTGCTGAGTAGAGAGGTGGCAATGAGGGTAGTGTGCTGCCAGATGGGACCCCCTTGGTGTGGCAGGAGGGTAATGTGACCTCTGTGCTCCCAGCCCTGGGCTGCCACAGTCGATGAGGTGCCCTGTACCCAGGCTGTAAAAGCTGCAGGGGTGGCAGTGAGGATCTGGGAAAAGTAGATTAATAAAGTCCTCAGTGTACTTTCCTTGTGGAGATTTCATCATGAACTTACTCTGAAGCACTTCCTCTGGTACTTGAGCCTTTTCAACCCCCCAGCACTGCTGAGCCCCAGTAAACTGCCTCTGTAGTGACCTGCTTGCTCCTCGTTGAGAGTCAATAATGAGGGGTGGGCCTTTACCTAAATCTTATGTTTGCATCCCATGTTTGTTCCACACTTCACATACGTTTTTATTACACAAAATGTTTCATACCAAAATATGTGCACCACAGGTATTTGTGAGGAAGTGTCTGCTCCTTCCCATGCAGGAAAATTGTAAATGTAGTCAAGAAAACACAGCAGATGATCCTTTGTGTAAGAGACAGAGGGGATTCTGTATCTTCACAGAAGCAAAGTAGTGCTTATTTTAATTAAAAGGAACAACTAGACCTGTTTCCTAGATAAGAAATAAATAGATTTGGGAATAAAGATTAAATCCCTAGAAGGACTCAATACCTTGAGAAGGGGTTCTTTTATTCCTTAATACATGCAAACAGGTGTGTGAGTATGCAGATAGGTGAAATACTGGGTGTCAGGCAAATCTTTGAGAAGTCTGTTTAAATAAGAAAGATTGTTTTAGTTTGGCTTTCCTCAACTTTTTCTCCACATACCATTCTACAAACTTTTATAACACATTTTTAATTTTCAGTTCTTTTTGGGAAAAACTCCTAAACCAGTGCTTGTTGTTTGTACTTGTATAGTCTTTCTGACTGAAAAAAATAAGTTACCAATCTGAAATGAGTCAGTTAATTGGAGTCATGCATCCTAGGATGTTCTCCAGGGTAGCCAAAGAGGGTTAATAGAGCACACAGCATAAATGTCACCTCTGCCACTCTGCTCTTGCTGACCTTGCAGGAGCTGGGAGATGGTCCAATATACAGACATCATGAAGACTCTGCAGAAAGACGCCAAGAGTACTTAAAACCTAAGAGTTCCCAGGAACCATCCCATATTTTCTGCCAGGCTAGCAAAGGTGGATACAAGAAACTAAAATTTAATGTTGTGTGCAGTTATGTACAATTCCAGCATTTTCCTCTGCTGTGATTGTGAAGGGAAGTATCCCTTCTCAACTAACACCAATGCCAGAAGGACCACTGCTGTCTTCTGATACTTCTGGGCAGTCAACAGGAGGAGGAGCTGCAGTGATGAGTTTGTGCCACCTAATTCATAGGGAATCCCAAAGGTATTCTCAAACTAGTTCCCATCTTCTGAAATGAGTAACTGACTTCTCATGAAGAGCAAGGCATGGCACTTTCTAAATATGAGCTCAGGAAAGTCTTTTAGGGACATATACAGTCTTAATATAAAACCAGTGGAGAATATCCCATTCCTGTGCACTACCTCACAGTTAGAAATGTGAGCTTTGCCTCTAGTCTGACTCTGTGTACCATCAGCTGACAGCCATTGGTTTCTGTGCTTTAGTTTTCCAGATTGCAAATCACCCCTTTATTACGTCTACACGTAAGACAGTTCTCTGAAGTCACTTATTTGAGACCTGTTTTCTCATGACCTAAATGCTTTCAAGTTTCTTTTTTACACCCCCTCTCACTGTGCAGCAGTTTGGACCTTTGGGCACTGCAAAGTGTTCCTGTAGCAGTGGCTCTGGTCTAGTCAGATACTGTAGCCTCATTATTCTCACCAGACATTTCTCTAGGTGTAGGTACAGGGATGCACTTTTTTCTTTTGGCAAAATTGTGGCTTTGAAAATTCACCTTCAGTTGTGTATTCATCTCCTCTTTTTGGAGTCTCTATTTCCTGGGAAGTGACTGTGTCACACCGACAAACACTGAGACACCAGGTAGCGTGTGGCACTTAACACCAAAAAGATTGATATTAAGTGCCACACGCTACCTGTGTCTCCTCTAATTCTTCAGTATCTTCCCATTTGCTGTTCTGCATATTTATTTTTTGTCATCTGCAAGCTTTAATAGAAATGGTAATCTCATTTTTTTTTATTTTACCTGAATAAACAGGGAATGAAGCATCAGCATCTTCAGAAGGATTTCAGCAATATGGAAAGCAGTAAAACAGTGTTACATTTCTACCTGACAGGATACATTTAAGATTCAAACTCAGAGAGCTTTTTTGGATGTTTACCTTGCAGCAATATTAGACTTTATATCCAGACATCAGACACAGCAGAAAGAATATTACAGGTAATGGCTTTCTAGAATTGTGTTGAAAGTTTCCATTTGTGAGAAGTGGAGAAAAATTAATATAATTTCAATTAGGAAAGGATAAACCTCTCTATATGAAGACAAACAAGAATATTTTCTGTGGGCTTTGTGGAGTTTATTGTACCAGAGGGCTGGGGGGCATTGCTGGTTTTGCAGGTGAGATTTTGGGTCCTTAGAATTGTCCACAATTAATTTCTTAATGTTACATGATTTCTGCTTCTATGGCATTTAGCTGTCAAGTTAAGGTTTCCTTCACATATGACAGAACCAGAAAATACATAGAGACACATTCATAATTAAACTGCCTTTGATTTGGCATAGTGTGGGTGAAAGTTCTTGAACATTGAAGTCAGAAATCATGTAGTCTTCACTTAGGTCTTGGCTGGCAGCTGCTGTTAAAACTGCACTACTGATGCATCTTTTTTTTCTGCATGCTTCTTTTTACTTGTTTTGTGTCCCTTGGTGCTTTCTGTGGAACTGTGTGTTTGCAGTGTTGGTGCAGTTCTAGTGCTGGCTCTGGAATGTCTGTAACAGCTGTTGCAATAACACAGTAAACAATTGCTAGTTACAATTTGAAACCAGTAGCAACCAAATATTGTTTACACAACTGGCTGATTTGTGTTTGAAACTTCCAGCTGGGGTTCCCTTCTTGTGCCAGGGGAGGAGGAGCAGCAAAGGCTCTGCTTATTTTGTGTATTTGCACATTTATGTGTGCACAAGCAAGGCTTCTTTGGTTGCCCTCATTTCCTAATCCTAACAGCAATGACATACCATGCATCTGTCCGATGGGTGCTGCTCTTTGTCATGGCATTCTAAACTTTCCTCTCACTGTACAGAACAGTGTGCACCATGTTTCTGCTGTGCCTTTGCAATCTGAGTTTGTGAAGATGGTTCTCAACTGGTTGTAGGTATAAGGGAGCTGAGCACGTGTTTGCTGTACTCTGTTGAGCTGATGTGTGTTAGTCCAGCCTCAAAACTTACACTATCTGTGCATGGGAACCATAAACTAGATAACACAAGGTGATTCCTTGCCGGCTTTGTTCTGCCATGGGGTTTGCACCACCTGAGGCAATGCTGGGACCGGTTCTTCCAGGGGAACCTGTCGGAGTCAGCCTGAGACCCTGCAAGAGGAGACTTGTGAGGTGGGAGATGCCAAAGGCAAAAAGGTTTTGGGGTAGCAGGGAGATAGGAATTCTGATTTGGGAGAGAGAAGCAGGTGTTAATAGGGTGGAAGAAAGAAGGAGACGTTTTGGGCAAGAGACTTGTACAAGGGCCTTGAGTAAGGAAAGGATTTTCTAATATACTTTAAAAAACATTAATAACTTGTGCTTGATAAACTTGTCAGTTTGCAGTGGGTCAAGGTAATTTCCAAGACAGACAGTGGTGTTGTGTATTGCTTTGTATGTTACTTTTATACATGTTTAATGTTTATGTGACACTGTAAAGAAGTAATGACACTTAAAATGCTGTAGACACCATTTCTTCTTTTGTTGTCTTAAAGATGAAATAGGACTTCTGGGAATTATTTAGCTTTTGTCACTGTAAATTGCTACTACATTCACTGTTATTTTGTGATGGAGGTAGATTTTACAACCCTCACTCCCTAATATTCTGGTGCTCAGGCAGCATATACCAGTTTGTGCTTTGATCCAAGAAATACAACCAGTCAAAATCCTACAAAATCTGAGACCTGTGTTTGCCATTCCTTGGAAATGCCATCTTGTATGCTTAGTATTGCACTACCAAGGGATGACACATTGGTCTGTGGCTAGTTTCTTGAAGTAATTTGTGAGGACAACAGTGGCAGAATTGACTATCAGAATAAAAGGTGATAGTCACTTTTTTGTCTTTTGTGTTTGGACTAATGAAACTTTCTTCCCATCATATCTGATGTCTGAGTTGATGTGAGCCAAGTGATTTTAATGGTCTGCTGCCATCTCTGGTAACAGTCCTGATATTAACAGGGATAAGGAAAACCTTGCTAGTGTGTTTTTTAATTTTAACTGGAAACAGTTCCTTCCAATCTATATTTAGCTTGATGTCTACTTTTTCTCCATGCACAAAAACATGTCTGCTTTTTGAACCCACTGATACAGCTGGAGAAAACCCTTCTGAACTGAATTTACTATGAATTTACAATGCTGTCACTCTGACACAGAGTTTGAAGTGTTTTGGGATCTTCACACTTTGGAAGAAGAGAAACTTGACACTTCCACCTTATGCTCAGACAAAGTCCTTCCTCTCTGACCAAAGCATGAGGTTGCATGATCTGCCAGAGTAGCTGTGACAGTAGTATTCTCAGGACTGAAGAGATTTCTTATAATTGCCACACCACTTTCCTGAGCAAACTCAGGAGATTATGGTCACTGTGGAATTTAGGAATGCTTTGATAGTACTGCATTCTTTCAGGTTATGGCTGTTTGAACTTATGTTTTGATTTTTCAGAACCTAAACCAGAATAAGACAACTCTCCCAATCAGATTCAGTGCTGAGTTGTTGGATTATTCCCAGCTTTTCAGAGATGGGGCAACTGAGAGGTGTTTTAAAAGATTGTATTCCATTATCAGTCTCGATGAAGGCTGAGACATAAGAGATGTAAAACTCAATGCCATTCTATCAGAAGCCAACCTATTTCCTGGTTACAATACCTTATAAATGTTTTTCAGCCTATTTGTTTTTTTGCCACACAATGTTGCTAACACTTCTAACACAAATCACCTATATTTTTACCCCATGTGGTCCTGCTACAATGCATCTTTCACAGTTCTAATTTTCTAAAATATCTAGTCTTATTACAAGGCCATAATTTGAAACTTGTTGAAATTTGTTTCTAGTTCAATCTCTCTCTCAACAATGTCATCTCTACTCCATGGCCTTCCTAAGTCAGCACACCTTATCTCAGTGTTTGCATACAGATGTACAAGACTGTGTGAGCTTTCTGTCAGGTTTTGAGAATTCCTTACAAATCCATTTCTCACAGTTAGTGTCCTCACCTCTGCCTGATTTTTCTGTCCTCACTATCCTATTGTGCAGTTGGTCCTGCAAATACTGTCTGCATTTTCTGTTGGTGCTACGTCTGCCCTCTTTCAGAGAAGATGTAGAGAGGCCACAGCAAACTAAAAGCAACCCAAATGTCAAGCCAGATAGGGTTTTTCCTCCTTATGCATTATTGATAATGAAAGTTCAACAGAGCTCAAGTCTGCTCTTGTCAGAAGCCTTTACAGAGAACCCTACAAGACTGGTGTTTTCACTAAAGGGCAGGATGTGTAGATATTTCCTAGAAAAACAAGAGAACTCTATTGGCCTGGAAAATACACAAATCCTGTAAAAATACGTAATTGTGATGCTCGTGAGTAATGTTAACTCAGAGCACACAGTGCTCACTGTACAACAGGATTTGAGGATTTAGTAGTAAGGATCTGGAATAACATTACATTAGAGAATAAATACATAACAGTAGTAAACACAATCTATTTTATTATATTTTTACGTTGCTTTGAATCTTACAAAACTCATGGCAAATTCACATGCTGGAATATGGGAGTGGTTGTATTTACTTTTAAACGAGCAGTTAAATGGAACATAAGGGTAAATTTAAAACCAGTTAAGTTACATTAATAGGTATTGAACACTTCTTCCTTATTCATGCTAATGTATAGTAAAGCTTCTGACCTTCTTTGTTTCTGAAGGTTACATTGTGTGAGGTGGGTCTGTTGAAAGAATTTATAAAATATTTTAGCCTATTTTTCTTTCAAGATTGTGATGATGAAGCTCTCTCTGGTAAGTTTTACATGGTGCTGAACTTAGCCCTCCCTTGGATTTTTGTTGTTGTTGGCTGCAGTGACTGAATCTGAAATCTGAACCAGGCTTGCATGATCCTGCTACGATTAAAAGACCCATCTGGTCTGATAAATTCCCTCAAGCTCTGTCCCCCTACATCTTGGAAAGTCTGGTAGTGGGGAACAAAGTCTGGCAAGAGAGAGGGTGGTGTAGGGGTAAGACTTTCACATGTGAAATATCTCTTTGAGTTTACAAGTCCCATAGCAACTTTACCACATGGGAGCTATTGGGCGTGTATTCTAGGTAGGCATTTAATCGGATGGCCATACTTACATGAAACAGTTCTTAATTTACAGATCACATGCTGAGTTTAACAATAGGACAGGAAGCTCTCTTGTTATACTTATAAACAATGTCTCTAGCTTACTTTCCTTTATATCAGTTTGTGTTTCTTTTCTTAAAAGCCAGTAACTGAAGTTTGACCACAGTGTTATTAAGCAAGTTGTAAATCAGGGTTGTGAGTGTCTTTACGATCTCAAAATGTGAAGAGGCTTTTGGATCCTCATTGGTCTGCTGATGCCCTGTTTCCCATGTGGGTGGGTATGTGGATGAGGCAGGATCCAGGCCTGTGACTGGGATAGGCTCAGGCCACATCAGGACAGTGAACTGTCTTTGCTGTTAGCTGGAGTTAAGTTAGGCATTGCAGTTATTTAGCTTTTTCCAGTCTTTTCATTTGCATAGAGATGTTAGTGCTCTTCTGAATGTTTTAAAATGAAGGCCCTGTTACTACTGGACTTACTAAGGAATTCAGGCTTACTTAGTGAGGTAGGAACTTTACAGTCTGTGTCTATTTTATTTATTATTCCCTTGCTCTCTTCATTCTGCTGTGAAAGATATCTCTGAGTACACAGTTGGCAGTTACTACATCTCAAATGTATCTTGCAGTGCAGTTCCAGATGGAATTATTTTTGCCTTATATTGTGATATGATCAGATACACAGGACAATAGAAAAGTTTTTCAGTTGATTACATTTCTATGTATCTTTGATAATCCTCACAAATACACCAAGTCCAAAGGTAACCCACATTCCACTGCCAAAAAACGTTTAGATGCTCAAAAAGGCATGTTTAGGCTTAAAAATGTATGTTTAAGTGTTCTGCTGAATCATGCAATCGGCTTAGAATTACATGTTTACAGATTTGGGCTTTTAGACTTACATTTTTCTAAAAAGTAAGCAGAAAACTAGGGATCTCTGAAGAGTGACATGCTTTTCTTGCTCTACATTGACATTTTTTACACCTTGTCTGGTGATCTGTTCCAGAAAAGCAGCAGTCCTGGAAGTTTCCATCCATGTGTCCCGTAACATCTATCATGCTTAGCTGTGTTTTGAATGAAGGCTATCCTGGGAGACCATAGTCTCAGGGAGTAGAGATGTTCTGTAAATAGTAGAGCTTAGGCTGTTTTGTAAACTTAGACTCAGAGAAGTGAGGAAGTTAACTAGCTTGTCACTTTACTTTACTCCAGAATCTGTATGGTTTTTCTTCTCTAAAAGCACATTGCTAGCCAGCAATAACTGATGCATGAAAGTAGTTGAGCTATTTCCCTAGATTTCACCAAATGTTTCTGTGTCTTTTTTTCTTTTTCCAGTGGTGGTAAAAGTGGCAGAACTTGAACTTCCTTATGTGAGACTTCAGAGCATGAAGGAGTTGCACTGTAAACTTGTGATCAGAAAGTGGTGAGCAAGAAGCTTAAGTGAAACTACTAAGATGCCTGACAACTACTATAAGCAGAGAAAGAAGTCCTTGGAATAACTTAGTTATGAAGCCTTCAAGCTTCAGCATCTTGACTGTTTTTTTTTTTCTTTTTTCTGAGGCCAACTTTTAATTGGAATTGACTGGTTTCTGTGGTGTGGCGTGTTTTAAATTTTAGCACTGTAGTATCCCTGAAGGGTCCTTTACTGTAGCTAGCTATTTATTTCCTCTCTCTTTCAGAATCTATAGAGAGGTGTTTTGTGGCTCCTTGCCTCCTAATATTTATACTTGCACAATGCAATGACCACAAATAAAAATATACCCATAAACAATATAGAAGAGAACTTTGAGTTCTGAGTTGCAAGCTGCCCCTCTGGGCAGAGGTAGATTACTTTTTATCTGAAGTGCTCATACACTAATATACATAATTCCTGAGGCCATAGCTTGAGCATTTCTTTTAGTAAATGGCCTGGCTTAAACAGCAGAGCACTCTTTCCCCTTTCATTTGCTTGTTCCTTGGGCTACTCCTCCATTATGCGTGTGGGATTGTGTGGGCAAACAGTGGTGAACCGGACTGGTGAGCTAACCTGGTCTAAAAATACTGTCTCTATTTTTGGTTTGGTTTTGATGGCCTGTTTTTGGCCTGAGTCTGTCCCCTGGTTCTGTTTGCTGTGCAGCAAATGGTAATGCTAACTTGTGGGTGAGGATAAACCCTGGGGATGGGGAGCCTGGTGCCAAGGTCCCATTTGTCAGAGTGCCCCGAGGGGGCAGATAGGCAGCATAGCAGAGCCGGTCTAATGACTCCCTGCTGCAGTTGTGCTCAGGTCTACTTCTCCCTACAAATAAACAGAAAACAAAGAAATCTATTTTTGCTTGCTTTGTGAGTTGAATTGATTGCAGCAGATGAATGAATGGAGTGGAAGAGGAAGAACAGACCATGTCTTTTGGTGGCAGCAGGGAAAGGTGCACAGAAACCTGTTTTTTGATGCTGGTAACTTGTCTGGTTTAAATCTACTGCATTAGAGCTCGACCTCTACAAATCTTTCTGTTTCCCCATATGTGCCTTTACAAACTGCAGTACTGGCTGTCCAGTGAAAGAACTGCATGGTTCTCAGCTGTGGCAAACTGTCTGAGGAGATCATTCTCCATCCAGCACTGCTCCAAGCCCAGGATAGGAAATGGGGCTGTCTGGGCTGCAAGACCCAGCGCAGCGCGCGCGATACGTCTGTACCGGCCGTGGAGCCTGCGCTGCTCGGGTTGTGGAGATTTACCCAGGTTGCTTTAAATCAAAGGGCTCAGGCCAGCTGTGCCCTGGCACATGGATAACTGAGTGCTCAATTTGCTTTGCTCCTGCACTGAGCTCAGCCTGCTGCAGCTCCACAGTGGTTGGTGCTGCAGCTAGCTGGCTTCAGGCTAGGTCTCATATGCCAGCACTGCAGCATGTGAGTAGCTGCTCTAAGAGCCTTACCAACTACTGTGCAGAGAAACCCAGAGTTATTTGAGAAAAGGAGGAAAAAGTGTTAGTTCTGTATTGTAACTTACATGTTTGGTACTGCCAAAATCAGTGGAGAGATTGGATAACCTGACCCAGTTTATTTCCATTCTGCTACAATGTATAAAGAATGAGTACAGGACGCACTTCAAGATCACATCTGTTGCTTGGTTTGGTGTTTTTTAATCTGGTAAGTAATGAAATCTTTCTGTATTGCGCTTCCATTTTATTTAGCTGAAAAATTCAAACAACCATTCAACAGAAGAATTTCTTCATGTTTTATTACTTTTTTCCCCTTGGCTTGGAAAAGTTGAATGGATCCTTCTCTCAATATACAGCTGATGGATTGTAGAATTTCACTGAACTTGCAACCTACACAGGTAAAACTGAAAGGACTTTTTGTAGTCTTAAAGATTACCTTCCCCACATTAATTTAATCTTCTATATAAATTCTTGACATATTTATAGATGGTTCTTGTTGGCACTGATTTGTGCCACTTTTCTAAGTGTTGGATATAGCTGTTGTTGATAGGAAGCATGTTGGTGTTTTGGGGTTTTTTCTCCTTCAAACCCTTGTCTTAGAGATTCTAACTCACCTATGGTTTATGCATTGGAAAAATATTTCACAAAAAGGACACATTTAGGTATCTATCCACTGTATTTTCAAGGTGATATATGTATCCTAATGCTCCTAATATGCAGGCACTCTGTCATCATATAAGAGCATGTAGGTGATCTGTAGGTTTGTTGAGTTGTACACCTACAGACAGCTTTGGAAGCTATTAACTCATGAGGAAAGAACAGTATAGAGTGAACTTGGCCTAAAATCAAAGACTATTTAAAAACCAAAATAAACCACAAGCTTTCTATTTCTATGTGTTTCTAAATGTTTATGTGAAAGGAAATACGTTTTTGCAGACATTTTCGACTACTTTAAATTTTTTTTTTTAAGGCAGTCCAGGAAGTGAAGAGGAATTGGGTTAAACCAACAGACAAGCAGATGCAGGAACTTCAATTTCTACAAAAAATGTAAACAAAGCAAAGGTAAAACAGTATTTAAAAAAAACCCAATCAAAACAAATCAAAGAAGTGGGGTTTTTAAAGAAATGAAACTAGGGGCTGTGACTTCAAAAACAGAGCATGGTTTTGTGGAGTTGTTTGAACTAGAGACCCAAGTCTCCCATCTCATGGTCAGATACTGAACTACCAAATAGAACAGGAGATTCCTATCTCTGTTAGTTTTTTTTAAAAATCCCAACAGAATGAGCTGCATCTGAAGGGCTGGCAAGAAGTATTTGATTGAATGCTATTCTTCTCTGCAAAACTCAGGTGCAAAAGTTTGTCATTCAGTTTAGGCAACCAAATGAAAATTCAGACTGCTGGGTCTGTTGTTCACAGTATTTCTTACTTGTTAGTTTTATCTCTTGCTGTTATCATATCTGCTAATCATCCAAAAGACCCATCTCATCATATCCTGTTAAAAAAAAAATTAAAAATCAAATTTCTTACTCTGATCTATAAGCACTATTCTCTGAATCAAGCACTGACCTATTGTGTGAATCTGTGTCCTTCCAGAAGAAAGAGTTTAAACATTTGTCTAATAGCCCATTTCTTTTCTCTCCAAATCACTAGAGCTATTTGCCTTTACAGCAAATTGCGTTAGTTCTGTCCTTTTGGTGCAGTTCCCGATGCAGATTTGAGAAATGCAGTTCTACAGTACACACAGCTTGATGTTTGATCATTTTATTTGTGACTATCCAGAAGAAAGCTGCTCAGCTGACATCCATCTTGCCAATGATGAGATTAGCTACTGCATGACATTGCCTACTAACCAAATTAGAGGTCAGCCTTAAAATCAACAGGTTTAAGAATTTTCTTGTAAGCACTTCACTGACTTTGTGTCTACATTCACTTCCTCTTCACAAAAAATAAGGTTGGAAGGTCTGGCCAGAAAGGGGGTGGTGTGTTTTAAATATCTTCCCCTTGCACATATTCTCCTCCAAACCTATTCTGAAACATATTCCCTTGGCAGCTTTTACAGCAGTGAAACATCTCACTTTACTCTGCTGTTTTCTCCCTTTCCTGGCATTCCATGTCATGCTTTACCTGCCCTTTTCCTTTCCTTTTGGAGGTAGAGTTGTCAGAGTTTTGTGTGGGAGCAAAATAACTGCTTTAGCCAGTTTTATGCTTGCAAAGACTCCCCCTTCCCCCTTACCACTTGCTCCCTCCCACAGAGAAAGTGTTCTAGTAAAGATTTCAGCTGTTTTGTTTGTATACGGTACAAAATGAACCTAATTGACTGATTCTGATTTAGGGCTGCTCCCCCTGTTCATCAGCTGGAGGGTTTTTGTTTGGTTTTTCTGTTTGTTTGTTTTTCCAGGGTATACAAAGGATGCCAAAGAAGACACACTGGAGCTCCGATTTGAGTACAATGACTCAGGCACATGAAACTGGATCATTTTGTACACAAAACAGGTTTTTTCTCAATCCTTTCAGGAAAGGGACAGAGTAAAATGTAATCTTACAGAGTTACTCATGCTGAGGCTGGGCCATAAGGAACTGCAGCTGGTTTGTTGAACCATAAAGATGTTAAGAACAGGGTAAAATTAACTAAGTCAGGAAAATGATGGTTCAGTAGTTAGGGACTGTAATTTTCTGCTGGAGAAGGAATGGAAGAGTCAAGTATGTCATTTTGAAAAAATCAGAAAGTTCTCTGGTTTGTCCTCTTTAGACCTATGTTCAGTAGCTGAGTGAAGAAAATGGTATCAGAACAGATGATGACGGCAGCCAAAGACCAAGATGGAGAGCAGGTGTGCTGGTATAGGAATTTGTATTTAATATGAGATAAGGCTGCTACTCTATCACTCTTACAATCATGCTGAGAGAAGTACCATTGAGGAAAAGTATCTTGTACATTCCAAAATTTCAGTCCAGAATTAATTGACTAAAAAGCACATCTTTGCTCACTTTTACTGAAATAATTTTCTGAATGTTAAAAGGTTTATCATCACAGCTTTAGTAATATGTTTTACATTCTCTCTCCTTGCCTTTGACTTTTTCTGAGTATGATATAGATGGTATAATTTTTTGTATGTTCTGCACTACCCTGTTGTATCCATTTCTGCCTTTCAATTTTTCCCCACTTCACTTGCTTGCTCCATCTGCTGCAATGTTAGACCAAATGAGATCTGTGACATTCACAGGGAGAAAATTTTTTATTTTAAATAGAAGTGTTAATAAACTAAAAGTCTGATTTGTAGCTGAAGTACTTCTATCTTTTGTGTGGGCCTTTCAGGATGGAAGGATGTTTAGACATTTGATATTTTTTAAAAGAATTTCCAGCATTAGTAATGTCTTTATTTAACCTTGTGATATCTAAAGACTTTGTCTGCCAACTGAAAATGTCTGAAGAGGAAAAAAGAAAGGACCATGTGTAATCTTCTAGGCCCATGCTGATTAGAGTCAGCAGTAAGGCAATGAACAGTATGTTATTTCATGGCTTGAAATTGTAACTGATGCAGAAGAAAAGACCAATTTTAATCTTGGGAAAGACTGGACCTCTTTATTTCTAAATTTATTTGTAATGGAAGTAAACTTTTAATTATGAAGATTAGCACTCACTATGTAACTAATCAGCTGTGGATAATAGCTTGTACTAAAACAGAGAATTATGAGAGAGGGGCCACTCTGCCAGTTCATTTCTTATACTGTTGCTGCTGGCTGTAACTGAATACTGATGTGCTCAGCATATTTTGTTACAGTATTTAGAAGAGCATTTCATCTTATTCTCAATTTACATTTGTCAATCTGCTCTGAATAGATGAAAAATAGTAAGAAATACAGCATCCAACAAAAAGAGGTTAGTGACTGAGAAATCGAGTCCAAAATGTAAATACAGTGTGTTCTTGCTTGTGTTGTTTAGCCCAACCTCTGTTTTTCTGGTTAGGTAAACTTCTAAAAAAATTATTAAGAACTTCTTCAGGTAGGAAAAGGAGGAAAACTTAAATTTTTGGGAGCATAAGGAGGGTCAAAAATATGTCTGAATAAAAAAATTATTTTAGCTTGATGGTTCAACAAGTTGCTTCATTTAATTTGCTTATTGTAAATGTTTCTGAATGACACATTTGAAATTTACAGAAAGACAGAATGTGTATGGAGATCAGGTATATATATCTGCATGCACCTGCTGATATATTTTACAGACTTGTACTTAGATTCCACACTAGGATTATTTGTGCATTTGTTTTTTCCCTCTGGTTGGGAATCACAGCCATTTGGAAAATCTGACATGCTACATATTCATACACAGACATTCCCATCACATAAAAGATGCAGCTCCAAGTTCATTTGCAGGAATTAGTATCCATTGCTGATAGTTCCTGAACAGCTAAATAACTAAAAGATGTTGCTCTTTCAAGTGATTTCTTGAATGAAAGGGAATAACATAAATTGAATTAAAATATATACCTCTACTACAGCGTGTGATTGGCTGAAGAAATATGTTTCTAGAAGAAAAATATTTATAAAAACTCAATCTGAATTCAGAAGAATTATGATGCTGCTGTACCTAAACCATAAAACCAAACACTAACTGCTCTTCAATAAGCAAATAGATTAAACTGTGTGGTGGGTTCTCTTGCCCTTTTCTTCAAAGTGCTCTCTCTGTACTTTTTACTGCTGGAGATGAGATTCTAGGTTAGGTGTGGTCTTCAGCATTCACAAATAACTTGCAAATGATATTAAGAGAGACAACATTTTCTGACTAAAATTGCACCTCTGCTGGAGGTGTGTTTTAGTGGCTTTGCTGTGGCAAAGCTTTAGCAAGGACTAAGTTCCGTGGCACTCTGGGCTTGAGGCCATTGGTCTGACCTGAACATATTTAAAATATTTTTTTGTGAGAAGAACAGCCTTGGACAGGGCAATAGAAAATCACTGAGCATATCAACTGTGTCTGGTTGTTGATACGAAACTCAGTGAGCTGAAAAAATGAAAGCTGATGATTAGAATAGAGCTGTTAAAGCAAGGCACAGTATGCTCTTGCATTAAACAATGATAGTATGGAATGGTATATGTCATTTATACAGCAAATTTGAAGTGGTTTTTGTCTTCATACACCAAGCTGTGTTCTTAGAGAATTAATATCAAATCCTAAAACCATGCTTAGCTAGCTTCTAAATGCTGTGATCACAATGTTCTTAAGGATTTCCTCTGCTATTTCTCTACTTTTTTTTTTTTTTGAGATGCTTGAAAAATGTAGAAAAAGTTTCTCTTTTGTACATTCTCATTTGAAAAAGCATTGATTTAGTTGGGTCTTTATCATTTTGGCATTAGCATCCCCAAGAGTCTTATAAATCTTTGCTCTGAGTTGTAGAAAAGTTTGACTGATGCTGTTGAAAGACTCTGAAAACTTACTGCTGACTCATGAGAAGAAAAACATAACTTCTATTTTCTTTCTGTTCTTGTAGGAGTACATGATACTACTAGCTTAGCACAACAGCCTGAAAATTCTTGTCTGAATATACAATCTAGTGCAGCAGTAAGATTTAGTAGGAAAATGAAAAAGCTTAGGTGGACTTTGCAGATAGTGAGGCTGTGTTGTAGAAGTGCCTGCACCTAGGCAATTCTGCTGTTATGTGTTATTTTAGAAATCTTGAAACAGGCATGAAATATCTTCTACAGAGATAATGTATGCAAAACCTGGTTCCAGCTTCCTAATGCCTTGATGTTAGTTACTGCAGCATGGTTACCATAGCTTCATGACAGACACTTTTATTAGACTTTCAGGACATTTACTTTACAAACACATTGAAAAGATAAATCAGTGCCATAAGTTTTCCTAATGCAACAGAAAACTGCAGACACAGGCAATGGAATAGTATCATTTGCCTGTTTGTACCTGCCAGATGATATGGTATTCAGAAACTTCAGACAGTACTTGGTACCCTTTAGGAAAAGCAGAGTTGAAAAGAAGCATTTATGCAGTTGTTATGGTTAAAGAATGTGTGATTAACATAAGTCAATCTAATTCAGAAGGCCTTTTCAGCAGTTAAAGTATCTGCATATATGTCCTTGTGGTCACTATAATGCCAAACAACATCGATGTTGGCACATTTGGAACTGCTGTTCAATCCACACATACAGTACATTGTAATAAGCCTTAGAGCAGAAGCAACTGTTCTTGTGTCCTATTCCAGCAGGAAAAAAAATAATTCTGTTCTCTCTGAAATATGCCAAAGAGATCAACCTGAACTGTATTATTTGAGATTTTCTAGCTTGTTTGGATCTACCTATAATTACTGAAATGCTTATGTCCTTCTAACTGTTTATTTGTTCCACTGCATGTAGTTGATTTGTATCTCAAATTTTTCCTTGTATCTCAAGGAAAAGATTTTTAGTTAGGCCAAATGAAGATGACTGTGTATTTGAGAAAATAAGAGAAGAGGACCTTAATAATTTATTTTAGATACTGTCTTTCAAAATGCATTGTCTGAAAACAATAAACCCATTCTTGAAGTCCTGAATTATAAAGAAAACAAACAAAGAGACAAAAAAAAACCCAAAAAAACAACCCAAAACCAGTCCCCACAAACCAACCAAAAACCTTCACTGTCATTCCTTGCCTGTGCACTGTGCTCTAGAGTTTTTACAAATCTAGTTACTAGTAAGAATGGGTGCTGAGACTATACTTTTTTGTTTTGTTTTCCCCAGACACTGTTCGAGTAGAAAGGGGAGAGTTGACAGGAAAAGGTGCTACTCCTGTTAGCAAGGAAAAAGTATTTACATCTGGGCTTGAAAAGTTTCTGGGAGCGTCTGTAACTAGTGTGATGGTTGAGCAGGCCATTGCCACCTAGGCATTGTCTGGGAAAGGCATGCATTTCCTCTGATCCTTCCAAGCAGACCGGATTGTTGTGGTTTCGCTCACTGACCTGCTGAGGTATCATCCATCCAAAAAAAAGCTACACTAATATTTTGGGTGAAGTCAAATAACTTCAGCCCCCACCCTTTCTCCCCTCTCACCCCCGCTTCCATTCACGTATACTCAGAGAACCTTGGTGCTGAGGCGAGGCGGGGACACAGGCACTGTACTTTTGCCTGAATTTTTAGCTTGCTGATTTTTGTGGTGTTATAAGGTTAGCACACACAGCAGATATCCCTAACAGCCAAAATCGCAGAATCACAGAATCAGTTGGGTTGGAAAAGACCTGAGACCGAGTCCAAGCTCTGCTGCAACACCACCCCATCAACCACACCACGGTCCAGTCTTTAAGTCTTTAAACACCTCCAGGGCTGGAGCCTCTCCCACCTCCCTGGGCAGTGTCTAATCGCCCTTCCTGTGAAGAAATTCCTCCTAATGACCAACCCCAACCACCCCTGGCACAGCCTGGGGCGATGTCTTCCTGTGCCGTCCCTTGTTTCCTGGGGGAAGAGCCCGACCCACACCCGGCCTCAGCCTCCTCTCAGGGCTCTGCGGANGTCTTTAAACACCTCCAGGGCTGGAGCCTGGCAGCACGTTCCAATGTTTGTTCAATCATCTTTGCTGTGAAGAAATTCCTCCTAATGACCAACCCCAACCACCCCTGGCACAGCC
Organism: Urocynchramus pylzowi; assembly: GCA_013397555.1. Classification (NCBI taxonomy): domain Eukaryota; kingdom Metazoa; phylum Chordata; class Aves; order Passeriformes; family Fringillidae; genus Urocynchramus; species Urocynchramus pylzowi. The sequence goes on from VZRH01000840.1 coordinate 726,409, forward strand.
TGGGGCGATGTCTTCCTGTGCCGTCCCTTGTTTCCTGGGGGAAGAGCCCGACCCGCACCCGGCCTCAGCCTCCTCTCAGGGCTCTGCGGAGAGCGGTCGGGTCACAGCCGAGCTCCTTCGCTCCAGGCTAAACACCCCCAGCCCCAGCAGCCGCTCCTCACAGGACTTGTGCTCCACACCCTTCCCCAGCTCCGCTGCCCTTCCCCGGACTCGCTCCAGCTCCTGAAAGTCCTTCCTGAACTGAGGGCCCGGAACTGAGCCCAGTACAGGAGGGGTGGCGTCACCAGAGCCGAGTACGGGGTGACGATCACTGCCCTGGTCCTGCTGGCCAGGCAATTCCTGCTTTCCTGCCTCTCGCGGGCCGGCACCGCGGGCCGGCTCTGCCCCGTCCCGTGCCCCGGCCGAGGGCGCCGTGAGGCGGCGGAAGGTCACGGAGCGCCCGGCGGCCTCCGCCCAGCAGGGG
>VZRH01000840.1:726923-807174 GCA_013397555.1 Urocynchramus pylzowi
GGAGAGGTGGAGCGCTGCGGTGCCGTTTGGTGGGAGAACAGCGGGAGCAGTGCCAGCCTTCAGGGGAGGGGAGGGGAACGGGGACGGGGACGGGGACGGGGACGGGGACGCGGCGGCCCTGCTGACAGGGCGTTGGTAAGTGTGCGGCTTTGAACGTGCTTTCTAGGGGTAAACAAGATAAGTGAAACTGAAATACATATTTTAACCTGCTGTCATAGCTGTCTTTGATGAAGCAATTGCTGTTTTTATGGGAAATGGAGTAGTTCCCTTTTAAATTTTCTAGATCACACTAAAGCTGCTGCACGTTGTTATTGTGGTGAAAAGATAGGAATAACACCTGAATTGTAGACAGGATAGGGAAATAACTAGAAACAAACTATGGTGAGTAATAATTAATCGAAAATCCATCAAATCTGAGGATCAGAGGGTATAAAATTAGTTCTTTGAAGATCAGTCTTGAGACCAATCTTACTAAATATTTAATAGAGGTCTTGATGTATAAATTAAAACTTTACTGTCTTAATTTGATAGTGATGAGGAGTTGGGAGGCACTGACAGTATAACCCAGGAAGAGGGTTATAGTACTACACAGAAAGAATTGGGTGATCCTGAGAACTAGGGTATGAAATAAGTTTAATAACAATTTAAAGAATGAGGGTTTAGTGTTGTAACCTTGCAAGCAAAAAATTTGTAGAAATTGTTGAAAAGCAACAACAGTTGAAAGCAACAACAAAGCTAAAGAATGTTAGGTAGTTAGAAGATATTGAATTGCAGAAAAAGTAAATGCTTACTGCAGTGACCCAGTTAAAGGAGTTACTGTTATCCATGAACAGAACTCTAGAATTCTTTGTATAATGTTAATCATTCTCAGCAAAAAAACTTGAATAGAAACAGGAAGATATGCTGAGGTCAAGTAGGGAAATTAAAAGTCTTTTGGAAGAGGCATTTGGCTTTTTTTAATTTTGCAGAATAATTGTAATTTTGCTTTCTGTTTAACCATGAAGGTAAACACTGTGAGGGAAATAAATTGAGCTAAAGGATCATGTTAATACATGAATAATTTAACATAGGTTTTAAGATTAATAATACATGAAAATTTCTAACCATCAAAGAGCACTGATATTCAGGACCAGTCTTCAAAAAGATCAAGGAAGAGCAAAAACTGAACACTTACTAGATGGAATGTGACTGGTTTGTAAAAATAGTATTTTCGTGTGCTGCAGAAGTAGCCTAAGTTAAGTGTTACCTGTAGACTATAGATCAGTTTTTCTTTTTTGCTTGTTTTTGAAATAGGTTATTAGCAAGAACTTGTTAAATTGTTTTTTAGAAGAAGAATATTTATAGTAATGTTTGCAGTCTGAATAGTAGAGTTGGTGACAATCAGGAAATGACAATGGCTAATTGCTGGCTTTTTTGTGTCAAAGAAAAGGTGTGATGAGTAAGCTGAGATGAGTTGAAGGTTGAAGTGTAATATGTGCATCTGCTATCTTCTTACCAGAGCAGTGTGAGTTTTCCTCTGCAAGAGGGGACTCTAAAATTCAGTTCTGATCTCTAATCAGTGACACATTTCCTCTCTGCAGGTTTTGGTGTCCTTTAGTTAAAGTTGTCTCATCAGCAAGAGCGAGGGATTTGAAGCAGTGCTTTAAGTTAATGGTGTTATCTCACCTCACCAGAGTTCTTTTGAACTTAGTGTTTGAGCACATGTGGCCTTGAAGCCTTAATGGCCCTGTGCCACCTGCAGCTCAGGACCTGGGATACTTGGTTGTCCAAGGAGTAAAGTACTACTAGAGGCTCTTCTAGGGATTTGGGTATGCTGGAATTTTGAGGGCTGCCACTCTTTCCTGTTGGTCAGTCTGTCAGTTAATATCTCACCACAGGATCTCAAGTTGTGGATGCTGCACTTCCAGATAGATCAGTTAATAAGCACATAGGATATTTTAGAAGTCATTGGTTTATACATGTTATGTGAAGCACATGATCCCTGAAGCATTGAGCTTTCTGGAGTGACCATCCATAGAATGCTGATAGAGTAGGCAGTAGGCCTGTCTCGAGTGCATGGTCTTGTTCCACCAAATTTCCCTTGGGAGTGTTTATTGTGTTTGTAAGTCAAGAGCACAGATACTGAAACGGTCAGTTTTGTTGTGGTTTGCTTTGCTATTTAAAGATGATACTTACTAAATATGTGGAAAAAAAGGTTTTATCTTGTGCAGTCCTATGGGAAATGAATTTGTAGAGAGTCCCCCACTGCAGCCTTGTCTGTACTTACAGGACTTAGATTCTGGCTTTCATTCCTGTATCAGCACCACTTTTCCAAGTGGCATTTTTTCTTTCACTTTATCAATAAAATTTTGATTGGCTGAGTGGAACAGAGCTGATTAAGCACCAGTTTTGTCAGTCAGCAAATTTCTGACATCCAAGTAATGCAGCTACATCAGCTGAATTTTATAACATAAACTCAAAGGCATAAATCCTGTAATGCTCATTGATGATAATCTTCAACATGCTCAAGACCTCTTAGAGTGTCTGACCAGCAGTAGTGGATGGTGACAGAAAAAGGGCAGCAGGACATTTCAGGAATGGCTTGGGGTGTATGGGCTTCCCGTGGGTGGTGTAAAATGCTTGTGACTCTTCTTCACCTCGGAGTTTTTTATCCACAGAAGAATGTGCCTGTCCGTGTTATGTGTTAGTGCATTAAGGGCTGGTTCTCTCTGGGAGTGGGTACATCTTCAGAGTTCTGCTACATCCAGGACTCATCAGCTTTTACTCAGGGTTACTGAGTAGGGTTGTAGATACAGGTGATGTGGATCTTCAGGAAGCATTAAAACAAAGTACCATACCAGAGGTTTTTGAGGAGAATGGATGCATATAGCGTCAAAGACGTTTCTTATATTCAGAAGTGGTTGGGTTGAAAAATTATAAAGAAGGCAAAAAGAAATTGCCATAAAAAGGAAGGAGGCAGAAGGGTGGCAGCACATGAGCTTCAGTGTACACAAAGTAAGATGATGTCTTGGGTGAAATAATCTAAACCATGCTCACATGGTGGTGAACTCGAGACTGGCAATGCCACCAATCAAGAGAAAGTGCTTGGAGTTACCATTGAATGTTCCCTGAAAACCTAAGCTCAGTGTGCTGTGGCAGCCAGAGAGCCAGGAAAATGGTGACTGTCCTCAGAGAGATAGTGAGGAGAAGACAGAGGGCACCATTTTGCTGCTGCAGCTGGTGCACCCACATCTGGGGTAGTTTGTGTGGTTCCAGTCTCTGCATTGGAAGAAGGACACAGTGGGATAGGGAAGTGCAACCGAAAGGGAGAAGGGGATCAGCTTCCTTAAGAGGAAAGACTGAAAAGTCAGGATTGTTCACAGAGGATATTGCTGGGGCATGACCAGGGTTATGCAATGAAGGCAGTGAATAAAGTGAGTGTTATTCATCCAGTGTTGAGGCACTGAAATGGGAATTGCATGCTGGGGCTATTGGGAGGTAGTTTCAGATGGATACAGGGAAGGATGGCAGGTGCACGGTGGTGGCAGTGTGAGAAGGTGCAGGAAGGGGTTAGAAAATGGATTAAAAGTCTCTTGAGGGGCTGCTAAAAGAGCTGCTCAGGGAGGTCCACCATGTACTCTGGTGGCTGCTGGGTGTGTGTGGAGAGTGGACTGCAGGAGGCAGCCAGGTTCATGTGCTGTCCCAGTGGAGGATCTCTGATGGCTGCTCTTGAAAGCAGAGCTCTGGGGGAGCCGGATCAGCCTGATCCAGGACACCAGTTTTAGTCAACTTATGATCAGTAAGACTGGAATAATTTTAGTTCTGCATGGTTCAGTTCTGGCTTCTGAACTGTTAGAATTTTTATATACAGCCTAGAAAAGGCAGTGAGCAACAAGGTGATAGTGTTTGCCAGGACATGGGTTGTAAATATAGGGTCAGCTATGAAAAGCTGCAGAAGAACCCTGTAAAACTGAGTAACTGGATAATGCAGCATGCTGGCACATGAGTTCAGTGTAAGTACAGGGATTCAGACAGCATAAAGAGAATCCTAACTTCCCATTACTTCTCAGTAATGAGCAGTATCTTGCAGTTTTGATGAATGGTTCCATGAAAATGTAACAACAGTGTTAAGCAGCAGTGAAATAGGTAAAACAAACTGAATATTACTGAGAAACAAGTAAAGAACAAAGCAAAGGATTTTGTCATGACACTTGCTAATCCATGGTTCAGCCCAAACATCTTGATGGAGTCGCCCCTGCTCTGTCTCCCAGCTCACAAAACAGAGTAAAAATGAGTGAGATTCAGAGAAACAAAACAAGAATGGTCATAGATACAGACCTCCTTCCAAATGAGGAATGACCAAGAAAGCTGGACTTCAAAATTCATCCTGGAAAGGGATGTCTGAGGAGGCTGTGATGAAGGCCTGTAGAATCATGAGTGGCAGGAAAAGAACAGGTAGAGGTGCACAGTCTGTTCTTCCCTCAGGAGAGCTGGGGGTACACAAGGGAAGCTACCAAGCCCCTGATTCAGCAAGACCAAAAGATGTTCTTCATAAGAACTGAGTTGGAGAACTTACCAGAGTATGTTGTGGGTCTTAGAAGTATTTGTGTTGAAGAGGAAAAAGAGCAGATTCAGAGGTGGAGGTGGAACCAAATACTTAAAAACCCCATCCATTTTGAATAGAAAAAGCAATATTATATATGCTTGCCCTATTTTATGTTCTTTCTGGCCTCTGCTTTTTGCCACCGTTTCAAAAATTATACTAGGCCTAAAAGGACCTTTGTTGTGATCTGCTGTGGCTATGTTTATGTAGGCTCTTTATTCACAAAAGTAATAATTGGCGTGGACTTTTTTCACAGTTTCTCTTCATCCTTCCTCAAATAGAGCTTGTCAAATCTCTTTAAAGAAACATGGATATTGCTGTTCATTGACACCAGGTTTCATGCTGAATATTGATTGTGTCTTACAGATGAGTTACTGGTATTTACTAAGTTATCTAAAGGTAGAAGTTTCTCCTGTATATGTGATGTCTTTTGTTCTCAGGCTCAGCAGGATAAATTGATGCAATTGGTAAGCATCAATTGAGCTACCTCACTCTCAGGTTCTTTTCAATCATCTGTCATTGCATTTTTGGTCAATTCCAGCCCCTGTGCAGATCAGGAGCTTGAAGTTGACCTCTCTGATTTTTCTCAGGCTTGCCTGTTGTCCTGGGAATGCTTAGGCTGCTGGTTTACTCCCTTCAGTCTCTTTAAACTGAAGTTGGGCAGTCACTAGTATACTACATGTTTGTCTACCTGGAGAAAATTTTTGAGTCTAAGCATGGTGAAGAAACTATTTATGCAAAAGTAGTATCACTATGTATATACTAGTTAGACATACAACCTTAATAGTGTTACCATTTCATTTTACTGTGTCACATAACATGATCCACCGTGATACAGTTAAGTTTTTTAAGTCATGCTGTGTTGATGGATATTTAAAATATTTGAAGGAGTAAATTTATCAATTTACTATTTGTCTTTGATAAACTGGTTTTGTGATTTACTGTGTGAACATGAAAATTCTGAACAGAAATATGTGTATCCAGCCCTTGTAGTAAGAGTTGACAGTGTTAGTTGTCTTATCATTGGTACAGTGATATAAATACATCGTTGGTATAAAATAATGAATTTCAGTGAACAAGCAGAGCAAGATATTTTTTCAAAGGTGAAGTCAAGCATACAGTTATATATAAATGACTCACAAATTTAGGAGACATCTGCTTGTAAAAGTGACTTGCTTCTGTTCACTAGCCACTAAACCAGATTTGATGTTGCACACTAAGGCCATGTCATCAAGGTTATGCATGACTAAGGACATATAAGCTATTATATATATTATAAGGAAAAAAAGTAAGAAAATATTAACTATATAACAAGTCATTTCGTGACAGGTTCTTAGTTTGCTTTATTGCTTTTATTAAGTTCTGATTTCTGATGATTCTTCCTGGACACAGAAAGTTTTTCCCCATTTTAGTAAATATGTAACCTCGGACTTACTGTTTGTCTAGGTAAGGACTGGGTTTTTTGTGTGAGGGTGTTTTGGATTTAGTTTTGGTGGTTTTTAAGAAACAGGCATAAATAAATACGTTTCAAAATTAAATACCTTTGGTTTCAGAACTCAAGCAACATACCTAAGTCCTCATTTCACTAGTAGAGGATCAAAGATTAATGATGTTAAAATGTTAAAACAGAAAGCTGTTTATACTGCAAAGAAGTAGCAGTTTGGCTTTCAGAATCCTTGTAATAAAGTTTTATAAAATCTTATTTTCAGGCCTTTCATAATTTCCTTCCCAGGAAAATAGAACACCCCAAATGTAGAAAAAGTGGTCTGTGTGAGTCAAGGCTCACACACCACAGCAGTACCTAAAGGGGACCTACAAGAAAGGTGGAGAGGGCCTTTTTACAAGGACACGAAATGATAGACAAGTGGGAATGGCTTTAAACTGACAGAGGGAAGGTTTAGATTGGATATAAGGATGAAGTTCTTTCCTGTGAGGGTGAAGAAAAACTGGAACAGGTTGCCCAGAGAAGCCGTGGATGCCCCATCCCTGGAAGCGTTCCAGGCCAAGCTGGAGGGGGCTTTGAGCAGCCTGGCCTAGCGGTGTCTGAGGTGTCCCTGTCCATGGCACGGGGGTTGAGCAGATGCCCTGTTAAGGTGTCTCCCCCCTCAAAGCGTTCTGTGATGCTGTGTGTCCCTCCCTGTGTCGGACAGGAATCCAGCGCTCCACGTGGTGGCAGTGTCCCGCCAGGCTCCAGAGCTGCTCCTGCCGCCGCAGCCTGCGGCCAGCCCGAGACATCCCTCGGCGATGTCTTTCCCAGAGGACTGCTCCGACTCTGCAGCAAATTTAAACACAAACACTTAATTAAGAGTGGGACAAATTCTCTCTACTGTCTTAAAAAACAGACAATTAAACCAGCAACAAAACAATATGTAGTAACCTTTAATATTTCCTTGACCAGCATACACCCTGTTTGTTCCTAGCAGAAACAAAAATGGAATTCAGGTAAAGCTTTGTGAAGAGGTTGATAATTTTGACCGGTATGATTCAATAACTTTATATAAAAAGAGATGTATTCAAACTGGCCACAATGATCAGAGAAGTGCTGCAGCTATATACTGGTTTAATTGAGCCAATTGTGGGGGATTAAAGTTACAGATTATTTGAAAAAAATCTGTAAATTGCCTTTTTTCCTAAATAGTTCTTGTACAGAAGATGAAAGATGAGTAATGTTCAAAAATACTTAGCTGTGTATTTGATAGAAGTTAGATGTGCTCAAACATGTAATGCAACTGAATTACCAGTAAAGTTTAGCAAGGATAAATTGTTTGTGAATCTGCTTGTTAATAAAGGCATTCTAAATTAATGATCTCTTTCTTATTTTGTGTACCTAAGTACACAGAGCTTGTACTATTTTGTCTGGGGAAGCATCCTTCAACCCTGGATTGGCATTTAAAGCCTTGTATATTTTTTATCTTGTAGTGTTGACATACTGGGCAATAATGAGCAAAGCTCCCTGTTTCCCAATGCCATCATCTGCTGATCCATAAGAGCAACAATAGTTGTTAAAACTTTTTCATAAAGCACTTTGTAGCCTGTACTTGTAAAGCCCTTTGTGTATGCAGTGCCCCAGAGTTTCTACTTACATGATGGTCCTGACATCAAGAGATCATTACCTGGATGTCTCATGTGTGTATAAGGGATTGGAAATGATTGGAAACAAATGGCATAAATAATGTTATTCTCTTGGCACCTACCCATGTGGCTGACTAGGGACATGAGAGGGCATGTAGGTGTTAGAAACCTGCTGTGATACCTCAAATCCAGGAACTGTCGAAAAAATAGCTAAAGTTAGAAAGGGAAAATCTGCAAAATATAGTGGTGTGTAAAATAGGCATCATGCTGAACTTAATCTGAGGTGCTGCTTTTAGCTCCATATTGGTGGAGCCATAAAACTGTTCCAGTTGCACTGAAAAGACAAAGATTTCTAATAGAAAATATGGAACTTAAGTGTATTTCGATGTACATACTGGGGTTCTTTCCTAAATGGAAATGAGTTGATCACATTATTTTTTACTAAATATAGTGTTTATTCAGCTAAATGACTTCTCAATAACTTGCATATGAATACATGTGTGCATGAAAACTTAGCAAGGAATTTCTCCCTCAGCATTTTAAGTAAAGTACTGGAATGTTTTTCATTCACTTAAATAATGAAGAGGAAGAGCTCTGCAAGCCAGTGACACTGAAGTGCTCTCAAAGTGCATTACAGAAAGAGGATGCTGTTTGCCACAAAGGAGTTGACAAATGCAAATTTTCTAAGGAACTCCTATCGTGTATTTGCTGGCATAGGAGGTTACTATTTCCTGAATTTGTTTTAGTTTCCATTTCTTGGTGGTGGCAGTTTCCCTAGTGGTAATCTTACTGATGCCTAGGTCCTAGATGTCAGAGTTTGTATTAATACTGAGAAGTCTCAAGGATGGAGCAATCTGATATTGTTCTGTGGTACTGATTTGTTGCTTTAAAATAGGGGCAATTAGTTCAGTATTCCTGAATGTAGTGGGGAAAAACTGTAGTTTTCCAGAGCTAGTATGTCCTATGGAGCAGTGACTGGTGATTAATCCCAATTGGGCAGGTTCATTAATACTTTTGTAGTGGAGGGATGGGTCCCATGAGTGATGGTGTTTCTCATGTGGAGCTGTTCTCTCCTGTTCCTGGGGCTATTTGGTAGCTGTTGAACTTAATGAGAAAGCAGAGACAACAGCATATATTTACTGTAAAATAAAACTGTGCACAGTTAACACAAATTTTAGGACTAGTTTAAGAAGTGACAGAACTTGCATTTAGCTCTGTGGTTTGAATTTTTCAAGATCACTCCTGGCTTCTGCAGATGAGAACATGTCCTGCAACAGATCAGTGTGTGACAATGAGTTGCCATTGTGCACAGTATCGTGCGAGACAACTGACTCCTAGTAAATAAATCATTTTTACAGAATCACTTAATATAAGTGATTCCTTTTGAAAACAAAACAGCTTGGTTAAATTTTCTTATCCTGTACTACATGTGTCATTGAAGAGACTTACAGCATAATTTCTAAAGTTATTAATTAAGAAGCAAGCTGTGTTGAGGCTAAATAAATGTATAAATCTAGGGAAAATGTATTCTTATATTATGCCTTTCTAGTAGGAATCCTTCTGTCTTGGGAGACATTTACATTTTTTCACAAAGCTAATTTTCTGTCAAAGTATCAAGTTATTAAAAGCAAACTTTTTTTTAAACAAAAATATTATTTAACAGATACATTTTTAGTATATAGTGATGCATTTTTACAAGCAGTCATTTACTTTCGTTTTTAAAAATTAGATTTATTTAAGTAGTAGTAGTAGTAATTTTTTTGGGATGTTCAGGATGGTCATTTTGCAATATTTTGTGTCTTGTTACTAATGCAAGTCCATTTGTCCTAATTGCTTATGAAATCAGCCCTTACTGGTAGGATATCAGCTTATGGACAGGTTCAGAGTTGTTACCAGATTCACCTTTCAGAAGCAATTTAAATTGAATGGCTAATGCTGTTTTGTTTCTAAATTTTGCTCTTAAATCTGTTGTATCAGATAGTCATTGCAATGATACGCTTTTTGATGTTGTGGGCTGTAACCACCATTTGTTTAATGAAAAATACCTAATTAATTTTACTTGTGATTTTTTTATGAGTTTCCTTACACAGGAAATTTTGCTAGGTTAGGTTAATTTTGAGGCAAGAACATGCTGTTTGCAGACTGACATTTTAAAGATGGTGCATAGTTCAGCTTTGTGTGCAGCTTGTATTTGGCATAGGTTAGCTAGCCATATGTGAAATAGAATTGTGTTAGTAGAAAAAATCTTTTTAATCACAAAGATAAATCAAACCAGATGGTCCAGTTTTTTTTTTTTTTTTTGTGACTGCATTTGCTTAGTCCACAATCTTCAAGTATTGGGAAGAAGGATTTGCCTCATCTTTGTCTTTTCTTACTGTGAAATATGAAGGTTTTACTTTAGTCTTCTACCCATGAGTGATCAGCTCTAGAAGATTTTAGTGATAATAAATTCTGAATCAGAATGACTTCCAATTACATTTTCTGTTAACTGCTAGTATTTGTGCTTCCTTTTCTGAGAAGATAAGGAGGTGACTTTTTTCCTAGGTATTATTAGCTAATGTTTCATCACAGTTGGGGAATTCTGTAAGGCTTTACCAGACATATACATCTGGTATGAAAATACAGACATTAGCTTATATTTAACAGAGCATGCCATGCTGTTTCTCAAATAGCCTGAGTTTCTTCCAGTGTAATATTCTCATGTTGATTTATGTTAGGCCTTGTTTTATTAAGCAGGTTTAAACACTGAAGCATTATTTTACAAGCAAACCACTTTTTTGTCAAGTGCAAGTAGGGGTTTGTGGTATTGATATGCTGCTACTATGGCTGATAATTGGAGGTTTTAAAATGATTTATGACCTTGCTTTAGGAAAGATTTAGTGCAGAATATAAAGGTCACAATCACATCGCAGAGAAACTGGGTCCATTATTTTTCTCAGTGAAGACTGGATGAGCAGAGTGGAAGAAAAATTCTCATATCACTCATGATTTGGGTGGAAAATGGGCAAGAAAATTGAAATTGCTGTCAGCTAGGAATCATAGCTTTGTAACATCCAGGGGGTTGTAACATATTCACTGAAAAATTTGAGTAATTACATTTCCCTTTCTTTTTGCATAGGGTTTTAAGGAGGCTGTCAGTGCCCTACATGACTCCAGTCTCACACTGAGTTTTATGGTGTATCAGTGAACTGGCCCCTTGCTATTGCAGATGGTTGTAGAAAAGAGTTCTTGAGCCAGTGATGTACTATCACGTGCTTAAAAACATACTTGCAGCCTAGAGGAATGTACTCTGCTTAGAATCATTCCTTTTACAGATACCAAGACATAGAATTTATTTCTCTCTCTTTCTCTTCAGCATCCAATAAAGAAAAAAAACGTTGTGCATTCCTATACTGGAAAACTAGACAAGTGTTGATATATGTAACAGAATTTGTCCAGATAGGAAACACAGCCTAATGAAGTTTAAATATGATTTATTAAACTCAACCTAGAGCTGTTACTCAGACCAGTGTGTAAACATTTTGAAATTACTTCTGGAGATACTTTGATCTTGAATTTGATCTAAAACATGGGAGAAGAGCTATAAAATATAGACATTATGAACTCTCATAAAAGGAGAGGTTTTAAATTGAATTCTTTGGCTACTAGCCATGTTTCCATTCTCCTGGCTGAATGAGTGCACTGGTGTAGAAGGATACCTTATATAGATGAGAAAATTTAAATCTGTGTATAGCAGTTTTAATAAGAGATTCAGATAGTTAATCAGAGCACTGCTACACCGTGAGCCCAGAATAGAACCCCTGGGCAAGTGAAAAATACTGTTTCAAGTGACGTTTCTGTTCACTTTCTATTCCAAGCTTATCTAGTAAAATCATGTTTCCCTCCTATCACTTTAAATTTGCAATGTATCTTTTCTTCTAGAAAAGAAGAGATTTCTTCTAGAGGAATTTTACTTATTTATATGATTTTTTTTTCTTTTTTACCACCTCTCTGAGGCAGTACAAAAAGAAGACTGTTGTCCAGTCTTCTAGATGTTTTCATTGCTTCTTAAAATTGCCTCATGGACATTCTATCATTCTCTTGCTAAATCATTCTCTTTTTCCTTATTGTTTTCAAGTCATCTTTTCTGTGTCCTATAAGCACACAGTGTCATCATTATTTGACTCACCCTTAAAATATTCTTCAAAACTGAAATCATATTTCATCAAATATTCTGTACCAAGTAATCCATGGTGAAACATTTATCTTCCTCTTTTATGTTCTGATACAGAAAAGGGCTTAATCCTTTATTTAATATTAAACCAGAGAAACTGCATTTGTATTTCTCTGTGTTGAGGTTCTACTCAAACCCACAGTAGCTCTGTGCTTGATTTTACCATTGTCTTCCTTGCACTCACTTCCAGTTTTCAATGAGCAGTTTCACCTAATACATTGTTTTCTGTGTTCCGTATTGCTGTTCTTGTTTGTTCCGTAGTTTGTGTATCTCTGGCACTGTAAAAATAATGTTCTGCAAAGACTATTGAAAAATAAATTTATTGCAGAATGAAGAAATTAGTATTTTTATTAAGCATTTTTAGCTGTACTGTAGTTTGTGCATTGAAATTCAAATTCAGAGGGTGAAAATCTACTGGAGCAGCTTTGCTTATAGCAGGTAAAAATTGCAGTTAGTGTGACTGTACCAGTGGACTGAATTGTTTAGAATTTCCCCATTTATGAAAGGTTCTTCCTTTCTGTCCCAATCTGTGGTGTTTTGCCCTTTTATATCAATACTACTACACGTGATTCCTTACTAGGTTGAAAACTAGTCACCTGTCTGGCATCTGTGGCATTTGAGATCTTACCAGTTTTCTCTCATAACAAAGCTTTGCTGCTCTTTCCAGAGGTGTGAGCTCTTTCCTTTTTACCAGAAGGGAATGCAGCACACAAAGTTAATGTGTATGACAGGAAGATTTCAGAGTTGGCCTATAAGTTTGCATTCTTGTTTGGAACCTGAGCAGTCTAGTGAACATTAGCATTGTGTTTGTTTGCCTGGTTTCACCATCATTTCTTCACCCTTTTGCTCGCAGGTTGGTCACCTCCTCCTGAGAGAGTCAGAGCAATGTCCTACGTTTTTGTGAACGACTCCTCCCAGACAAATGTGCCCCTGCTGCAGGCTTGTATTGATGGAGATTTCAACTATTCCAAACGACTCCTAGAGAGTGGTTTTGACCCAAATATTCGTGACAGCCGAGGCCGAACTGGCCTTCACCTTGCTGCAGCCAGAGGAAATGTAGACATCTGTCAACTCTTGCATAAATTTGGTGCTGACCTGCTAGCCACTGATTACCAGGGTAACACAGCCCTTCACCTGTGTGGGCATGTCGATACTATCCAGTTCCTAGTTTCTAATGGACTTAAAATTGATATTTGGTAAGTCACTTTTTACAGTACATATTTTATAACACATTAGTCTTCTGTTACGAGAGCCTTGCATATAAATCTACTGTTGCTGAAATGCTGTATTTGGTGCAATTCTACTTTACAAAGATACCACTTAATAAAAAAAAAAATTAAAAAAAAAAAAAGGCAGGAAAACAGTAAGAGGTCACTTCTGCTAGTCTGCAACAAACAAAGCAAATATAAATAGCTGCTGCTGGTGTGAGCTGCTGTATCTAATTCTGCCTCATTGATGACATTCCTGCCCTGGTTGGCCAGACAGCCAGGTGTGGGTGGTTGGCACCAAAGAAAAAATCACATTGACTACTTTAAAAGAATTTCTCCTACCCCATTTTCTATTGTTGTACTATATAAGACAAAGAAAATACAGTATATGTGTGTGTCAGTTCATTCCCATACTCCTCTGGTAACAATGCTTCCTTTCAGTGTTTTTGCCCTCCCTCAAAGTCTGTGACTCAGAATATTGTATATTCTTTCCTTCTGGCTTCCAGCAGCTGTCAGATGCCAGTGCTCAGATGGAAGCTCTCAAGCTGCAAAATAACTAGCTGTTTCATTCCTGTGCTGAATTACTTTGTTTGTGGAACTTTTTGCATATTCACAATGTGTGCAAAAACCAAGAGTAATGTCAAAACCTTTGAGTTTTTAAATCTGTCCCTTTTTCACCTGTCCCTCATTAGTGTTTTCAACTCAGCAAAAATAGTTATTGGTAGACCAGATTATTTATGGGTTGTGGGTTGGGATTTTTTCTTCTCATTTCAAACAGCTCTGGTGGAAATTCCTGGTCTAAAGGCAGCTCTGGACCTATTCAGTATTATTTTAATAGCAGCAGAGGGACCATCTGTATTTTATTTCATTTCTGTCTCATGTCCTAATACCCTCATGGAAAAGGAACTATTAGGAGCCAGATTGCACAATTCTTTCTTGAAATTAAGCTTACACTTGAACATTTCCATAAATCTACTGTTGTTGTTTTTTTGGTTTTTTTTTTTTTTTTTTTTGCTGTAACACCCAGAGATTCCAATTAGATTAGAGTCCTACGAATTGGATTTTATTAGAGGGGGAAAAGAGTTGTGCAATTTCAAACCTAAATATACTGATTTTCTTCTATAGTCAATTGTGCTGTAACTTGGGTAGATTGGAATTTATTACTGTCTGATAAAACAGAAAATAGTTCTCAGGACTTACTAAATTATAATATGTTATGCTGAGTTGTCTTGTTACAAAATTTCTACGTTAAAATTTTCTTACGTCTTTTTATGGGCTTGTTTTAGCAACCACCAAGGTGCAACACCACTTGTTCTTGCCAAACGAAGGGGTGTGAATAAAGATGTGATTAGACTGCTGGAATCTTTAGAGGAGCAGGAGGTGAAAGGATTTAACAGAGGAGCTCACTCAAAGCTGGAGACAATGCAAACAGCTGAAAGCGAAAGGTATTTACCAAACAAAAATAACTACCAGGAGAAATAATGTTTATGGGTTTTAGATTTTTGGGATTGACTTGATTGTTTATTCCTCAAAACAGATAATATAAAATTTGGCGTGACGTTATCAGACAAAATCAAAATTGAGTGTTAAATACTGGAAAAATCTCTTTAAACAGATCCATTGGGGAAAAAAACCCCCAACTTCTATTGATTTTAATTTTATGGTAAAATTTTTAAAAAATAATAACTAATTTTCCATTCAGAGTCCCAAAGACAAATATTCTATCTCCTACCACAAAACCAAGTGAGAAATAGTGTGAAATGCAAAATGGCAGTATCACAGGCTAATCTGATATAATTTTGATGATTTTCTATGCAAAAAAAGGGGTAGCAATCTTTTCATTCATCTGAACTTGAATAAAGGATTTTATATGGTGTCATACCTAAAATTCCTATTGTTAGTAGTCCTGGGAAAGATGGAGAATAAGAATTTTTTGGTGGCTAAAGAGATAGTTAATGCAGAACTGAAGATTTCAAGAAAATTGCTGACCATTTCAGGGAAAGTGTTGGGTTAGAGGGAAGTTAGTAATGAATTCCTAAAATTCTGGTTCTGGGACTGTGTTTACTTTTAATTTTCTTAAATAAAAAAGCAAAAGCATGAGAAGTAGAAGCATGTTAGTGATGCCAATAAATGATACACAGGCAACCTTGAGAAAAATTGAGATGGCATAGACAAAAACCTGGGGTTACAAGGGAGAGGAAATCAGTAGTAATAAATCGTGATTCTGTAGCACAAAATGCAGCTGTAATTACTGTAAGCTGTATGCCATAAAATAAAAGTTTCTCAGTGAAAAACAAACATATAAGGAGAACAGGCTTGTTGCATTAGTCAGTTCCAGGAGTTAATGCTATCCTGAAAAATGCAGTGAAGTCCCACAAAGCACAAAACAAGATATTTTCACTACATAAAGAAAGCTGTCAGTCCTGTTGTATAAAGCAATGGTGACTTCTGCTCTCTAGTATGTCTTATTATGCTGTTTACCCCCATTCAAAAAAATCGTGGCTTTTTTTATATTGCCTAATGATGACCATAAACTATTACTACTGGAACATTATATCACAAAAGACAGGGAGTTTTATCATATAACTGTTGCTTGGTTTATGTGAAAATGTAGACAGGCTGTACTGCAAACAGAAAAGAAGCTGTATAGATGGAGTTAGATCTATGCTGAGTAAACAGAAAAGGTGAAACCAACAAAACTGCAGAAATAATACCCAGTGCTCCCTGTAATAAGATGTCACTCTTATACATCAGGTGATCTTACCTGTCAGAGAAACTGTTTTAAGCCCTGAAACAGAAAATTAATTTTATTTTCAAAATTACGTGGTTATATATTGTAAGAATTAGTGCATATTACCTCTCTGACTTCACTAACTTCTACTGGAAGTTTTTTGACACACGGAAATGCACTTAGGCTGATTTTGCTTAAACATATGGGCAAACAGCTTAGCCCCATTTAAATTTTGATTTTTGATTTGATGGTGTCCCTTCAACAAACATAGCTTCCTTTCTGTTATTTGACCTTCATAAATGTTATATTGTTTGCTTTGGCCAGGAAGTCAGCAACTCTCCTTAGGGACAGGCACAGAGACATAAACAGTGCACTACCCAGCTTGTTTGGGAATGTGTTTAAAATATCTGAAATACATTATTTTTAAAGTAACAAATAGCAGATGCCTACAGGAGCCAAAGCAAATGAGCATGTGTGCTGTTTACTTTGTAAATAAATAATATCTTTTTACCATTTGGCTTTTCAGACCTCCACAGTTTCACTTATCCCTCTTTGTATTATTTTCACATTTTAGGGACATTTAGATTAATGTCTTCTGTCCTCTGCCCTCTGAACTCTTACATTATGTATGAACCTATGGAGAAATAACACTCTTTCTAAAAACGGTCTCTGACTTCAGTTTTCTGCTCCTTGTTACATGGAGCTGCTGCTGCTCGGGAAGCAGAGGCCAGAGCTCTGTTCCCAAGTCAAATTTGGTTTTGCTGGCTTTGCCCTCCTGCGGGTGAGGAGTGGCCCTGCTGCCAGGAGGCAGAGCTCCCTGTGTCCCTCTCTCACACAGACATCTGTCCTTCTGCACAGCCCAGCAGGACCTGTGCCACAAGCGTGTCTAAATGTGAACTCCCACCTGCTGTTGGACACAGAACATCTGTCTGGGCAGCGTGGCACAAACTCTTCTCTTGTTTGACATGTTGCTGCATTACCAGGTTTTATGCAGCTGTAATTTGTAATAAGAAAAATATCTTGGATAATATTGGTTTTAATTGGGTCATAATATAAAATAGTAAAAATGTTTTCGGTGTACCCTTTTTAATAAGCAAGCATGTGACCTTTCCACTTAAATTGCATTGCACCTTTATTTAACCACTCTGTGGTTATGTATTAACTGGTTAGTACTTACTGAGTAAGAAATTCTGCACAAAGGCTGTCTTTTACTAAACCCTTTGTTTTGCTTGGGAAATTATAATAAGCAAGGAAGATTACTAAATCCTGCACCTATGGGTAAGCTAAAATAGCTTTACAGCATGGTAAATATTTAAAAAACGAAAATACAGGCTGTTTAATAGGCAATTCCTGAAATCTTGTGCACATGATGCTGCAATACTTGAGCAAGCTGTGGGAGTTCAGGCTAATTGTTCTTCAGTGGTTATACTTCCTGAGAAAAAATAGCATATGAATAGTGTGAAATTTTCCCATGGTGTAATCTTAGAAGAGAGCTTTTTTCTGATAACCATCATTTTTCAATTTATTTCTGTCATGAAAAACAACAGCATTTCTCCAATTAGTTTTGACTTGGAAATTACTTTTCCTTGATTTTTAAAAATTTTTTGTTATTAGTCTTGTAAGAAATATCTAGGAATATGGTAATGGAAAGCAGTTAAAAGGGAGGAAAATTTTTTTTTTTGCTTACATTCTGCTATTCACATCATTGAACATATGATTGATTCCACCATTTCCTTTCTGTGATTGTCAGGGCCTGATCCTGTAAACACCCATGTATGTCATTTCACTGAAGTAATAAGTAGTAAGACTGTGCAGATGGCCAAAATTTTAAGGCTATGCAAAAGCTTTCCTATTCTTCATGAGATTTTTCATAAGCAACAGATAGTTTCCTGTTACAGTTGTGAAATCAGCAAAATTGGGAGAATTACACAAAAAGCTGTGCAGGATTTTGAGACAACTTACATCTTTTCTAAAGGTGATCAATTGTCAAGATGACTGCCTCTCTCAGATTTTATATTTGTTTTTCATTAAAAATGAGAATTCCACTCCCTAATTTATAGTCTGACAATTTAAGGGGGCCTGATGGACTGGTAGTGGAATGCTAAAGCATCAAAGCAGTCACTGAACACCATAAGGCAAAAAACACAGCAATGCCAACTTGTTCAGAAAGTTTCTGAACTTCCTGTTATCCAAAGTTATTGTTTTCTGTGATTTTTAAATGCTTTTTTATAAGAGGCATGTAACAAAGATATCCAGGAGAGTAGTAAAGGTCACTGCAGAATTCAGCAACTCAATTAATATTGGTTAAAGCTTCTATTTTATTAATTAGAGTTTCTTTTTAGTCATGATTTGTTTTATTAACAAATAATGTGTGCCCCTTGAGGTCTTAACTTATGCTTCATTATATTTTACTAAGCCATATTTAGTAGGAATTATGGGGACTGACCTATGAAGGCTTCTGGGTAGCAGGCCTGAAAATTCAGTGCAGCTATACATACACAAATATCACTCTCTTTGCACAGGTTAATAAAATGTCCTTTCAGCTAAAATAAGTTTAGAATTAGAAATGTTTTCCTGATCTGATTTGTCTTGATTTAGCAGAAGCAATGCTATAAATCAGAAAGGGGGTTTAATTTTTAATCTAGAATGTTTCAGTGCCCTTAGTGGGATTACTGTCATACTTACAGATGCATTCCTTTACTGTGATGTATTTTTAACTTTAATCCTTTGTAGTGCAATGGAAAGCCATTCCCTTCTTAATCCAAACCTCCAGCAAGGTGAAGGAGTTCTTTCCAGTTTCCGCACAACGTGGCAAGAGTTTGTGGAAGACCTGGGCTTCTGGAGGGTGCTGCTCCTCATCATTGTCATCGCTCTCCTGTCCCTTGGAATAGCATATTATGTTAGTGGGGTGCTTCCTTTTGTAGAAAACCAGCCTGAACTGGTGCACTGAAGCAAATGCAAAGAAGTACAGCGTCCTTTTTCCGGTTCTAATCTAATCTTATTTTGAGCTTGGAATTCTTTGCTTGGTGCAGACAGTGGTGGCTGTATATACTGTTTGCCTTTTGTACTTACTATTAACCCCTTTGAAAGAGGGATTACTTAATTTCAAGTAAAACACTGATTTCTAAAGCATTCCTAGGATACCTCTGACTTACCTTGACTTGCAAGCAAGATGTGAAGATAGTCCTCTCTGATAAAATAATGTGATTAGAAAAGGCCTTTCATTATGAATAACAAATTCCTGCATATGAAAAATACATCCTAGTAGAGAACCACATTTGGTTTATTTTTCCTATGAAGAGAGGTAGATCTATTGTTGGATTTTTTGTAAGTGCTTCAGTTGAAAGGAAAATACTCTTAAAAGTCCTCCTCAAGAAATCTCAATAGTGTAATAACATTTTCAGATATATAGATGGTGATAAGCTGCGACTCCATAGTTATTTTAATGCCTCTCCATAGTTTCCAAATCTGCTAGCTTATAAAAAGAATGAGAAATAGTTTGAGTTTTACTATGTCTCTGATGTATAGATCACTCCTTTATTTATTAGGTTAATGTAGTGTGTCTTCCCCAGATGAATTTAATGTTGTTAACACCTGCCTGAAGTAAAATTTGTAGAATAAAACTGTTTGTTGTGCTTTGGAAGAAGACTTGAGCTGAACATTTTGCATTTTTGTTGAAATGTTGCTAAGCAAACCTTTCTTTGTAAGGGTAATTAAAACGTGATTTAGGTATTCTGCCATGTATATAATAATTCTGTAAGGTCATTGTGAAATATATCATATTAGGATAACTTTTTCATCCTCCCATAAGGATCAGACTGAACCATGTAATTGTGTTTTCACATTTGTGGAGAGAACTTGATTGAATAGAATTCCTTTCTAGAATTGTTTTCCATTTCACTTGCTTTCAGACAGAACCTACAGGCTTATGAATTATTTTCTGAGTCTGCAGAATAAAGGTGTTTAAATACTAATATTTAGGAATATTGTATGAAATTAAATCTTGATCCATTCTGCACTTTGCTGTGAAACCCTTTGTTGTAAATAAACTAGGGATACTAATCCATTAGATATTCCTTTATGAAGGCTGGAAAGGTATTGCATAGTAAGTTGGAGGTTTTCAAAGAAAGTGGATTCTCTCTCCCCATGCTGATTAGACATCTAAGTCTCTTTTGCCATTGCCTTGAAAATTCCCAACGAAATAAATTCTATGAGCTTAAGGAATCAATTTTTATTACTTTTAATTAGCCACTCCTCAGTTGTTGCTAATAAAACATTTATTGTACATTTAAATGTAACCTACCTGGTTCTGTTCTGGTTCCATGTATATTTTTCTTTCTTGTTTATTGGTTTGAATGAAGAGGGTTGTTGTCTTTGTTTTGATGTGTGGTATGGGTTTCGCTGGATCTGGGCCCCATTCTAAATTGCATCTGAATAAATCTTGGTCTGAATTCTTAAGTTAGACTTTAACAACACTATACTTTTTTAACACCACAATGCTGCAGAAAAGAAAACATCTTTAAAAAAACCCAAAAAATGGAACATATTCCTCTTCTGAGTATTTCACTTATGGTACCATTGTTCATGAGCAGATAAATATAAACTCATCATATACCTAAATTACACTTACTTGTCTAAATAAGTACATTTCTGTTAATAATACCATGCATCTTGATTAATGATGTTGTCTTTCACTATGTATTATCTGCGTAATTTGTAATTGTATTCTCAGTATGGGTAAATGCCACAAATAAATACATGTAGTAAACATGTTTTGGTTTATTATTACATAAGTGCAGCAGTAACAATGCTACCCCTTTTACTAAGTTTGCTGTGCATTGATAATGAGTATTTCAGAAGTGAGGAACTTCCCTACACAAGAAATGGCAACCATGCAGCTGCTATAAATGAGATTTTAGAGCACAGGTTCTTTAGATTTGCCTGTTTTTGTTTTCAGTATTGTTGCTGAATTAAAATTGCTGTCTGGCTTTGTCTCTTCTCTGAGACTTCAGGTATTGACCATGTGGTCTGGAGGCCTTTCAAAATTTAAGATTACCTATGAGGAGGAACAAAACATAACCAAGAAAAGAAAGCTTGAGCCTTAAGTAGCCTTTCCTATTTTGCTGCATGCATAAGCAAACATGCAGGAACTATATCTTGAAAAGGTTTGAAAAATTGTGTTTGAGATTAAGATATTTCATGTTTTAAACCAGAAAGAAATCCAAAGCACTGTTTGAACTTTGTTGTGTCATGAGTGCTGCTCCTTTAAATGAGGACATGATAAATGTCTGATAAAAGTGGAGTTTGTTCTGTATGTTTGTTCTGTTACTGTGAAAGGTCTGCTGTGCCTTTCAATATATCTGCAAACACTATTGTCTTCTTTTTCAAAGGCTGCTTCTAAAGAATGAATTCACCTCTGTAACTGTAGCTTACTTGTCATGGAGGGTTCTACTATTTCAGTATAAAGACTTGGATTATCTGTAGGTAAATAAGATTTATTTATTATTGCAGTGGTGTCTTGGTACCTTGATTCAGGTACTCACTTTTGTGCCAGGCAACACAAAATTCAGCTGAAGTGCTTAAATATGATTAAGATAACAGGTACATCATTCTGTCCTGCAAGTGCAGGTACAGAATTATCCCTGCTGTCACCAGAAATTAATTTCATGATGTTAATACTGATTCAAGATTAGTCACTCTTCAAATCCAAAACAGATTGTTGTCTCAAGCTGTTGTTAGACTAATGAGCTCAAATAGAATAAGGAATTGAGAGGGAAAACAAACAGCTATGAAGAGATTTCTTTTCCTGTGACATGAAACAACTTGGTGGACAAGATAGTGCAAAGTAAGCTGGAGTGTGAAAAGGATAGGCACAGGCTCCTGTGCAGTGGGCTGTCCTGGTGCTCACATTTATCCCATGGCAAGATCACACCTAGCTTACCTCACAGTAACTCACTCACATACCAGATCTCTTTATCTTCAAGGGCTCTGTTTTCACTCATATTGGTAATTTGCTTTGCAGAAGGGGATGTTCTGTTGGGTGACTGTCGTGAGTAGATGCTGATTCTGGCTGCCACAGTACAACAGGTAGTTAATTACTGGATGTGATCTGGCACTGTGAGGCTTTTCTTCATGAAAAGCTCCGGGGGGTAAAGAACATGGTTTCACTTTGAAATATTGAAACAAAATCTCAGCAGTGTCTGGGTCTGCAGCTGTTTGGGAGTTTGATTTTACCATCAATGAGTATCTAAGACTGTTTTTAATAACTTAAACAAGTAAAAGTCATCAGCTCTGGCTAGTTAGCTAGGTAGTTCTTTTTCTAGTCAAAATATTGGTCATGATTAGAGAAATGCAAATTAAGTCATTTATTCAGAAATACAAATTGCAAGTGATAACTTCCCTGAAAACTCAAAAAAAAGGGTCATATTGACTGGTGTCATATTCAGGATTTTCAAAAGTCTAGCACATATTTAAATGTTACCCCAAGTTGACGTTTAACAGAACTGATCGCTTCCTCAGCTGACACACAAACTAACTGGTTTCTGAAGTTCCTGTTTCTGAAGTCAGGTTTTTATTAAATTCATATTGAAATTGGTGGTTAAAATAAGTCTTCAGTGATGTGAGAATTAGGTCAGAATGGTTTTCCTTCATTCATTGTTCTTTTTTTTACATTTCAACATTAATCATTGTAGGTTGGTTACTTGCGATACACTTTGTAAAATTTCCTCAGTGATCCAAAGCATTACAAAAAACGTTGCCAGTTGTTCCTGCACTTTTCATCTGTGGTGTTGCAGCTTTCTACAAGAATTCAAATGTCATTGCACAGTTTCATAACCTGCAGTTCTCTGTGAACTCTAAGTGGTGAAATACTGTTGAATCATGAATCCTGAATCTGTATTCATATTATTAAATTAATTTCTAGTGACAACAGAGATGATTCTGGACATGCACTTGCAGCGTATTATGATGTGCCCGTTATCTTAATCATATTTAAGTACTTCAGCTGAATTTTGTTTTGGCTGGCATTTTTGTACTGCTCTTGGCAAATGCTTCGAGGAGAGAATGCTTTTAAAACATACAGTATTAGGAAACAAATGCAGCTAATTGGTAGTTCTTTGCTATTTATTGCTGGGAAGTGAAGTGTTCCCAGGGTCACGCTGCCAGAGAAATCTGAGATGAACACTCCGAGTCGCCGACTGACAGGGATCTGGTGTGTCTGTGCTCTTATGCAAAGCAGGATGAGCGCTCTGGTGGTGCAGCTGAGCAGTCTGCGTGTGCAGAACCCTGAAAAATGTGTCTCTGCTGCAGGCATTTATAGTTTGTAATTCACTCTTGTAACTAAGCATTGAGCAACTAGTATTTCCTAATGACTGGGATGAGACAAAACTGTTGTTCTTCATTAATGCCGAGGGAACGGGGAATCTACTGGAAATTGCCATAACTGAAAAGCAACAAATTAGAATATCTTATGAAGTCAAAGTGTGAACAAGTCATAACCATGGCTTCATTGATGCATTCTTTCCGTTCGTGATTTTAAACTATCTTCTGGATAAGGAAAAACTGGGGAGAGAGACCTTTGGAACAGAATTTGTTGTGTGCAATGCATGGCTTGCAGAAAGTAGGAGGGAAGTGCCTGCAGTGAGCCAGGACAGCAGCACGGCAGGCAGAGCAGTGTGATACCTTCATGAATCACTGCCTAAAGGCCAAGCCCAATGCTTGTAAGCAGTGTGAGGAGTGACCAGTAATAGCTTCCTAGCAGGAGAAGGATTTCACTGGCTTGTGATTACACCATCCCACAGGGGTGGCCATGCAGCCCTGCAACCTGAGCTGGCCCTTCTTGACTTTCAACGTCTGCAGCGCTGCTATTTCAGACAACTGCGTGTTTGAATGTGTGCCTACATTAACAGCTGCTCATGTGGAAGCTGAACTGGTTCCTCTTACACAAGGATCCCTCTGCACATAGGTTAGCAAAAGAAGTTTTACCAAATGTGAACAGAAGCTCTTTGTAAAACATTAAATATTTCTGGTGTATTAAGTTATGTTTATCTAAATATCAGAAGGCAGGAATCCAGATGAAGGATCAAGTATATACAATAACATCTCATTTTCCTTTGCCAAATAAAAAAAGAACAGATAGCATTCTCTTAATGCAAAGCAATAATATCACAGTAAATTTGTCTTGATCTGTAGAATATGAATTCCTTAATGAGCCAAATTCCTTAGTATGAGGGGTTTTTCAAAGAAATGCTCTTGCAGGTAAGTTTCCTAAAAGAAAAGCTGACATAGCCTTGCAGGGGTTTGAAGGTAGTAATGTTTAAAAGGCTGTCTGGCTTAATGAAGTGTGCATACTGCAAACTAGGTAATAGAGTGGATTTTTGCTAGGATGTAAGATTGAAATGCCATATGTTCATCCTCATATTGTTGTCTCAGTGCAAGCTGAACATCTGGCTTGGTTTGTTTGGCTACAGATATTTTCAGACAAAAATGAAGTGTGTAGATATCAATAGGTTTCAGCTGGCAAGACCAGTTTCTGTAGATGACATGAAGAATAATGAAGTATCCTACTGAAAGCCATGACAGCTTGTATGTGGACTGCACAATCCTGCCAGATGTGTTCCTTACAGAACTGGTGGTTTTCCCATTTATGGTACTGGATTGAACCCTTGTGTAAGTGAACACCAGTGGTGAACACAGGACTTGAACTGAAGGCCAGTCTCAAAGTTTTTAATTATAATAGAAGTCAAAGCTTTATTCTTTATTTCAAAGTTCAAGGAACTTTTTGGGTTTTTTTAGTCTGATGTTTACTAGAACTACAGCTTGCAAATGTGCACAGATAATGAGCATGTGGGTGTCCTTACTCTGTGCACTCCTATGCCAAAAGGATATTTAGGGATAGCAAACAAGGCCTCCAGTGAGATCAGTTTGAAATAAGTCTGATTTAAGGAATTCTGGTGTTTGTCATTTGTCATCAGATTGGTGTTTAATACACCAGCAATTCTGTTTTTATTTGTTGCACTGCCTTAGTGACATATTTTCTTGGTCCTGGTGGTAGCAGAAGGGTAGATCACCTTACCTTCTCAGAGGTGTGCTTCCCCCACTGAGCCCCATTACTTTGATAGTCAGTGAATTTGTCTGTTTAAAAATGTCAATCCTCTTTGGTTTTGAGAGTTATGCTGTCTGTTTTGCAAAGTGAGAAACTAATTTTCTAGTGCAGTACAGTTTGTTTAGTTAAAAACTTGGTCATTTTGTCAAATTTATCATGTGAAATTTAACACTAATTAGAGGAACTATTGGCCTTGGTTTAACTTGGTCCTTCAGAAAGCTTCTGGAGATGGAACAAATGCTTGGGAGAATTAAAAGATGGTCTGGCAATAAAGCTGGAAAGGTGTCTATTCTCAGCACTTTCAGGTTTTCCAGGACCCTGGGGATTTAGTATTGCCCATTCTGAGTCATTCTACCCAAAGGACAGTAGGTTTGCAGAAACTTGAGGCTATTATGTATGTTCTGAAATCCAAAGGTATATTTTGAAAACTTGTGTCTTCCTCCAAGAAACAAACTATGCTCCAGTAGGGCAATTAGGAATACTTTATATGTATTTTTAAGCCAAGAATGTAATCTTAACTGCAAGTCAGTTTTTAAATCCTTACTAACATAAGGATACGAGGCCACAGACTTCACCCCCTGCCAGCAGCCAGGCACTTGTTGCTTTACTCCCCATGTGCTTCCTTGCCCCTGCCCTGGCAATAGTGCTTGCATCTGACCCCAAGGGCCTGAACTGGGAAGCTGGGTCAGGTATCCCTAACAGAAATTTACTCTCACTCCCACTGCATTCTTCCTAACCCTGCCCCTCCTTGTCATTTCATCTTCTGCCCTCCACTCCATGCCTCTGTTGCACTTCACCTGGGCTTGAGATTTACCCCATATTGTACACACTGAGGATTCTGCTCATAAAACACACTTCTTCCCTGCAACTTCTCTCCATTTTTCATCTTTATTGCTTACTGCACACTATCCCCTATCTTAATTGAGCCACTGTCACTTCCAAGGTATCTTTATTTGCCCAGCTTTGTCTAGAGTGAAAGCCCTTTATGGGATGGAAGAGCCATACATGAAGAGAGGGTTATCAGTTGGCTCCAGTTCACTTGTTCACTGCTGTCAGTAGTAATCATCCTTTTAATTTAGACTTTCCTGTAATAAAGATACAAGAAGCTAACCTTGTTGTGTGAGCCTTGTTTTCAGTTTTACTTCCCTTCTTCAATGCTGCAGTTAATTCTTTTGTTACTTTTATTAAATCAAACTGAGTGTGTGGATTACTTCAGCTGTCAACAGAAAACGTCCAAAATGTGACCTGTGAACAAGCTGGACTTCGTTTAGGTCAGAGTGGATGTCAGGAGTCTGTGCACTACTTGTGAGATGGGATAGTGGGACTGGATGGAGACCACTCTGCTCCATGGAACAGGGTGTTGTAGGCTCTGAACATTTGCAGAATGCAGCAGCAGCACAGATGCAGGGGTGGCCTGGGTTTACCACCAAACTTTTGGCTATGGCTTCATAATAGACAAATGGAGGGTGCTGCAATAGCCTCTGGAGTGGACACACAGCACTGCAGATGCTCCCCTTGTGCTGCAAGTGGCCTAGCACACAGCCTGCTGGGGCCAAAGCAGGTGTTGAAGAGCTGGGACCACTGTGGTTCCCAGCCACCCCCCAGTGAGGTGGCAGAACCAGCTGCACATCTACCCTGCTTTGTGAACACACCATGGCATTTTTGGCTGTGCCCTGTCACTTCACAGATGAGACAAGGATGTGCACCCAGTGCCAGGGTGGGGAGAAGAGGCAGTGGAGTCAGTGCTGTGTAGTCTGCTCTCTCTGCATGGCCATCTTGGAGGCCACAAACCATGTGTGAGAGCCACTGGCGCACAGCACAGATCATATTTTCTTCATAAAAAATTTTCATTTCAGTAACTTCCCCTGGTTTAGGTAATTAAGTATTAGAATCTGAGTTTCAGTGTGACTTTTTGGTGCATGAAGGAAGAATGCTGAAAGTAATGGATCAAAAAGAGTAAAGGAGAAAGATTCACAGAGATATTAGCAACTTCCTTAGAAACTGCAGATGTTTCCGAGGAAAACTGGGCAGACACAGACATGCTCCCATGCTCCTGGCAAAAAGAAGAGTTTGAGAGAAATCTTTTCATTCTTCCAGTTACAGATACCTAAGAGTAATTTTACCAGAGCTCTCAAAGTGAGCAAAATATTCCTAGTTTTGTAACAAGAAATATTAGCAGAATTTGAGTTTTTCCTCTTGACTAAAACTAATAAGATTCTTAATGTGAATTTTATTTGTAATATTATTTAAGACGTTTCTGTATGCAGGTCTCAGAAGTCTGTTTCTGAAACGGTAATGCATAGTAGGAGTAGTGTCTGGTTCTGACTTAACTACCCACAGAGTAAGTTTAGAATGTCAGGTTCTAAATTAAGTATCAGAATATGTGATTTCTCCATCTATTTTTTACATGTGAGTATGGGATCAGGAGCTTTTCCAGCTGCTTGACTTTAACCAAAGCCAAGTTCAAACAGGGCCATTCAGTTCTTTAATCTCTGAGGGGTTTGTCTTGATACTTTGTCACTTGACTCTCAGTACCTACCTCTCTTTCAATTCATGAGAAAGATTGTTGCAGGCACTTAATTTTAATCTGCCAGCGACAGGTTGGGATCTGTCCCATGTAGGAAGGTGTGTAAACATAAATGAGGTGCAGTCAGAAGAGGGTGCAGGGAGAAGGCAGTTTGCAGCTTGAACCACTGTGTGCATTAAGGCCCCTGTAAGTCCTGGCTGATTATTCAGGGAGCTCTGTCAGGTTGAGCAACTCCCTTTTGTTTACTTATAAAACAAAATTAACTTTTTATGGATGGCGACTCTTGATGGAATGGAAATGAATTCTTTATTCCTGCTCCAGAGTCAGATTCCAGATGGTCTGGTTATAGTATTGTCACGTAATCAGCACTTCCTTTCACACTTGTCTTGGTTAATGTCTAACAAAAGGTCTTTGAAATTGCAGGGTCAGTTCCATTTAATTGTCTTAGTTTTCTGAAAATGTTTCATCTTTAAGATGAGTAAATTAGTATTTAAATTCTTAATTTGATTAAAAGAGCTTTTATTTTTGTAAGTATTCCAGTACTTATGGATTGGTCTAACTCTGAGGACCAGACTTATATAATATAGAGCAGTAGCATAGAAGTAGTCTTCAAGAAGCTGAAATAACAGTATCACTGCTTGTTTCCTACAGTCTCATGGCTGCCAAGATCTGCATGGAAGGAAACAGTTCTGGCTTCTCTGAACTTTTCATCTACATTGAGATAAACCTCCATAAACTTTATTTGAAATCTTAGACATGTATTATATTTTGTTTGTATTGGAAATCTCATTACATAAAGCTGTTGTGTCTATTTCAGTTTTGTTAAAAACACTGTCAGGACAATTTCCCTCATGTTCTTCTAGTGCTCCTGTTCCTGGCTAAGGCACTGCTGAGGTATGACAACTTAAACAGAAGTTGACTTGTGTTTTTTGTGGAAAACATTTTTTTTTTTTTAGAAGTAATGCTTACTTTATCTGTACCTTTTGTTCCTTCTGATTCCTCTTGTCCCTTAAGAGTTCTTTGGAAATATGCATTCCACAGTTAGTCAGCATGACCTACTGGACTGAGCAGAAGGCAGACTTGGGAGTTATAAATCCAAGGACTTGCTGTGTGGCCTTAAAAAACTTGCTTAACCTCTGCTTCCCTGCCAGTAAAACCAGAATACCTTAATCTTAGAGCAATGTTGTCATTAACATGCATAAAAAGTCTTTAAAATTAACTACTGGTACTGATAGCCTGTAGGGTTTTTTACTCAGCGTACATATATTCACTTTACCCAATATATTCATGACAAAGTAATACAATGATATGTCAATTAATAATCTCATTGTTAACTGTTATTTCTTTAGCACTCTTAGGCATGCATGAATTGCAGACAAAAGCTCTGATCTTACATCATCACTCTCCAGCTGAGACTTTTGCACCAGTGTGTGAAGTCCCACTGATTTCAGCGGCTGTGGGCAAAAGTAATTGGTGTCCATAGAAGATTTAGATCCAGAATCATGACCAAAGATGCAAGACCTGCCTGTTTTCAGCTAGACATAAAAGAAAGAAGATTAAAACAGGGAAGCTGAGCCAGGTGTTTGCCATTTCCTACAGTTTCTAAGAAATTCATCCCTGTGTCACTGCCTCTGGCTGAGGTTCAGTGTAAGCAGAGAAGGAAGGATTGTGAACAAGACACTTCCCTTTCTTCTTTCTGGTGGATGTAGGGGGGTCTCACATTTCCCTGTTGAGCAGGGGATCAGTTTTCATTCTGGAAACAAGTTTGGCAGCAAGAGGATGTATGAGCTATGGAATCAGTGCTTTGGAAGGTCTTCAGTGACATTTCTCCATTCTTAGCACATCATTTAATGACAGCACTTGATGGCCAGGTCCTAAATCTAGCATCCAGGCTCAGAAGTCAGGCCAGACACTGCATGTTTGAATGCAAGAAGCTGGGGAGTGCTCTCCAGCCGTGTCTTGGACGAGCTGTGGAGCTACTTTGCTCACTCTGCTCCAGTCCCACAGGGTGAAGATGAGTTTGTAAAAGGGAGCTGCTTTATTTCCTGTAGCATTTCCAAGTCTCCTCCATTCTGCTCCCTGGGTTTCCAGTCCAGGCAGTCACACAGGATGGTATCTTAAAAGGTCTTACTCTGTTCTCATACAGCCCTTGGCAGCACCTGGTCCTGGGCAATAGAGGTCAGGGCCAAAACTCCTCACAGCATTAGAGGAAATGAGCAGTCTGTTCTGAGAGCTGGAGCCCAACTTGCCTTCTGGTATCCAGAAGGAAAAAGTTTGGGAAATTTCAAGGGAAACAGAAAAGTAAGTGCAATCAAGAATCCACTGAGACACAGGAGGGAGGAAGAGTAAAGGGAACTGAAGGTACTGATAGCAGGCTTGTGAGGCTTGATTTTGACTGTGAAACTCATTGCTTTCACCACCCCTGTGCACAGTGTGGGGCTGTGGGAACAAAACACCGGTGTTCAGGGTGCTGCATTGTGAAAAGCTGCCTTGAAGTGTCTCCCTGACTTTGGTGAAGCTCTTGGTGCAGCATAGCTAACATCAGAGACACTTTTCTGGTATGAAAACAGCCAGACTAAAAAATATTTTTAGTGCTGCAAGACGTATGAGTTAAGCAGTCTTAAACCTCCTGTGTAATCAGTGTTGTTTCTATTTTCTGTTGTGTTGTACTTGAGAAAATGTCCTTTACCACATATTTTATTGCACTAGGCTGAGGCAAGATCAAGTGTGAACCTCTCTCATTAGATGTTCATGTTGAAGCCTGTGCTGGCCTCATTGACCGCTAGGAGATCTGTTCCTTACAGTGATTGTTAAATTTAAAAAGAACAGCAATTCTGATTCTCCCTCTGCAATCTAACACCAATCTTCCTTTGGAGCAGCTGAATCCTTTGCATTCTCTACTTGGCTGCTTGCTCATCTCCCATGAGGATAAACACAGAGTTTAAGGGAATTTCCCATGTGGAAACTCCCTGTTCTTTATGAGAACACTGGGTGCAGCATTAACCGTGCAACAGCCGCTTCACTTTATTTTTGGTCTAGCTTCATTTTTGTTAGCTTCATTCTCTTTCTTGGGGAGAGGAAAAAAGGTGAAAAAAGGATTTATTGACCCATTATTAGTTGTCCAGATTCCAATCTGACTTCCCACACTGTAAATCCAGAGTAACTCCACTGAAGCAATGGTATTGCTCCAGCTTTCCACTGTGGAATTGCCTGTCTTATTGTCTTGAAGCTCATTGTACATAGAGATATCAAGAAGAGATTGACAAAGATGTCTAAGAAACAATAATGTCTCTTTCCAGCTGTGTGAATTGCAGGCAAATTCCCAACCATTCAAAACCCAGATTTTTTTTTTTTTAATATGGGCAGCTCATCCATTCACAAGAGACACTGGTATGCCTCAGCAGGGCAGCTAACTTAGGACAAGCAGCTATGCACAGGACTTTGTGTTAGCAGTTCAGTGGTATGTAAATGTCTGATTATAGTTTATGACAGAAACACAAAAGGCTGGGAATATTGATTGACAGCTGCTCTGGGAATGGGGGAAGAGATGGGTAAGGCGAGTGACATTGCTTGGATGCTGCAACTGACAGACTCAGCATCATTAAAACCCTGTGCAAAGTGAAGATTCCACTTCCAAAGACAAGATTAACTTCTAATGACAAGATAAGCTGTTTTATACAGCCAAACGCTCTTCAAGGAGCTGTTACAATTTGTAAACAAATATCTTAGCTACTACAAACCACCGGGCTGGGCAGATTTCAGTCTGGGTGTCCCCACGTCACCCTGCTGTGCTCTCCAGGTGAAGACATGCTGGAGTTGTGGTTTCGTTGGGTTCTTTTAATGAACCAGCTCTCAGGTGAGATGCTTGCCTGCTTTTGTGAGTGTAGATGACTGAGTCAATCCTTTGGTGGCACTGTGCAGATATCTGAGGCTTTCTGAAAGCTCTCTCAGTTTAGGTCCATCCAGCTTTCTGTGACACCAAAATAATCTTAAGGCATGGACAACATAATTTTACAGCCAAGTGATCTCAATCATTTTCTAAGGAATATTAAGATAAATAGCTATAATAACTGCAAAGTGTGAGCCTGTAGCTTGTTCTCTCTGTCCTTGCAGATGCAGCAATGCTTGGATTGGTAAAATGCTTGTATTGCTTGTAAAACCAAGAGGTGCAATTATTAATGCATGGAACTTTGCTACTCAGAATTAAGTAGAAAATCTAGCTAAATTAAATATTGATTAAGATGCTTAGGCTCTGCTTGCACCATCTTTAGCTTTAAACTCTGAATACATTTTCTTTTTATTAGGAAAAAAAATAATAATAAAAATAGGTAACTTGGAGTTTTAATAATGAGGTGCTTTGAAGACCAAGTCCTGAAAGCAAGAAAATTATTCTGAATAGCATATTGGAAAGCAAATTAAGGTAAAGCCAGCTCTCCATAGGAAACGGAGAGTTGCTTAGACATCTCAGCCAAGTAGAAAACAAAAAGACAAAATGAATGAGACTAGAATTGTCTTTCTATGTAGAGAGTGACTTACACCAAATAAAAGGCTATGTGATTCAGGCAAGGAAAAGTTCTCTCTCACTGGGAATAACGAGGTGTAATTCTTTAAAAAACAAAATTAGTGTTCAGTTCTGTAGTTCACTCACTGCATTGAAATGGCACCCTGCCTCATGAGTTTTCAGTGGCTTTGTCTTTGCTTTCCATGTTTATTCATCATTTATATCACACTGAAGGCTTTTTTGTGAGAAAGCAATATTATCTTGCCATGATTGCTTCATGGGTATTAAAAATGGAAATAATAAATTCTATGCTCTTTTTTTTATTATTATTTCATGTACTGGTGTCTTTTCTCCCTGTGCTAACAATGAAGGACAGGGTCCAGCACAGCACAGCCTCTGTAAGACATAGGCAGTGTAGCTCTAAAAAGGTGATGTGTATGAGATTGCCTTTGTGAAGGATTTCCAGAGTACTTGCAAGTACTGGATCCTTGAGAGGAACTGGCATTTATCAGAAAGACTGTTGATGACTTGAAGGGCAATAGAGTCAGCCCACTGGCTATGAGTGGTGTCAGAAACCACACCAAGGCACCCCAATTCTCTGTGTCATTTGTTTAAAATAACATGCCTTTTTTTTTTTTTTTTTTTTTTTTTTTGGGACCATCATAGTTACTTTGGGAACAAAGGTGTCGCAGGTGGGCATGAAGCTTTATATTTTCATAACTATGTTATGTTCAGGTAAAACAGGGCGAGTAGAGAAAGTGTAAACATGGGTGTGAATGGAATGGACTAAACCCGTGGGAGCCTGGTAGTTGGTGCTGAGAAAGGTTGCAAAAAAGAAAGCAGTGAAAAAAAGAAAAAGAAAGTACAGCATGGAAAATCAGGGACCAATTCTATCAAACTAATTAGGCAAATGTGAAGTAAGTAGATTCTGTCTTGATGGAGTTACTCAGGTAAATACCTGTTTACCTTAAAGCTGTATCTGGCCTTAAGCACTGACTTTGTGCTTCTCCACAGCATTCTAGTTCTTGCCCTGAAATAACCTCTTTCTGTCAGTACAGCATGATTCACCATTTTGCCAAGAGTACCTGTGTTCTTTATCACATTTAACCTTGTGTTCCACAACTCAGAGCCAGAGCAGTTTGTGTTGGGCATGGCACAAGCATCCTGTTCCTCCACAGCACTCAAGCCCTGTTGAGACATTCCCCAAGGATTAATCACCATGGTACCCTTAAGCTGAGACTGCTGATGGCAAAGCTTGGTAATAATAATGGAGTTTTTATATCTTCAAGGCTACTTCAAGAAATAAATTTCTTCTGGGGAGATACTAGCTGACATTACAAGAGTTTGAGCCATAGTCTGCAGAAGTCAGCAAAACATTTTCTGTAGACAGCAGTGTTCCTGAGTAGAATTGTCACTTTTCATGCTAAACAGAATGAAAAACACAGACCATTTGAGCTGACCTTAGTATTCCTCATTCTCTGACAAGCTTGAGCATACATCATTATGCTACATGGAGGGAAATTGTAATTTCCCTCCCTAAAAGTTACTTCATTTAGTTTTGTGTCTATGGCATTAATTTGCAATCAGTTTTGGGATTTCTTCTAAAGCATATCATTACTTTTTAATTTATATTTTTAAAATATCACCAAAATGTTTGCATTAGTATTAAATAGTACCCATCACTCATCCTATTCAGCCATCAGGTACATGGCTTGCTGTGAGGACAGTCTTCACAGAGTAAGAGCATGGTAGGCCATTGCTCTTCTGGATCTCTGTGTCCCAATGTATGCTGAAAACTCAATGACAAAAGCAAGAAACAATTTTCCACCCTGATATACAACCATTTGAACTTACAGCAATGCCAGATTTTACAAAGCTTGCATTCTACATCGACTCTTATGACTAGCCACATCCCCATCATCTCTGAGTGCATTCCAGTAGTGCCTTAAGCACTGTGCCCAGCATGTGTCCAGTGGGGTTTGTGCTCTCACTGTTGCCTTGTGTTTGTGCTTTCCAACTGAACTTTTCAACAAGAAAGCATCAGCCTCTCTAGGCTCTGCTTCCTGCTATTTTTGGTCAAGCTTCCCTTCCTCAGATAAGACCCATCTTTATCCAGATATCCAAAGCAACTTAGCAGGCTAATGAATAGCTTCAGCTGTTGCAGTTCCTGTGGGAAGACAGAGACTTTTTTTCTCAAAATAGCTTTTTTATGAACTTGTGTATTATTTCCTTTTCCCTCTTTCTAGAACCTTGAATAGTTCCTTAATTTTGGTTGTTGGAAAGCAGTCACTAAGCTCTTCTCATTGTCTAAGCAGAAGCAAACCAGAAATTTCAGTATGCATGACCATCTCCCAGCCAGTGCCTGCCATAAGCACACAATTCTGGGATGGCTCCTCCAGCAGTGAGACTCGGTCCTGGTGGGCAGTGACAGTGCTCAGGCTGCACCCACCCCACTGTGGGGCCCATCCAGCAAGTGAACTTTGTACATGTGTCTGTTGTGACAGGCAGGGCTTTCCACCATCCAAAGTGCCTGACCTCATCCACTGGCACAAAAACCTCTTCTTTGGAAGTGGATGCTTTATTTGTGGAAGACAACTAACTTTGTCACCAAAAGCCATGTCTGCCTTTTGGTACAGTAAAGAGTCCTGAGCATTCTCAATAAGTTTTCTTCTGTTTCTTTGCAAAAAAAGCCTTCCCTTCTTGAATGCAATCTTTCCATCTCCCCATCACCCCCACCCCGCCCTGTCCCATTTAGTGTTGGTTGTGAAGTAAATTTGGTATTTGTTCAAATGGAGTTCCAAGGTTCTCAGCACTGTAAGTGAGACTGATTTTTTGCTGTTGCAAGGATGGCCTGGTGTAATGTGAGAAGGGAAGGGACAGAGGGAAAGATTGGGGTGGTCCTGAAGTCAGATGTACTTCTGCCATTGCCAGTGCCATGGGAAGGTAGTGACTGCTGCAGCTGGGAGGGCTGTCTTCATGCATCACAGGTAGCACAGAGAGGAAAAAGCAAATAGAGAGAAACCTGAATAACCACATAATCCAGTACTGTAGGCAGAAGATTTGTGGAAGTAGAACATTAATAGTATTGGTCACTATAGTTGCAGTAAGTGAAATTCATCAGGAAAAATCACTCAGTTGTTCCTACTGCATCTTTCACCCACAGGATTTCAAAGCATCTGCCAAAAAAAAAACCCAAACCAAACCAAAAAACAACACACCAGCATATCCACATGAACATCCCCCAATATTTAAAAGGGTTTGAGCCCCATATTTACACTTCCCACTTGGTATAAATATAAATAAAATTGTATAAACAAAAGCACTCAGAGAATGTAACAAATATATTTTAGTCCAAATTTATTGTGGTTTTCTTTTCACACAGAGGCTGCAGCTCTCCAAACATCTTACAGACACCCAAAAATCTTCACTATGTCTCTGTAAGGTCAGATATGGAGTGTATAAGTGACAATTAGGTGGATAGAAAATTGACTGGACAGCCTGACTCAAAAGGTTGGGATCAGCAGTACAAAATCCATCTGGTGGCTGTTTACAACTGGTGTTCCCCTGGGACTGCTACTGGGGCCAACACTTTTTAATGTGTGTATTGACAACTGGAACCTGTGGGTAATACCAAATTGCAGAGATGTGGTTCACATTCTGGAGGGCAAGGCTGCTATTTACAGGGACCCTGACAGTGGGAGGAAAGGACTGACAGGAGCCTCATGACAATCAGCAAAGGCAAATGCAAAGTCCTGTTCATGGGATGGAGTAAGTTTGTGCAACATCTCAGTCTGGCCAATTGTCTAGGAAGCAGCTTTATAGGAAGGGGTCTGGGTGACCCTGTGTACCTCGAGCAGGATGTGAGATTAGCTCAGCTGGTCAGAGCATCGTGCTAATAACACCAAGGTTGTGGTTGAGTCCCTTTGGGTTCAATCCCTGAATGGGCCATTCATGTAAGAGCTCGACTTGATGATCCTGCTGGGTCCCTTCCAACTCAGAATATTCTGTGATCTGTAATGAGCTGGCAAAGACCAACCATATGTTGGCCTGTTAGCAGGAATATAGCCAGCAGGTCAAGAGTAGTTGTTCCTCTCTGGTATTCCACACTTGTGAATTCCACAGCTGGGGTACTGTGTCTGCTCTGCAGTTCCCCAGCTCAAGAAGTTCACTGACAAATTGGAGCAAGACCAGCAGAGAGTCACCAGGACAGTGAGGGGGCAGGAGCATAGGGTGTTTGAAGAGAAGCAGTCAGAGCTGGTTTTGTCCAGTCCCATGAAGAGCAGGCCAAGGGAGATGGTTTTTCTCTCCCCAGCTCAGTAACGTGAGTCAGACTCTTCTGTGCGGTGCCCGCTGATAGGGTAAAAGGCAAGGGGCACCAGCTGCAGCACAGGAAATTCATTCAGATGTTAGGAAGATAATTTTCACCAGGAAGGGATTTTGTTCCAGAAGAGGCTGCCCAGAGAACTGGTGTCATTTCCAGACCTTCAAAACCTGACTTACATGGTATTGGGCCATCTGATCTTGCTGGACTAATGTTTAACGGGAGGAGGGACAAGATGACTTCTGAGATCTCTGCCAGTCTAAATGATCCCAGTTCTAAAGGGAAGAGCTGCTGAGGGGAAGTCCAGTCCCACTAAAGTCCATTGCTTTCATTATGAAACTTACTGGTTGAGGGGGATGTGAAATGAAAAGCTCATGTCATCCCACAAGAACAGTTTAGATTTTACAATTTTCAAATTATTTTAGTAGGCCAACACCAAGGTCTTTTTTAAATTTTGCTTTGGATTTTTTTGTTTCTCTAGAAGGACATGAGAAAAGATCAGATGTTTGTCTGGTAATCAAATAGTAACTAAACCTCAAGCTCTTTAATCAAGAAAGGATGCCCTGACCTTCAGGCCAGAAAGTGTTAGCCTCCTTCCTCTTTCCCTGGCACAGGATATACTTTATCTGGAAAACTACCTCTGGAAAGAGCAAGTGAGGGAAAATAATTCAGTTAGAAATTTTTAACCAGGTCTACACGGCCCCCACAGTGCAGGACCATCCAACAACTTTAAAACAAAAAGTAAAGAAAGAGCTTCCTCACACTGCAACCACTGTAATTTCTGAAATAGAAGGACATTGTGAAGACAAAGAAGTTGGCCAGTATTTGAGGTTAACACCTCTGAAAGGCAAAGTATGTCCCAAAATAGATTACAATTATAAATAATAGAAATCTGCTTTTGTGTCTCCCACAATAATGATGCATTTGATCTAAACTGGAACTTCCCACAGGAAAAAGAAGCAAGAATGAGATTTCAGATTTTGAGCTCATGTGGTTGTTGGTGTCTTGTGACTGTGATGCTTTTGGCAAGAGGGATGGTGGTAACCAGTTGTGGAACAGACTTCATGATCAACTACAAGATTAAAATGCTTTCAGTGATAGTGGCCTTTATCTGCCTTGTGCCAGACAGTACAAAGAGATGTAAATTTGTGCTAAGTATCACATAAAATCTTTGTTGCCTGCTTCTTCATCACCTCTTTTACCAGAGATGGTTAATTATGGGTGGAAAATGCTCTCCTCTGCCTGACAGTGTCCTAGACACCATCCTGTCAGCCAAGTCTGAAGAGGTAAATTTAGGGAAAAGCAGGCCCTGATCATTCTCCTTCAGCTGAATCCAGACTGCATTCAGATGAACATCCAATATTTCATCTTTCCATTTTCATCTTCCACTGCAGTCTTGAGTTCTTCCAAGTGGGCATTGCCTCTGCCTGGGTAACCAGTGCCTACCACAGCAAGTTCCTGCCCCTGCAATAGTGTAATAATTATCCTCAGCCATCCAGATGTGGGCATGCTCATACTGTGATAATGGTGAGAGCAAAATGAGAAACAGGAGGAATTTATTTTTATTTTTTATATTTTAGCTCTTGGTAGCTACAGGGCATTTGGGGAGAGCATGTGGAGCAGCAAAAGCCATGCTGTCATCTGTGTGCTAGCTATCAGTGTTAAACTACATTGTCTTGAATGTTACAAAGACTCTATCCAGTTCCCAAAATGGTTGGTGAATACAGGGAAGATTCTGCTTGATGGATTTGATGATCAAAAATTGGCCATCCTGACTTTTAACTGGCTTGTACTTGGGTGAAGCCCAAGGATGCTTAAAGCTGCCTTTGGACACCACAAGCACATTTGGGAGTTCCCAAGGAACCTAAGAGAACTTGGCTTCCCACAGACACACTGGAAATCCCAGGGAGCCTTTTGTTAGAACATATTTGCTGGCTTGATTCTGGTTCTGCTCAAATATTGATCCTGGATCCTTGCTGTGGTCCCTGTATCCCACTCCCCTTCCTGGTTCTTCATTTCCTGCCCCAGCCATTTGCACTGGCCCAGTGCCACCCTCACCCCCCTTTTTGGGGCTGTGGAAGGGGATGATGTCCCTGCTAGACTGCTAACAAAGTTTTTCTCAAAAAGTGCTTTACCACATCCTTGCCAGCATGTATCTCCAGAGAAAAATGTCACTTTCCTCAACAGAGCCACTGTGTTCGAGTCAGGCAAGAAAAGTTTTTAAATAGCTTTAGCAGAGTCTGTCTACCAAGCCTGTCAACTCTCAGGCCATGAGAGGCAGTTTTTAAAATGCTCTTCATGTACAGGAAAACCTTTTGTCTTCAAGAGTTCAACACAGGCCCCTGTCCCAGCCCTGTCCCACTTCCCAGCAGAAAGGGCTCCCATCCTTTACCCCTCTGCTCTCCACTGCTTGCTGGAAGTGAAAGATGCTGGAGCAGGCAGTGCTGTGGCCCTCCAGGTTTGGAGAGGTTCTTATCTTGTTTATACTCTCAGAGAACAGTTCATGGCCACAAAAGAAGCCTGCCCAGACCTGCCTGCTATGGCTGGCAACAGAAAATGTGCTGCCTGACACGTTCAGAGGGGTGACTGAGTCAAAGGGGTTTCAGGTTTTTTCCATCACTCTGATATTTTCACTTATCTGCTAATAAATCTTCAGGTTTAGAAAGACATTGTGTGAGAGGTTATGCACAATTTGGCAGGGGGCTGTTGTTAGACTATTAGCCTTAATAAAGAGTTTTATGTCATGGTAATAAGACCAGTATTTCTGATAGCTTGTGACAACAGACCTAAGAAGTCTGATCCCCAGAATTAAGTAAAGGGATTTTTTACAGCTCAGAGACAAGGGAAAAGGTCAGGCACCCAGCTGCCATGGCACCTTACATTTCCACAGTCAGCTCTGCCACTGTGGTAATTGTCATCAGGACCTAATGTCCCACACATTTGTCCCCCGTGGCCTCTTTTCACATCTCTGTTATCCTGGGAACTTCACAGGAAGAAAAAAAATCAATGTCATACAGTGAGGAGTAAGGCACAGCTCAAGATATTTGGGGTTCTTTATTGTATTTTTAGATTATTCAGTGTTCAGCATCAGAGAAGATGGTTTATTAAAGGTGTTTGACTTTGGAAGTTTCAGACTTGCAAAACACTCTATTATATTCTTACAAATTTTGTACCTGTAAGTAGATATACCTATATAACAATTCAAGACCCAGATGGATGTTTTATTCTTCTCGAGCTTTTGGATGGAAATAATCTTGAGCTTTTAAAAATACTTGAACTTTTAAATATAAAAATGGTAGGTTATAACATTTTGATATGTGGTCTCGTTTTCAGAAGATGAGTTGGAATGTTTTTAAGTTTGTA
Source organism: Urocynchramus pylzowi (assembly GCA_013397555.1). NCBI lineage: Eukaryota > Metazoa > Chordata > Aves > Passeriformes > Fringillidae > Urocynchramus > Urocynchramus pylzowi. The sequence goes on from VZRH01000840.1 coordinate 766,545, forward strand.
ACTTTCCTTACTGTGCAAATCTTCCTAGAAGAGACGGTAGATTTAATCTTTTCAAGAGGAACTCTCAGCCACAGGCTGTATCCTCTCTTTGACAGTGTGTTGGAGCATTTATGCACAAAGTTAGCAAAGCTCAGATATCTGATCAGTTCCAGTACAGACAGTCTGTGCTCAGGGACTCCAGCAGCCATCCGATGCAACTTGCTTCTCCTTCCTCTGGATCAATAACAGCTAATAGAGATGAAAGTAGCACATCAAACTCCTTCAGTGTTACTATTGATGCTTTCTGACAAGCCCTCGATTGAAAGGAGGGACTCCACAGGCACTTCTGGTAAGAAGAAAAAGATAACAGTAAACATTTTTTCAGTGGGATCTCTTTCATTTACAAAGAATGTGGAGAAGTCTGCTTCTTTCAGAACAGAAGAAATCAAATAGGAGTGACAGCATCTTGGAGCTGGGAACAAAGACATTATCTTTCAGCCAAAAGTCTCTACAGGGAGGGGGGTTTTTCCTGCTATGAAGACTTCTGTGTTTGTCTGCACATAGTTGGTAACATTTTTTTCTTCTGCTGTGTCTGCATGTCTTTAACATTCACAGAAACCATCAGAGATAGCAAAGGAGCCACTCTGCCTTGTTGTGAGTCAAAATCTTTGTTGTTTGAATGACTGGGTTCCAGAGGGGACCCTAAGCCTTCCTGTAATAAAGGGAAGTGTCTGTGTCCAGCCCCTGACAACACAGATCATCATAATAGCTCTGAAGGACCAAGGACACAAATGAGGACAGGACTGCAGGTGAATTTTACATGAGACCAACCTATCTCTGCACTCAAAAACTATATATAAATCTTTGGGAATCTGAGCTTGTATTACAGGTTTGAGACAAGCTGCAATTTTCATGGTACTGGTTAGGAATAATTGCTTTGAAATCAGTTTATTTTTCATGCAATAAGTTTAATAGGTAAGACACCCATGGACTACAGAGGGTCTGCTAAGGGGAGAGGTGCTGTACAGTGGAATACAGCAAGATAGGAAGTACTGAGACTGTAAGGGATTAGCAGGTGAAGGATGAGTGAAACACTGCAGGATGACATGAAGCAAACATCTCTGCTGACCGGCTGATTTTCAGTAGCTGGTAGAGGTGAATACTATTCCCTAAGCTTATTTTTGGTAGGTCCCTCTTGAAAACTGCTGAGTGGAGAACGGGTTAGTTGTTTTATGAAAAATGCTGTCTCATGGATAGCTGGTTTAAAGGTTGTCTGGGCACTGATCGTGGGCTTGCTTGCTTAGAGACCACTGCACATCCTAGCTAGAGTCTTCCTCCCTCAGGTTCTGCACTGGGCAAAGTGGTAATAAGAAGTCCAAAACGGTGTCATGTGAATTTTCTTACGATTTAATACTTTTTTCTTGTTGTCTGGTGTGATAAACTTGTCCACCCACCCTCGAGTGGTTTTGAGTATCTCTTTGGACGCAGGAGAACCAGCCAACCAGCTCCCTTCAGATCAGTTTGGCTACGAGAGGGCGTGAGTGCGGCTGTGGAGGGTGTGGCGCTCGCTCCTCATCGAAATCTGATAACGCAGGGAAGCTAATTACAACTTTTAACTGTTGTTGCAACCTCTTCTGTGGAAGAGAAGTTTTCACACGAATATTTCTTGCATTAGAGGTGAAATCAGATCCTCGTCCCGCACTTGCTGTGTTTGGAGTGCTGCCAAAAAGCTCTTTTAAAAAGGCATTCCTCCCGCAATATGTCATGGGCTATTCTCTGCCGCCGGCTCGGATGGGAGCTGGAATGCAGACCTCCCAGTCGCACACTGGCGGCGGCGTTCGGGAGGCTCACGTTGCAATCTAGAGAAAATAAGCACCAAGGCAGAGGCAGTGCCGCAGGAAAATGACAGGGAGAAACAAGCAAAAGACATGTGCTGTCTGTGGGGAGCTCGGCACAGCCGCAGCCCTCCAAACCCGCGGTTAACGCTGGCCCGAGCTTAAGGCAGCGTAGCAATTAACTGGGATTTACGCACAGGTACTTCTACTAAAAAGGTGTTTCATTGCTTTTAAAGGCAGTATCTCCACAAGAGAATGAGCTGCCTAAAGAGTGCAAGAGGAAAAGGAAACATCTGACCTGAAAAAGGTGAGAGTCAAATAATGGAAAACTCTTTAAAGAGAAGCGCTAGATGCAGAGTTCTCAGTAATCTTGTGGTTAGCCAATCTCCCCTAGAAGGGACTACCCTTCTGTAAGGAAAAAGAAGTGTAAATATATTTAGTCTGAGCTAGAGATAATTTCATTTTAGATTCTCTGTTTCCCAGATTTATTTTAAAAAAGCAGACACACCCCCGTCCCCTCCTCCCCCTCCCCCACTAGTAAATATTTCCTACTTTCTTTGGTCTCCTGACAGCTTAAAACTGGAATATCTTTCAGAGATCATGTGAAAATGGTTCTATTTTTGCTGGGTAAGTGTCATGAATATCAATATACTAAATAGAATGGACAGTGACAATAAAAATGTTGATCTCTGTGGCTGCTGAAAGAGTGACATTAAGTGACTCTCACTGATATTTAATTTGCAAATTGAATTGCGCTTATTGAGGGAGGGGAAAAGCAGCAACGCTTGTTTTGATGAGAAATTCTGCATTTGAAAATGCTCCTTATTAATGATTCAAAACATACTGTTCCTAGGAGCTGTAAACAAGTTCAGTATTCTGCACACTAATCCATAACCATTATCATATGTAGAGAACAAGAAGTTACTCATAAACAGATGTTCTCTTTGCCAAACCCATTCATTTAATGCACATTTTACTTTCCAAGTCCTAGTTAGCAACTTTCTGTGGTGGGTACATGAAAGGATGGAAAAGCAGGGATAAGTTTGCCTGCAAAGGAGCAATGTTTTCACGACTGTTCCGAGTCTTTTCCATCTTGCCTTGTAGAGGAAGAGTTATTCATCTTGGACTTGCTCTCACTGCCCTGGAGGGCACTCAGCTTTCTGCTTCCAGGCACTGTGAGGCAGTGGGAGATGCCAAACGTGTTCTGTTAGCAGAGAGCTGCGTCGTGAAGTGTGCTCTCTGCTCTGGCTGGGAATGGAGCCTGGCATCCACAAATGCTTGTGCCCAGAGAAGGCAATTACCTTGCCATAAGTTATAGGTGAGCTTCAAGGAAAAGGTATGCCAAAAGCAAGGGTGGACTGCTCAAAGCATAACTAATTTCTGAGTTACTTCATGTTTCTCAGGGCCTAGCTCAGCCCAGGTGTTGAGTGTCTCTAAGTATGGAGATCCCACTGCCTGAGCAAACTGTTCCTCTGGCTAAGTACTCCCATAAAACTTTTTTCCATGTGTCCAGCTGGAATTTCTCTCCTTTTGCTATGCACATCCAATAAACACATAGCTCAGTCTTTCCTGTAACTCTCCAAAAGGAAGATGTATGCACCATAAAGACCTTCCCTCAACCTTCTGTTCTCCAGGTTAAACAAATCCAGTTTTGTCAGTCCCTGTTCCCACAGTGAGTGCTGCATCACCATGACCATCTTGGTGACCCTCCCCTGGACTCTCTCCAGTTTGTCCATGTTCTCCTGGGAGCTCCAAAATGGCCACAGTTGTCCAAATGCAATCTCATGAGTACTAAACTGTGGGGATCTTTACATGGATCCTAACAAAGAAAACCACTCTCATCAACTAAACACCTGGCCAGGCTGTGCTGAGATCTCTCAGAACTCTGTCACTGCAATTGCTTAAAGGGAGTGTCTCAAAGATATTTAAAGAAAGAACAAGAGACAATGGGCAGAAACTGAAATACAGGAAATTCCATTTAGATGTAAGAAAAAATTCTCTCACTGTGAATGTGGTCTAACACTGGAACAGTTTCCTAGAGAGGTTGTTAAGCTTCCATCCTTGGAGATACCCAAAACACAACTGAACACAGCCCTGAGCAACCTGCTGTGCCTGATTTTCCTTTGAGCAGGGGTGGGTGGATGAGGTGTCTTCCATCCTTAACTATTCTCTGATTCTGTGAACTGTTAAGTGAGATTAAAGCTACATGTTTAAGGCAGGTTCTAGGATGATCCACATTTGAATTTTTATCAACATGAGATGCAGAGACACAAACAGAAGATGGTTTTAAAAAGAAAACAAACCAAACCCAGCCACAGAACCCACAGAAAGACTGTTATTCTGGAGTTGGTGTTGGGTGGCACACAGAACCTGCTTCAGATGTTACTGGGAGAGCAATTCTGTGTCAGTAATCACAGTTTCAGGAGAGAACAACCCAAGCAGATTCTGCATAAGGATGTTCATTTTCTAGAGAGGTTTATCAAAATGAGATTAGGAAAAAAAAAAAAAAAAAAAAAAAAAAAAAAAAAAAAGAAAGGAAGCAAGTCTTAAGCACAGCAGTCCAAAAGCCAGAAGGGAACAGGCAGTCTGGGTACTGTTAAAAAAAAACTATATTAAAATCTCAGGTAAAAATTTTGACATAATTTGAAAAGAAAACAATGTGATCCAAAAAGGCCATTTCACAGCTCAATAGGTACATTAAGGATGCTATCACAAGCAATAAGTTAATGTTTAAAAAATGAGAAGCTTACCCAAATTAGGAGAACAGGAAAGCCCATAAAATAAGGCAAGTCATCCATACACCAGAAATTAAAAGGGCTAAAAAATAGTGTGAGTTGAACCCTGCAGAGACTGATAGTAAATAGTTCTTTATATAGCAAAGGCAGGAAGCCAACTAGTTTGAGGACAAATATGTAAAAGGGCACTTGGGGAAGACAAGAAAACAGCAGAAATGCTCATTGGGTTTAATGTTCCAGTCTTTCCTGCTGAAGACATGAGAGAGAGCCCCAAACCCAGCATATTCTTGATAGCAGTTTTTCAGAGGAGTTAGTGCAACCTGAATTGAATTCACAGGAAATAATAGATCAAACAGATAAGCTGGAGGTCAGTAAACCAGTAGGACAAGGCACCATTTACAGAATATTTCACATATGAAGCTGCAGAACTGGTGGCCCAAGGTGTGTAAACTGCCATTACAAGTGGCCTCTGTGCTGGAGAAGGATGAGGGCAGAATTGCTACTTAGTCCCTCAACTAGAGGGGTCTCGGGGAACAACAGGACAGAGAGTTTGAATTCCATCCCTCCTACAACAGCAGAGCCAAAAAAGCACAGAGAGTTTGAATTCCATCCCTCCTACAACAGCAGAGCCAAAAAAGCACGTACACACAGGGAAGTGTGATGTCAAGGGAAGCAGTCCATATGATTTGTGTAAGGGACAACCTTGCAACCACTCTGCTGGAAGTCCACAGGGGTGGTAACAAGAATGTAGAGATACTGCACATATTGTATGTAGATTTTCAGGTGGCTCTTGACAATTTCTCAGCAAAGGCTATGAAGATACTAAGACATCATGGACTGAATGAAAAGTCTTTTTGTGATTTGAAAGTGGAAAGGAAAGTTAAGGGCTCAACTGTGACCTTTTTTAGGATGGAAAAGCAGCAGCAACAGAACCCCTAGAAGTCACTCTGGTATTACTTAACATCCTCAGCAGCAGCCTGGAGTAACAGTGTCAGTCTGGCATGCCCAGGTTTGCAGGCAATTGCAAGCTCGTTTGTCTGGTGAGGTGCTGAGCTGTAGGTGAAGAACTCCAGAAGTATTTAACAAAGCCAAGGGAGGGGACAGAAGGGTGACACATGAGCTTCAGTGTTCACCAAGGTGATGTCTTGGGTAGAATAAGCTGTAGAATAATCTGAATCACGTTTACATGGTTCTGAACTCACAACTGGCAGCCACCACTCAAGGAAATGCTGTTGAAGTCACCATGGACTATTCTCTTAAAACCTCAGCTCAGTGTGCCATGACAGCCAGAAAGCCAGGAAAATGGTGAGCACCCTCAGGGAGGCCCTTCCAGCTTGGTGCACTCACATGTGGGGTCGTGTGTGTGGTTCTGGTCTCTGCAGCAGTAGAACAGAACGGGTTAGAGAAAGGCAGCCAAAAAGGACAAAGGGATCAGCTTCCTCAGGAGGAAAGCCTGGAAAGCCAGGATTGCTCACATTAGAGAGGAGATGGGTGTGGTGTGATCATGACTTTTTAATGAACTTATCTTTCAAAGAACAGAGGTAGGTGTGAAGTCTGGTCACCTGGAAGCAGGGAGTAACTTAAACCAAAAGCATTGGTATGTTTCCAGAAATCCAAGGGCCTTGTCCATGGTGTTGGGTAGTACCCCAAAGCAACCAGGACTGTTCCTTTGATCTCCTCAACACCCTGTGCCCAGGAGGCTCTGCAGATGGCTAGGCAATGTCCTTTGTTCTACAGGAAGTCAAATTTTTGCTCTGTCACTCATGAGCCAATGGCTGATCCACTCCGTGGGTGTGCAGTGCTGCTGGAGCTCTTACTTGAGAAGAAGCAGAGGTCCTGATATCAGCAACAGGGCTGAGGTATTTCCACATGAGCCACACATTTGCTCCATTCTTCTGGCCAACTTGTTTTGAGTGTCTTTTTCCATTATGTGGTTTGCAGTTGTGTCCCAAAGGAAAAGAAATTATATGTGTGCCCTTTATGCTCTTTACAGTATATTAAAAAGGGGAAAAAACTCTTTGTTCTGAGTTTCCTTCCAAACAGGATTTTTTGGTTGTCTTAGGAATTTTTTTTGCCTTAATTTGTTTCACTGGGTAATGTCATCATTCATCTTTCCTGTTTTTGCTGTGGAACTTCTTAGATGGTTCACAGATGTGCACTGGAAATTAAAAGGTAGCATGCTGAATCCTCAACACAAATAATCTTCATTTGTAACTTGAGCTGTTATTGCTCACAAAAGAAGACAGAAAAGAGATTCCACTTGATCTGGCTGCTTTGGTTTCTCTTTTCCCTGGAATTTTAAAAAACTGCCTCCCAAGACTTACGCAAGAACCAAAATAGTTTTTTTTTTACAATAACATCACAGCTCAGCTGGCAACCTTCCTCAAAACAAGTCTTTCCTCATCCCATAGTTCCTTCAGGCCTTTGCTAAATGTAATGGAACTTTCTAATCAATAAGGCTGTGGTTTTTTTTTTTTTCCTTCATCTCTTCCCACTTAAAGCAGCTTCTTGTCCTGTTAAAGTATCTATTTATACTATTTACTGCAGAAAGCCAGGCTGGTCTGTGGACACATTTCTCTGGCTCTCCCTATCAGCTGTTTATTTCAAGATCCCCTTTATATCTATTTCCCCACTCAAACCTGTACTTGAGCTCATAGATGTGACCCCCTCTCAACCTTCCAGAGTTGAAGAGAAGGTCCAAACAGAGAAATTTCCGACTCATCTGCTCCGCATGCTGAACATCTTTGGAGATGGACACTTCCTAATTTTGCACCTTTCTGTTTCAGGCAGGACATCCTCTTCTTAGAGGAAAGTTATGACTCTTGAGGCCCACAGTGACAGCCCTATATCATCTGGCCCTGTAAAATATTATTCCCAGCTATTTCTAGTGAGTGTAACATCATATTTTCTTCATAACGTGATAAAAAATACGTGGTTGGAATGTGAACTATTCAATGGGGATGGTGGCAAACATCCCCATGCCTGCTGTCCCAACCAGCGTTGAAGTTGTCTGTGTTCCTGCAGAGAAGCTGTGTGACAATTCAGCAGAGAAAGGTGGCTGAGCATCAAGCATACCAGGCATCTCTGGAAATTGTATCATGTTGTTTTCACTAGTTTCCGATCTTGGTAAGCTGGGATTGACTGAATGCTCTGAGGGAGTTCAAAATGAGAACAGCTGAATCACAGCAGACTCACTGGAGTGATGGAAGGCAACAGCAAGCAGAAATCTGCATGAGTCATCCCAAAGAAGAGGCCAGAGAAAAGGGTGGGTGTGCTTTGTACTAAAGTACATAGCTCTTCTGGGAACACGAACTTCTCAGGAGCTTCTACTTTTCTCTTCTGGAGTAAATCCAAAGGGAATCTACTATTGTCTATGAATTGCTCCAGATAAGGATGGGTTCTGCTGGAAACAAAGGTGTAGCCCACATTCTTACACCCATTCTGTCCTTCAATTTCGCTGGTTTTCACCTGCTGCAGATCTGTGTAAGTGGAAAGGCATCACTCCAGAACAAAGGCCCAGGGCTGAGCAGGGACAAAAATGTACACAGAGACATTACAGGACCATTACCTCAGCTTCTTCCACTGTGATATTCCAAAAGAGTAAAGAAAAGCATCTACTCATTTTGGGCAGAGGCCAGGAGCACAGTGCCTCCCACAACAGAGCCATCCCTTGCCCTCACGTGCCCACCCTGCACAGCCTTCCTCTACAGCCTGTCTGACCAGTTGTGCCATTCACCCACTGCACTCCCACAGCTGCCTGTGCTGGCAGGAAAGGGGACTAGCAAGAGCTAGTTGACTTGATAGGTGGATGCATGGATTTTTTTCTACTTTTACTTTGTGTGGATTGGGGGATTGGCAGTGCCACAGGGGGTGTTGGTCTGAATCCCACAAAGCAGTGTCTCAGCACCTTAACATTTTGACAGTAGCCCCACAGCCTTTGTAAAACTGTGTTGTCTACTTCACAGTAAATATCTGCTTGCTAAGTACAGTCACCACCAAGCCTTTGCTTGAAATCCTTGAAGGAAATTAGTTGTCCTGTCCTCTGCACATCCCTTGGTTGTTTCTAGAAGGGTGTGTGTGGGGTACCCTGATATTCTCAAATCAAATAATAGCTCTTGCTGCTCATCTCTGGTGGAGATAGCATGCTGGTGACACTGCTCTCAAATGTCCTTCTGTTGGAATCAGCTGGGTGAAATGACTCATTTTAAATCATCTGTCATTTTGATAATTTGGGTCTTTTTAACCCCAGAAGATTTGGGATGGCCCACATGAATACCTGCCCTGGCAGTCTGCCAGTGCCCAGGGGCTGAGGCACTGAGTGCTCACTCACACCCTCCCTGCTGCTGAGCACCTGGCAGCATGTCTGAGGGACTCCTTCAGTGACTCCAAAGGTTTCTTCTGACCAGGCTCCTGCTGAATTTTCCACCCAGGGCACTGTCAGCTACAAGGTGTCATGCTTCCACAGCATGGCCCAAGCAGGGATCTCAAAGCTCTGTATAGATGGAAATTAGTGCCACCTCAACAGTGACCTTCCCAGCCCCAGCCTGGAAGCCACAGCTGCTCCCATAGCTCACCTCCCCTCTGCCTTGCTTCATCTTCCTACCTTTATTCCTTTTGGTCTTCTGTTTGCCAGAGGGAGAGTGCCAGCATGACCATAAACTCTGTGTTCCCTGTGGCCAGGCACCTCCACATTCAAAGGAACTAAGCTGTGCTAATGTTTACAAGAAATATTCTAATTCCAGTGTGTGAAACCATCCTCTTGACAACATCTTTCTGTGGCTAAGCATTAAAATGTTTATTCAGACTGGACCAAGATCTATTTCAAGTCAAAACCCCGTAGCCAGACATTCCTGCATTCTACAACGGCATTCCCTCAAGCTGACTGTGAAGGGCCAAAGCTGTTGTCTGGGGACAGAAGGATTCTCTCCTGCTCATGCATTGTCCCTTTGTTTCTGAAAGTGCTGCACAGTCACAGTAACTGATGGCTCACTAGATAAGAAGCTGCTCTGCATGTGAATGAGTGCCCAGCACTTTCAGGAAACTGTGAGATGAGCAGTTCCCCTTTTTAATGCTCTTTGATGTCCAGTAAAAATATATTTGTCAAAATATGTGCACCAACTGCCTTCAGCTAAGCATTTGATTTACCTGCATATTCCCACCTAATTCAACTACAGAAAATTATCTTATGAAAGTTTCCTTCATTTCTAGTTTCACTGTTTCTTAGTGGGAAAAATCCAGTGTCCAATGACATATGAGCTTGGTTTTTTCAGTTTTGGTTTGTTGTGGGTTTTGGTTGGTTTTTTGTTTTTTGTTTTTTTTTTTTTTTTTTTAACCACATTTTTAGATTTCTCTTTATGGTCTTATGGTATGGATAATCTTCAGGATATTATGGCATGTATCTACCCAGATGAGTCTAGGAAATGTGATCCCGTGAACAAACAGAAGTATCATTACATATTCCTGCACCTTCTATGTATGTAAGCATTTGATAGGTGTATAAAAACACAATACTTGCACTGATAAATGTGATTCTCTGCAGGGAGACACTGTGGCAACAAATATGTGTATGTCTACCTGTGTATATCATGCCTTCCTTTTTCAGAGTGTGGTATTACTAACTTGGAAAACTGAAATATAAGAAGAAATTATCACACTTCCTTAAAAATGATAAGATTTTAAAACATCAATATATAGTGAATTCTCTGCTTTTCAGACTTCAGGTTCTGCTCTAGGGGATACTTCCAATCCTAAAAGAAAAGCATTGTTGAGATTCCTATATAATCAAACCAGGGCTTGAAAAGACACCATTTGTCATGACCCACACACTGAATCTGTGAGAGCTGGCAGCAGAGACAGTATTACAATTAAGAATAACATTTTTTCCAGATAGGATAAACACCATTTGTCACTTCATAAGCTTTTGGATGTGAGAATGGAACTACAACTATTTCCTTTTCTCATCCAGATGTAGATGATGTTGCTTCATTTTCCGACATGTATTTAGTAGACATCATTAAATGAAATTTAAAGCCTCCTCCCTTTCAGCTCCCCTCCTTATTTCCCAATTCTGACACTGTTTTCTTGATCACTGATAGAGAAGCCATCCAAGTGCTTTATTACTGATAAATATGCTACAAGAAAGGAAGATCCAAAAAGGATGACAAAGAAGTGTGTGGGAATATGTGAAGTTGTTAATATCCATTCTGGAAAAATATGGTATTGATTATGGCAGTGCATTTCAGAATTGCAGGTCTAGGGTTGGTAGGACAGAGGTAAATTTGTAGCTAAATTGGATGCCTGGGTATCTTTTTGTTATGACAGTTGCACCCTGTACAGAAATGTCAGTAAAGCTGTTAGCTATCATTCCATATGTCAGCAAAGAGGAGAGGGATGTGTGTGACCACATCCAGGGGTGCAGCTGGGAACGTTTACTGCAGCACTGCAAAGCAGAGGAAACAAGAAAGGATCCTGGCCAGGATTTCCAGCTATTCCCATTGTAATATTCTGGTGCACATCATCCAGGAAATCTGTGGGAGTGCTGGGTGTATAACAGTTTTGAACACCTCTGAAAATCCTTCAGCCAAAAGAAGCATGCCACTAAGTGAAGCACAACTGCAGGGATGGACCGTTGGTTTTTTTCAACAAAGTTAAAAAGGGATTTTTAATGACCATAGATAAATAGCATCCAGGTAATGCCTCTTGCTGCTGAGATGTCATAACAAGGTGTTTCCTAAGGGACACAGAGAAAAATCAGACCAAAAAAATGGCAAACAGCACATCTGCAGTTCTTATGTATTTCTTTCTTTATTTCTCTTGTTCTCCTGTGCCCAGCTCTGAGCCACAGGGGTATCTCCTTGAGGGATTTTGCCTCCTTGAGTGACTATAAGAGTTCTGCTTGCTGGTGTGCTCTGCTCCTGCCTGGGCTTTGGACCCTGACAAGTCATAATCTTTCCAACTGTTTTTCTTTTATTGGTCTGGAGTTTGATTTTTTTTTCCCAGACAGTGCCTTCCAAAGTGTTGAGAGGCAGCCTGGATGCAGATGTTCAGGCCAGAAGCCTCTCCCCCTTGCAAAGCCAAAGAAAATGTAGATTCCTTTGCAGACTCACCACAAGAGGCACACAGCTGCCCTCTGCACAGTCCTGTCCTCACCTTGGCAAGCAGGGTGCCCATGTCTGGGGAGGGGAGCATGGCTGGGCGTTCCCTCTGCCCTCCCTGGAGGAGACTGCCCTTCCTGGGCCCTGGGGCGATGCCTGTGGTACCCTGCACTCCACACTCCAGGGAGGGCAGCACAACAAGGAGCTACAACGACTCACCTGCTCACCAAAAACGACTCACCAAAAAGGAATGTTAACTTAAAGGGAGACACTGTATTTACAGTTCTTGAGTGACAACACCCTGCAGCTGCCACTAGCAACAAAGCAGTGACTTAGACGGGGACAAAAGTTCCCATACAAGAAGATGAGATGAAGTTTGGTAGAAACTGCAAAGTGACATAACATAAAAATTTAAATATGTGCTGAAGTACACAGCTTAGTTCTGTGTAGTGCAATAGTCTTTCCCCACATGATTGCACACGATGCCTTCACCAAGGCCAGGTTGCTGTGATGGGCCATGGATGACACAGGAGCTGTGCCCAAGCTTTACCCCATTGTTCAAGGCCTGGTTTCCTGCCCCACGGGCAGCCCCAGCCTTGCTGTCTGCTCCCACATGAGAAGCAGTGCACTGAGGCAAAACCCCCTGCTTTGTCCCCCTTATGGCATCCCAGTTCTGGGGAGAATGAGGACCAGCCAGAAGGATGGGCCTTTCACCCCCCTCTGTTCCTAAAATACCTTATTTATAACCTTAAACAGCCTGGACACTTGGCATCTGCACTGTCTTGGATCCTCTGACATCTGCTCTGGCTGCCTGCAGTTTCCAGCCTGGGAAGGATGGAAATTTCATTATAGTCCCCCTTCATCTAAGCACGTGCCTGCCTTGGGGTTGAGTCATCCCTGGTGAGATGATTTGCAAAGCAAAGCCTTCCCGACCTGAGCTCACTGAGCTCTGGGTGCTGCCTTGCCAAACTGCCTGTCTGCCCAGGGCTGTGAAAGGAGCACTCACAGCCTCAGCTGCTTCACAATGCACAGGCTCAGAAGCATCAGAAAAAGTGTTTGACCTTCGTGTGTCAAGTGTGCTAGAAATGGATCAGCGTGAGGCAGCGAGAGGCACAGGTGCCTTTTGAGCAGGAGAAAAAAGGAACTTGGCAAGTCTTTTGATGTGTCTCAGTGAGCAAGCATCAACACCAACAAAGACAGGAAAAGATTTAGAAAAGCATACTTGTAATAGCTGAACACAAAACTGTCCAAAAGTAACAATTTTCATAGCTTCAGGGACAATTTGCCTGGTGTTGTGCCTGACTTGCTGTCATTTCACATAACACGAAATCTTGAAAATAAGACTCAGTAAAAACGTTCTGGAGAGATAATGGCTGTTTGTTTCCTAGGCTAACATCCTGCCTCAGGTGAACTTTCTCCATTCTATAGTCTAAGGTGGGAGGTGTCCATAGGCCTCCAGATAGGATGATTTATGCTGTATTATTTAGAGCTAGTCTGAGTGAGGGGAGAGACAGGGATATGAAAACAATCCTCCCTTTTTACTTTTCTGCTTGCCCTCCTACAGTGAAAAATCTCCACTTCCCGTGGGATTTCCTATGACCCTGGTCTGGGAAGCTCAGGTGTTTAACCAAGGAAGTCAAGCAAAGCAGAAACTGAAACAAAGACTGTGACTAATTAAGATGTTATCTTGTGAGCACATTCAGATGAAAGTTCCTGGGAAGAGAATACAAAAATCATAAGTAGCTGGAAAGTGGTTCTTTTCACCAACCTTAAAGCAGGGTACCACATAATAACTCACAGCTGTGCATATTTGATCCCCATCTAGCATCAGTTCATGCATTATTTACATCCTTATTACTGGCAGTTGAAGAGAAATCAGTTCTAGCAGAATATCTGTTACACCTGATGGGAGACAAGCATTTTGCATAGCTCACACTTGTGGGTAAGCATGGCCCAGAAAGGCAGGGGCAGAGAAGGTAGAAAAGCAACTGAGCTCTGAGAAACTGGAACTCCAAAGAAATCAGATAAAGGGGAAGAGGAAGCATGTTTTGGATCAGGAGCAAACATTCAGTGGATGGGAGAAAGAAAGAAAACTTGCTCACTTTGCCTCTATCCAGAGCTGCAGCAAAGAGCAGCTGAAGTGAGGAGAGGCATGAGTGGAGAGAAGGAGCAATGCATGAAGCACCAGCATGTTCAGGGAGTGAGCTGGAGCTGGAGGCCCTGTTAGCAGTGTGCTTTCATTGACACTTGATGGCCTGTGCTAAAGGTAAGGGGTCAGGCAGGTTTCTTGGCCACTAACCCAGGTAGAGAGCTGCTTCCTGGCTTGGAGATGTCTAGTAAGACACAAAGAGCTTTGGCACTCCCATAAAAGAGGTGGTGAGGCACACCACACCCTGTGGTGACCAGGCAGCCTCCTGCCATCAGGAATCCCAGGACTGCTGTCATGTAGCCTGGTTGTGGAGGTGATTGGTGACAGCTTTTGCAGGGATGACTGCCCATGGGGAAATGGATGGACACCACCAATTACACTTCAGCAGAGCACTTGACAGCTGGTGGCAGCTGAAAACTTTGTCTTCCTCCCAGTGAGTTGTAGAACAAAACCATGAAAAGGTGTGTTTTCTGTATCGGAAAATGAGTTTGGCTCCTTCATGCTGTCCCATAGGCACCCTGGAACTTCTGCTGTCTTTATGTAAATACTCCAAATTCCTTGCTGGACAGAGGGGACAAACTTCCAGACAGGCTGCCAGGCAGGATGGTTTGGCTCTGCTGCTGTCTCATTGTCATTAACAGAAGTATATTCCAGGACCACATCCAGCTGCAGGCAGAAGCAGGCAGGAAGCTAGCACACAACCATCTGCTCTAAAAACTGGAATCCAGCCCCAATCCAGTCCTTCAGGCAGTAACATGACTATACCCAGGTCAGCTGAAACCAATGTCTCCACTTGAATAAGCAGACCTCCAAGTACAACTTCTCTGATGCACACGGTAGCACCATGCTGGATCATCACACATTAGATGAAATGATCCTTTTTCCTGCCCTGAACTCCAAGTCAGAGCCAATTCTTCCCAGCTGGTCCACGTGGGTCATAAACCAGTAGCACAAGATTGCAGAATCTCTGCGTGCCGGCCTGGCTGCGGAGGAGGAAGGTGAGGGAGAAGTCAGAGCCGAGGCTCACGTCAGGTCGAGCTGCTGTGTACATGGAGGGTTTAGACTCAAGCATGTTACCAGCTGCAGCCACCCAAGGCAGCCAAGGCTCAACAACAAGCAAAACCTCTGTGTATGAAGGTCACAGGAAGAAAAAATGTCCAGAGCTGTAGGAAAGGGCCCATTTGGAGGACCTCTGAGCAGTGGCCCCCAGGGGAGGCATAGCTGCCAGGGTCCATTATTGCCAAGAGGTTTAAAGGGAAAACCCACAGCACAGCAGGACTCCTAATGTTGTCCAGATCAAAGCAGCTTTGTGGTTTAGAAAATGTGTCATCAGAGGGAGGGAAAAAAATTAATGGCAACCTCTTCCAGGACAGCCTAGTAGTGCCTACTTAGTACAAACACCTTGTGTGAGATTTGTATAACCCTCACAGACATCCTGGAAAACTGCCAGTGGGCTTGAGAAAAGAGGGTACAGCAGCCCCAGCAGCCCCAGCAGCCCCAGACCAAGGACAAGCTCATGTGCATGGGCTAGGTTTGTAGGCTGCACCACAATGCAGCCAGTTTAGCCTGCTTTCCCCTTCCAGGGCACCTGGACAATTTTAAATGGTCTTGCATCTTCTGTAGTGTTTCATGGTGATTTGGGAAAATGTAAGGAGACATAGCTTCAGCTTTCCAGAAGCTTCCCTTGCAAGGCAGCCTTGCATAGGACAGCTATAGCAAAACTCCTTGTATTGCAGCCCTCCCTCCCTTCCCAAGTTCTTCTGTGCAGGGGTGAGGTACAGATGCACCTCAGCATTTGCTGTTTGGAGACAATCCTACACTTGAGACCTCTATCTAACTCACCTGATTTGCCCTTACCCCAGAGTAAGGGCAGATCACTCCATGTGACTGGTGTAAGCAAGCAGTAGGACAAGCCTGCTGTGGGGGAATATGTTTGTTGGCACATTCCATCCATCCAGCTATCCCCAGATGCCTAAGGAGACCCAGGAAGGCAGCCACAGGCCAGGCAGCTCAGACTTCATCTGTAATTACAGATTCTTGTGCAACAAGTTGCAATCATATGAGAGCTACAGACATTAAGACTATTGCCCCACCAGGAACATAAGCAGGAGGAGAGACCTCCCTGACACAATTTCAGTCCAGATCATCTCAGGAGCCCAGTGTGCTGTGAGAATCACAATTCATGGGCTAAATCCTGAAGGCCTTGCTCAGAATTTTCTGGAATTTAAAAGTATTTGTGGAGGCTGTGCAGAAGCCTTACCTGGCTAAATGCTTTGAGACCAGGAGCCCTGCTTTCCTCAGCAGATCTCTAGCACCACAAAAACCTGCTTTGCTTTACAAAGCACAGAAAAGGGATTCTCTGCCCTGACAAAGCCACAGTATAGGAGATGTAAATATGAGGATGAGCAGTCTCTCAGTCTTGTAGTGGATTAGTCTCCCTTAACCTTTATGTCTTTCAGATTTTTTGCAATATTTGAAACAAACAAACAAACAAACAAACAATTCCAATGTTGTTGTAAATCCCTTTGGAAACTGAAGGCAGCAGACCACTCTTGAAGGTTTTCCAGTGAGACTTGTCAAGAGCAGTGGCTGGGCAGCTTCACAGGAGTTTTTGATCGTTCATAACATTTGGCAGGCGCTGACCAGAAGTCCATTTCTCAGCCCTACAAGGAAAATGGAGAGAGAGATGGGAAAGAGCAGGTATCTGAGTCCTTGCATTGAAACAGGTGATTAGGTACTACACACTGTAACACTGTGTATGTTCTGTGTCTGTTCTAAACCCAGTGAAGGCAAGGGGTTCTGTGGCACTGGGTATGGACACTCAGCCTGTGGTAGGCTGGGGCCATTGTTTCTTACAGAGCACAGCAAGAGGTCACAAAGAAAGATGCCTGTCCTCTTCAGTATTTGTCATTAGGGCTGAGGCTCTTTCAAGGATTCCCTGCCCTCCAATCTCTGACAGACTGAGTTCAAATGAGAACACAAATCTCATTGATAAGGCTGTAAAATATGCCAACGGAATGTCAGATATGATTAAAAAGGAAGATAATAGTGATGTGATAGCTCATGGGGAGGGGACTGCTGAATCAGTTGTAAAAATGGACAATGTGTTAAAGGAAGCAGCAGAGCCCAAGCAGAGTGAAAAGGTTCACACTGCACAGGAAAACTAAAATCTGGGTGCTAGTGCAGGAAGCTTTACTGTGAGCACACCAGTTACTATGGGAGGTTTGGAATATCTTCTTGGGAAATCACCATCCAAATGGTTTTGGGATGACTTCCAGAGGTACCTGTGATTTCACTACATTAATGTGTTGCATTAGCTTCCCTGGTACACTGATTTTCAGCCTGGACATCTATCTAGCTGAACTGTCTCTGGGTGGTGGTGGTGGTGGTGTTGGTGTGTGTCCTTAAAGAAATTAATTGTTTAAAACTGCCTGTGCAGCCCCAAGGATTTAACAACTCCCCATGCACACCCCATTAGCAGGATCACAAGGACAACTTCCCTATTCCTTATTACATCAGCTTCTGTGGCAGCTGATACATGCTCCAGGTCACCCAGGAATGGCCATACAACTCCTGCCACTCAGATTACAACCATGCACATATTTGCAAAAGAAAAGGCTGGAGGCTGAGGTGGAGCAGGAAAGAAAAAGCTGTGTAGAGAGTTGGTGAAGGGCAGGACAGGTGTCACAGTGCCCTTTCAGCCACCCCAAAGCACCTCAGCAGAACTGAGAGATGATGTGGTACAGTGAAGAGGACCTTGCCTGTACCTCAGAAGAAAGCAAGGCACAGGGAACAGCTCTTACTTTCCTGGCTCACGGTTTCTTGCTTATGTTGTTTCTGAGACAGTGACCCCATAGGAAGCTTCAGGCAGACAACAGGTCACTTCATCCTAATCTCAGCCTCATTTGTTGCCTTGTGTTCCAATTATTAGGGAAAAGTTGGAGCAGTCAGACCCTGGCAGGTCAGCCTGGTGCACCCTTGGGCCCCTTGGATACCGTGGCCATCCACAGGTACACTGTGCCCCTGGCACTCTTGGTGTGCTCTGCCTTTCCCTTCCCAGCCACACAGGCACCCTCCTTGTCCCCAGCACACCCATGGGTCTCCACCCATGAGCCACAGCTCCCACCTTGGCCAAGCTGAAGGCATGCAGCAGAGAGAGCAAATGCTCTGCACTGTGAGAGGGTGTTTCTGTGTGATCTGTCAGTGTATCAGCCAGTACTGACACACAACCCTGGCACAAATGCACCCAGCTATAACCTTCACACAACAAAACTCCAGACAAGCATAAGTTGATGATGGGAGCTGAGGTCATGGCAAGGGAGCAGGTTTCTGGCCACCAATAGCAGAAATTTGGGTTAATCGTTCATATCAATAAATCTTCCCTTTAAATTTAAAGCTCCCTCTCATCTTTCTGCCTTTCTACCCTACACCAAACACACTTTACCTACTGGTGATTTACTGCTAGTGAATCAGATGAAATGACCATTTTTCTTGTACTGTCACAAAGCCCCATTTTGGGGTAGCAGCATGTGTGACATTTTCCAGGTGGTTGTGATAAGCAGCCCATGTGAACAGAAAAATAAACAGGTTGGCTTTTAGATGCTACTCAAATTGCCCTGGATTGTTTCCGCAGCACCTGCACAGGCCCTTCACCAAAGCCTCTGGCTGCCTCCAGGGGAAACAAGGCATTTGATGATATCACGACAACCAGATGCCAGGCAGAGAATTTAGAAAGTGTCAGCAAACAATACAGGAGTTGTTGGGATATTTAAAAGTGTCTGGAGCAGCTGTAGCCAGCTAGAGTACATAAAAGGGAATAGCAATTAATTCACAGTGGTCCATACCATTGATCTAACACACACAAACAGGAGGAGCAGGTGACTAAATGTCATGTTTCTGGCTTGTACCTGAAACCCAGGTAACAGATTCCCAGTTCCTTGCCAGACGTGGCAGAAAAAAATGTGCAGTGATGTACTGCAGTGGCTGTGGAGCCAGATAGCTCCAGTAAGAGGGGTTCTTTTCTCTAAACCACAGACAAATGAAAAGTATAGAAGAAAAGCCCAGTTTCAAACCAGTTGCTTCCCTCCTATTGTTAATTTAATTTTCACATTTAGCTGAATTATTTCTAATTGGTGGTATGTTATATAAATCCCTCTTATGTGAAATCAGATTTCTACAGATTCTTCCATCCATTCCTGCTCTTCTTAAAGCCAACAGGAGTTTTGCTGATAGTCAGGAGAACTAGCTCCAGTGCAGATCCTGGTCATGAGAACCAGTGTATGGGCATTAGAAGGGTGAAAGCATGTACATGGGAAAGCCTCCACACATGTACCTCCCTCCACACATGTGCTTTAGCAGAAGGCACAGAAAGGGGCACATTTAGAGGGCAGTCCTGTGTCTGGGGTCAGCAGGGATGCTGGGCTTCTTGTATGAACCAAATGCCCTCACATGATGTGTTGTACAGCAATATACATGCCCAGGGTAGAGAAAAAGGGCTAGAAAGGGCTCCTGGCATCATCAAACTGAGCTCTTGACTGCCACAGACACCTTAATTCCTAGTATGAATTTTCAGACAGGACAAGAGGGGATATTCTCACCTTCCCTTTACACCCCAGCCCCATGACACTGCATGCCACATGGTGGCCAAGCTGTTCAGCCCCCCTGCCTGTGTGTGTGAGCTGCTTTCTCCCTGTGCATCTGCTTGATCAGTGCCCCTGATCAGGTTATCATGTGTCCCTGAAAAGCCTTTGAATGGCCTGGCAGTCTTGTTCCCCAGCCCTGAGCACTGAGCTGTACAAGGGAAGAAGGCCATACACCTTATAGCTACATCTGTTGGTCTTGGTCTGCCCCCTGACCCCTTCCAAAACACCTCAGTTGACAGTTTCCTAGAGTAGACCCCCCACTTCACATCCTTGACAGCCTGCCCCATGCCAAGGACTCTGTCCTCCCTCATCCTGTCTGCCACACATCCGAGCCTTTCGGTCCTTCGCATCCCAGTCGCTCGCGTGGTCACCTGCACACTCCTTCCCCAGAAATCTTCTGCACTTTCAGACATCTGCCTTTGCATCCCTGATGAGCATTTGGCTGCAGCACCAGCTCCATAGCCCACAGGTGATCCAAAAAAGGCAAGCAGAGAGCAAACCCTGTGACACTGATACCTACACCTCCTCTCTTTACTTTGACTGTCAAATGGGACTCAAAGGTACCAGAAAGGTGCAGGCATGGGATATCATCCAGATACAGCTCACATCCCTTCCGTGAATTACAACAGGAAAACTTATGGGGTGGTTGTGGGCCATTCCCAGAAACAGCCTTGGTGTTTTTCTTCAGCTGGCACTGCACCTCAGGTAGTCCTTCGAGGCTGGAGCTGAGGCAGCACGCAGCAGCCTGGGGACTGCTCCGTGCATGGGCATGAATTCAAAGGTCACGAGAAATGCAGAGGCTCTTGGAGTCACGCACAAAGGCTGGCTGTGCCAGATGAGCTGGGAACACCTTGCAGAGAGCAGACACCAGGGCCACATAGCCCATGGAAAAAAAAAAATAGCCCAAAGGCTTGAAAGGAGACAGATTTGTATGTAAAATTTTCTTTACAAACCATAAAATTTCTTACAAACCATACTTTTACTGCAGTACCAACAAATCATGCTCAGGAAATATACCTCTTCTTTTAGAAAAATTCACCTGACTTGCTCCTTCTCTTGAGCAATGTTTCCAAGCCCAAAGTGAATGCAAACAGATGCGAGTATGTCAGAGACTGTGAAAAACTGGAAAATCTTTATGGGAAATGGCAGCCCCAAAGAAATACACCCAAGACAGTCTTTGAAACTTAATGATGGTAAGGAGTGGTGTCAAAGAGAGTGACTTTAATGAAATATCCAGCCAGCTCACCTGTTCTGCAGCTCTTAGTGCTCCTGCTACCTTCCGAAAGGCCGGTGCTCCTGATTCTCCCTGCCTGGCTACAAAAACGTCTGCTGCTTGTCTCAGGATACAGCCAGGGGTTTTTGTTTTATCATTCTGTAGTGCAATGACAATGTAATATTTAAGAGGCATATGAAATTAAATGTGGTCTCAAACTAGGTCTTCTCCTGAGTGGTGCACAAAGTGCATTATTCATTTTCATATTTAATTCATTCCAAAACTCCATTTGTGGAGCCTGTTGATGTGTGCTGGCCTGAAGCAGCACAGAGTCAGTGTTTCTCACCACAGAATGTATGGGGACTCACACCACATTACAGAGGGCTCTCTTCTACTTCTTGGGTATCTTGAACATAACTACAGAAGTTCATATCTGGGTCCAGATGGCTCAGTGACTTGGGCTGTGATCTGCAGTTAAAGGTGGCTTGCTGCTCTCTGGGCTCATTTTTCAGAACTTCTGAGCATCAAACACAGCTTCAGGAGCTAAGCTTTGAAATTATAACTATTATTTGGTGATGGATATTGTGAAAAATTTGGTATATATCTCAAATTGTGTCCCCCAAGTTTTTTAATTTTTCACTGTAATCTATCTCAGTTTTGCCAAATCAAAAGTACCATGCCTTAGTCTAGCTCAGTTTGGCATTAGCTACAGACATCACCCCCACAGAAGAGTGGAAACAACCACTTCTTTCCAGTAGCAGTGCTTGAACAGCATGCAGCAACTAGGATGTAAATTCACCCATGGAACAGTCAGGGGAAAACCAATTTTGCATCACTGCTCAGTAAGCTAGAACCACACATTTCAAACACTGAATGAGGTGATGAAAAAGCTAAAACCAGAATATATGATCAGGTAATTAGCAGTATGCAAAGGGACTGAATTAAAGTGGCAAAGGACTCCCTGGCCCTGGTCTTTCCAATCTCTGTCTGCTTGAGTTTGCAGCCTTAATGTTCTTTGAACACAGGTTTTGAGTTATGGATTAATATTTGTGTGTGATTCTGTGATTTATATTACATGATTACCCTCTTTTTCCCCTCAAGACAAGATGCACCAGTACAGGCATAGCATCTGATCCACAAAGCTTACAATCTAGGGAGACTAGTGTAGGATGAAGGGAATAAAGGAGAAATAAAGCTTAGACACTTATGGCTATGTGTATATGCATGCACACACACATACACAAGAGTGCATCTCTATAATTATGTTACATATGTACTGATTTAAATACTCTGCATTTTTAATGTATGTCTATCCATAGAGTATTTGCAGAACTATATATGTCTGTGTATATATCTGTGCATATATATATATATATATAAAATTGTCTTGCATATGTAAGGGAGCCCTGCCTTTCCAGCTGCCTTGTAGCCTGGATCACATGCAGTGGCTGGTTTTCCTGCTGGTGTCATAGCATCCACAAGCTGTGAGAGGCATACCAATGACAAGGCCTTCCAGATTTCTTCAGGGAAGTGCTCCATGCATAACGAGCAGTGATACTGCAAAAATGTTTGGGAAAGGAATGGGAAAAATTTTAAAAGCTTCTAGGAAATTATCTTTCTAATTAGATTTAGCTGAAAGAACAAGCATTTTAATGGGAAATTATTTTTCAATTTCTTCTATTTACTTGTCTTTTGTAGACATTGTCCATTTTGCTTACTCAGTTTGAAGGAGAGAGAGCAAAACCTGATATTTTTACTTTCCAAAATTATTTGTAGGTGCATCACATGAAAATTGAGATTTAATGTATGAGTTTTAACATAAGATGACACTTTTTCACTGTGAGGGTGATTGAGCATTGCTGCAGGGAGGTTGTAGAGTCACCATCCTTGCAGATATTCAAAAGCCACCTGGACACAGTCCTGGGCAACCAGCTCAAATTGAGCCTGAGCAGGGGTTTGGACCAGGCAGCCTCCAGAGGTCCCTGCCAGCCTCACCACTCTGTGATTCTGTTAATTTAGCTAAATATGTGAATCTGAGGACTTAGATTTTTCATTTATATAATGTTATTTACTGTCATTTATCTGCTAATGGCAAAAGTGGTACTCAGTAGTTTTCAGTTATTTTTGAGTCATTAAACCCTAAATGTTTTCCAGTAGAAATACAGATTTATCTCCAGTAAAGTGAAACCCAATCACTGGGAGTTTAATTTTCTTACTCATGGTTTACTGAGTCTCCCAGTCCTGGATCAGTGAATCCCAGCAGGGCTCCAAGGCTGCAATAATCTAATTGTTATCATGAATAACTATTATTTTCTTGGAAGGACTTTGAGCTCTATAAGGCACATTCAAATACCTACCAATGAGTAATAGTAATCCTACATGAGTATGGAGACACATGGCACTGCTCCCATCCTTCAGGTACTAATAGAGATGCCCTGTAAACATCTGTGGGCTGTTCTTGGAAAGAAACCAAGGAACCTTGAAGGAAATGCCTGTCAGTCTCACCCACAGCAACCCTGGCTTCCAGCCCCTGGTAGGGTCTGTTTCTGGAGTTCCATTGATTCATTTTTGAAACAGGCAATCACCTATTTTAACCAACCTTACCAAAATGAACACAACTCTTACAAGAGCATCAAACATCCCAGGAAATCCATGCAAATACTCTTTTGCTTTCTTGAAAGCCTGCTTGTGCTGTGTACAGAGTAACAAATCAAAGTGCCTGCTGTGGTGACTAATGCCTCCCTTGAAGAAAAAGACTGGTTTCTGTGATCTGCTGCACTTAGCAAACCTGCCTTTCTTCATTCTCACCAGTGTAAATAAAGACTAATTTAACTGAAATCCGTGGTTATACCAGTGGCAGCCCAGGGTATAGTGGGATTCAGTTCAAGCCCATGGTGGTGAATATACAGTTGTTGACAAGTGTGCCTATCACAGGCCAATCACTCAGCTTTCAAAAAGACTGGGAAGCCTTGACATTGTGTATTACATCTGTACCAGCTAAAGCCTGTTCTGTGGAATGACCCTTCTCATCCTGGCCCAAAAGGTAAAGAAAGAGAAAAACTCCTTTATTCTGTTACTAGTTAGCATTTTTCTACATATTAATAGCAATCCAAATGCCCACCCTTCCTCCAGGGCCTGCTATGAAGGGAAGAGTGTAAGAGAAATGACTTTTCAGTGGAGGAAACTAATGGACCAATGAGTTAAGGAGACAACACCTTCCAAAACATGGGGAGAGACAAGAAGGGATGGCTGAGAGGAGGCAATCACTCTCATGCCACATGCCTCTCAGAGTCTTTGTGAGTCTCTATTTTTCATTCAGCCTCATTTCACAGTTGCATTCAGTTGCTCCAGCCTTCACCCAGACTGACACGAGCAGAATTGTCCATCAGTGTTACAAATGGTCCAGCTCTCACTCTATAGCTGTCTGTTGTCACACAGATTTTGCATTAACCCTGGCTGCCTGGAACACACGGCTCAGAGTCTCTCCTTGAGCACCTTGCCTTAAGTCTGAAGTTAAAAGCAGGGCTTTTTTTCCAATTTCTGATATAATATACTTGAAACACATGCACTGAACCCAGGAAATTTCTGCTACTTTATATTCCTTGATAAAGGCTCTTCCAAAAAAAGTGCCTGTATGTGTTGCAGTGTTTGCTAGAGGCACAGTGGTAAACGGGTACTCTGTGTCCTTTTAGTTGGCATTAAGATTGTAATGAATCATTGATAAAGCTAATAATGTACTCAGTTTAATCTAATATTACAGCACAGTGCTGCACCCAGTGCTTACAGCACAGGAATATACAAAAGTAATTAATTTTACACTACTGCTGCTAACTGCAATTGAATTTCTCCAGGTCATAAAAGTTTGCTAAAGCAAGTGGTGAAAATGATCACTGTAGACTCTGGGGTTGAGTTTTAAAGAGCAGAGCCAGATTCAATGGCACAAACAAAAGAAGATAATTGTATCTGATATACATCTGATGTATCCCAAGCAGCCCATAAAAAAGCTATTGACAGCTACGTATGAAACTGAGCTACATGGGAGCTCCCTTCAGGTAGGAATCATTGCTTCCCAAGTCTTTCCTGGAGCATGATGCATGTTTACTTTATAAGCACATTCATTTTATTTGCAAAGTAAGAATAGATAATATGGGCCCAAAGTAATCATAGCCCTGAAGCCAGCTCCTTGCTTGGTATGTACCATAATAGCTCCTTGATGGGAGTCACGCAGTCATGGGCCAGGTGAAGCTCTGATCCACTCCCTGAAATTACAAACTAAGCATTGTCTTTTAAATTAGCATTTTTTTTAAACTTAGAGTATTATATTCCAGCTTACTATACATTTAAGTAGTATCCATAGTCAGACAATTCTCATCTGGTATCATATCCTGCTGAGGTGGAAAAATTTAGTTGAACTCACTCCTCTGACAGCAAAAGCCAGAACCAAATTTAACCCAAATTTATGCTGGTCTGTGGATCATCACAGCCCAAGACATTCACAAGGGAATTTACTGTTTCCTCACTAGCAACAATGCTGCATTTTCTGCCTCTTCAGAAACTGTACTGTTAGCTACATCATAAGAAGCAGGGTAGGATAGGAAAGGAGAGGACAGGACAAGGACACATTACTGGCTTTAGCTTGTAATGCCATCAGACTCAGTCTTCTGCCACATGTAATTATTTTGGAAATGTTTCCGTCTCAGAGACTACCATCATGCTACCCATCTGCCAGGCTCACTCTCTGGACTGATCAAGGAAACATCAGCTCAAGCCTCCAGCCACCCTCTGAGGGAAACCATCCTCTTCCCACCCAAATGCCCAGCATGCCCTGTCTTCAAAGGAAAATCAAACAGATGGTGTTGACCAAACAGGAATTTATTGGGCAGGAGAGCTGAAGAGCAGAAAAAGCTCCCCAAAGACAAGCAGACATTCCACAGCCCCAGTTGAACAAGAGCTTGTCTCTTGGTGGAGGCCTGTTTGGCCAGATAGCCACTGCCCCCTGCTTAGGGTGGGCTAACCAGAGATGCCCTCCTCCTTAGCCCCTGCAAACTGCTGTGCTTTGACTGACACCTTTCTGTACCAACTCAGCAGTGAGCAGGGAGGGCAGCAAGTCCCCCTTCCTGGTCCCTTCCCTATTCCATAATTTCTTTACCTCAAGATGAAAAAAGCAGGTAGTGTTGTTACCCACCCTACTCATGTGGGGCTGGTTTGCCCCTTGGTATCATAACAAATGGGTGTATTTCACATCAGGTTATGACATGGCTACTCTTCTTCCTCACCCTACCAGGACCAGGACAGGTCAGACGTGGTGGGACAGAGCTGGGCATCAAGTTCTAGCAAAGTCAGCAGTCCCCAAAAGGTTAGGCTCCTGCATCATGTTTAGCAGCATTGCTAATGATGCAGGAGAGCTCAGTGGAAAAAAAGGTCCAAAGACAGATATAAACATTAACAGAGATGGAACAACATGAGGAAACAAGAGTAATGTAGCCAACTGAAATAACACTGAATGTTGGAAAACTGCTATCAATCTAGAAGATAGCCTGCCAGAGCTGAAAAACAGGCCTTTGGCACAGGGCTTGCCACCTCTTGATTTGAGCTTTAGAGCTAATCTATTTCGTTTTACTAGTTTTATGTACCTTGTCTAGCTGAATGGAGTTTTACAGAGAAAGTTCACTGTGTTGATCAACAGTGAGGTGAGTTTTGTTGAAAACACAACTCTTCTGGCAGTATGTTGAGTTTTATGGTGATAGTCACTTCAGAGTGTTATTTTGAGCATTCTTCTGGGAAGTCTTTATCGCCAGGACCATTTGGTTAAACAGAGAAGATTCTTACAGCTATTCAATGTTGCTTTTTAACAGTAAAAGTTTCTACAGAGTCACCATTTTATCTCTCAAGTTGCCATAAATTTCCATCAGCTACTTTCCTCTTTCACTAGAGATCTATGATGATAACAACAATAACAGGTCATAAACAATTACGAAAGGTCCTAGCAAACTCATTTCTATTCAGAAGGATAGGACCTGCTTTGACTATTGTCCCTGCTATTCACAAATCCCTTCGTCAGTTGAAGCCTCTTCAGTTCATCTGCTCATTTTCTTGCCATTTGTCCTGTCTTTCTTCAACTGCCCTTTAGTTTTGCATAGTGGAGATTAAAAGGCAAAAAAGAATAATGAAGAAAAAAGACCCAATTGCTTCAGATGATTTTTCTACTTGGTGGGAACGTCTGTCTCTTCAAGGAGACCAATTAACATTCTCATCATCTTTCTGGACCTAATTTAAATATGAATAAAATATCCAACTCTTCTTAAAATTGTTCTTTGTTCCTCTTACCATACTGAAATTAACTTTTTGACATGATGCCTGGCAGAACTTCTATGGAAAAGGCACGATTCATCCCCTTCCATATTTGCATAATAAAATACAGTTGCATGTGTAACTGGGCAGTGCTACTGTACCAACAGACACCCGTCTTTCCCAAAAAATCCCAACCCTCACATGTAACAATTCAGAACTGTCCCAAAGTTTGGGGGGTTTGGATATCCAGATTATGACACACTATTTACGAATATATGGCACCACATCTTTTAATTTGCTTAAAGAAAGGAGATTGCACTGAGCACTGATCATCTCACAGAAAGATGAAAATCTTGTATATGGGAACATTTGCAAGGTTCTTGCTCATTTCTGGCTAATTATGGTCATTTCCACAAGTAATTACCCAAATTGCTCTTGCAATCAATGTAATTGTGCTAAGTTGTTTAAAAATCAGCTTCATTAGATTTTGCCTGGTAAAATGTACGGTTTTTCAAAACCTAAATTTTGATCTTGTATTAGATGTCAACAGGCCTTTAAAAGCAAATAGGTTTTATTTTGTCTCCCTTCTCCCTTTCTTGCATGTTGGTGTGAGATTTTTTACATTCATTACAGATCAGCCATAGCCAGAAATTTACTATAACCTCTTGTAAAAAGCTATTATGTGTGTCTGCCAGTTATTGTATGGTTCTCTTTCATTTTCAAACCCTAAGATCTCTAGTCTTTATGGTTCTGAAATTAAAAGAATATTTCAAAATGTGAATATTGAGTGTTTAGGTAATTCTACCCTGAGTCTGTGGTGGGCTGAAATAACACATAGCCACACAATAAGCAGAGCTGTTCACTGACTCCTGCTGCACCCACACAACCACGCTTTAGAGGAAGAGAGCGATGTGCCAGAAGCATGCTCCCTCCCAGCAGTTTCAATTGCATTCTGTCTAGGATATAATACACCACCACCTCTCCCTCTCTGACCCCACATCTCTCCCTGGCAATCCGCCTGCTGCTTTCATTTCCTTTCCAAATGGTTCCTCTTTACTCAGCCATTTCCAAGGGGAAGCTGTAACTGCAGTAAGGTGCCCTTCGTGTCCTTCACTGCAGCTAGGATTGTTTCATAGGACCTGCTCATGCTGTTAGCAAGCATTTGGACTGGCATCATAAGCATCTGCTACTCGGGAACAGTGAGAAGTTGGGCTTGTGCTCTGGAGAGAGAATGCTGCTGGGGTGAGAGGGAAGAGGAGTGCTGAGAGGAGGCTGAGGCTGCCCACAGCACAGCTCCAGTGATGCATCACAAGGACGTTGCCCCTTCAGTGGTACATTTAACCTCATTGGCATCCTCTGTGGTGGGAAAGCCAGCTCTGTGTCAGCTTAGCAGCCCTGGGTTACACCAGAGGTGGTAATTGTCAAAAGGGTACAGCAAATGCCATGCTGAGTGTGAACATCCACTGGTACACCTCCACAATGCCCTGCCCGAAGCATACTTTGTCACATCATGTTTTCTTTTGGAATAAAAGCTATTTACTTATCAGTAGTAGGTACTTGAGTCTCTCTTCTCTTTTATTTTAGATAAAATAAATCTCTTGTAACCCTAAGGACATACCGGGGTCACTATTTGTGAAGACAGATAAGGAGAGAATTTCATTAAATAGGACCTTGAATTTGGTATGGGACACCACTGAGTAGCAGGAAAGAGGCTGTAGTATGAAAGGGGCTCTCCCTGACTTCAGTGCTCACAGATGAGGGGACTATCAGGAGGCAGAGCCCCAGGCAGCCCCTGTGTGTAGAGCCAGGCTGAACCTCAGCACTCTGGCCTGCAGCACAGTCACTTGGGTGCTGAGGCAGGATTGACCAAAGTCTTCTTCTGAAAAAAGTAAATGACAAGCCCTAAGCACAGTTTCAATATATTTTTCTCTTACCTGAAGATCTCTTATTTTCCATGCCTCCCTTTTATTGTAAAGGAGATTATGTCAGAGTCATCTGTACAAGCTGCACTGTAAAATACCTCAGTCACGTGGCTTTAAACAACCCAGAGGGAAAAAAGAAAAAACCCAACCCAGTTCTTTAAATAAAGATACATGTAACATCGTGACATTTCCATACAATTGCAATTTTCAAGGGAACCAAACACTCATTACTACACAGTTCTTCAGAGGCCAAACTTGACCTTTAGTCAGAACAAATTCCCATTTGGCTAGGCTTATTCATACAGCCTACAGTTCTGTTTGAATTCTACATTGACTGAGAAAATTTCAAACTGGACTGGAGAAGTAATTAGATTGAGAGTAGGACCATTAAAAAAGCCTGAATTGGCAGAGTAATGGGATAAGATCCTTAGCCTCAGGAGCTAAGGTTCTTATCCTACATGTACATTCCTGGGACCTAGATTTGGAGGAGAAGTACTTTAGAATAGTGTATTGTAACCATAGGGAGGAAGATGAAAAATTCTGTCTCCCCTGCTTCCAGGGTTGTGGAGATCATCTTTTCTCTGGTATACATTCACATAATGTCCCTGGGGCAGCTGTATTCATTACTCCTGGGGAATAGCATTGCCCCCCTGCTTTTACTAGAAGCTAGCAGCTGGAAAAGATGACGAGCCAGAAACACAAGTCTGTGGGGACCACCAGGCAGCTCTCCATAGGTCACAGTAGGAAATTTCTAGACAGTTTGAAAAGAATTGGCTCACTATTGTTCTGTGCACTGACACTGAGACATCATCTTTAGTTTTGGCAGGAAAAATATTTAGTAGAGTATTATATGTGCTAAGCTGTGGTGGGTTTTTTTCTGAATTTTTCCTATTAATAGTTTAAAGGCAGGTACAAACAAGAGGCAAAAGAAAGTCCACAGCATGCAGTATTTCAGCTGTACTGAAGTCTTGGCCTTTTGGATAAGATATTAATAAGCATGATTACTCCACTGAAAAACAAGAAGGGACAGAAAACACCAAGGGAAAATAATCTCATTAAATTGGAAGGTACATAAGATTTGGGAAAGTGAGCAAGCTGCAGAGAACTAGGAGTGCATGGCAGGTCTGTGCTCCAGCAAACTCTGGCCAAGCCGGTTGGAAAAGCTCACCATATTTCCCAAAGGAAAGTAAAAGTCATCAACACTCTCCTCCAAGCCTATCTGTGCATATGAAAGAAGGGAAGGAAAGAGTTTTCTTCCATGTAACTATTTTTAAACTGCCTTTCATTTACATGGCTATAGAGAATGGCACTAGGATTAGATATATACTAATGATCAGTTTTATTTATTGATAAAAACCGTTGCCTATTGAAATGTTATAATGCAAAGATATCCATAGGCAGTAGGGATGAAGAAACTTTGAAAAGGAAAATGCCCAGAAGATACATCTAGGTGCTTGTCTGTAGCAACATGAGCATTAGTCAGTTTGGACACCCAAAGATTTGCCTAATTCTTGTTAAAACATTACACATGGTTTTCTTGTTGCCCTGCTACTTAATTCTATATGCAAACTATTGGGACTATTTCTGCGACATTGGTATATAAGTACCTTATATTCTGCCAGTATATATTTCAGTTTCAGGAAACTAAATATTTAGATATATTTGATTATTTTTCTTGTTATTAAACTAGCTCAACAAGTTTAATTGCTCAACTTGATTAAGCTCAACTCCATTTGTGGCATAGAACTTCTCTATTTTCTCCAACATACAACATACTTTAGTGAAGTTCCAGTTGCCCTTAACTTCCCTTTTCTATAGATAACAATCTATTTTCTCTAAGCGATCTGCTTAAATTGATTTCTCAACTGAAAGCAGTGTTTTGCCATCTTCAGAATTCTGCAACACTATTAAGATGGCCAGAACTGACAGCCTCATTGCTCTTATGTGTCTATGTGTAAAACAGAACACTAGATTTTGCAACAAAAATATATATTCAAATTACAGATTCACTGGCATCATGTCTTCACACGGTGCTAAAATAATCTCCTGCAGTCTATATTCAGTGTTTCTATTTATGAAACTTGTATTTTGCTTAGCAGTTAGACAAAAAGAAAGCAGGCCATCATGGGCACAGCGTTAAGAGGGTGTTAACTCTCTCCCCTCTGGACTTTTCCTAACCTATCAGTACTGGGGGTGATTCTATGAAAAGCATGAAAATGACAGTTCAGTATGGTGCAAAAATCTATGATCTTGTACTTTCTCATTCCACTTATTCTAACCCTCCCTTAGTCCTGACATACTTTAAGCCCACATGGGGCATTCTCAATGGCTGAGGGATCTGGCTGTACAAGCCCTGTGGCTTGACCCTTACACATCTCTGGTATGCTGAAGCATTAAATCCAGGTTTCATAGAATAAAGAGGAATAAAAACTACCAACCAGCTAGCTGACATCTCTGCACAGGAAAGAGAAAAAAAAAAATCCTTGCAAAGAAGTTCCCTCGCTGCTTCCCTCCAGTTGTCTGTTGTGATTTGGCCAACAGAATCTTCCAGCTCTGGAAAAACTGGTTTAAGGGTCTGAGAAATGGGGTAAGAGTCTATTTGCAAATTAAACTATGTAAACTATCATCACTGATTAATCATAGCACTTTGCTTTTAAGTATGAGCATTTATTACATCAAATAATTCTGCAAGAATCACCACCTACATTTTCAGTAATGCTATGGAGGAAGGAAAAAAAGAACATTTGATATCTTTTCTGATATTTGGCTAATTTGAGGACAGAATTCTTCTTACCTAGCCTTAACTATTCAAATGGTAAGGATGAACCTAAGATCATAAGCTGTGCTTTCTCTACACTGAAAGAAGAAAGGCAGATGAAACCAGACTATTATTCATACAGCTTCTTCAGAGACTAGATCACATGAGGCTACAGTATGTCACAGAAAAATAACCTGCCTAAAATGTTTACACTAGCCTATGTCTTCAGTATCAGAATATAAACTGTTTAAGGATCTCCAGTATTCAAAACACTATGGTACATCTTCATGTCCTAATTGCAGGTGGTCAGGCTCCAAGGTTTGTCTTACAATGTTAAGTAAAAAAAACTTTTAAAAATTAATCTTCACACGTAACAGATGAACCCAGTTTGTGAGATTTTTTTTTTTTCATTTTTGGTCAGGAAAACTTAAATAAGCAGCATCCCTGCAAACCTTTGATAACTACTTGAAACTCACTTTTGGGATGGGGAGGTGTTTCACTCCTGTCAATTGCAACCTAGAAAAATCTGAATGGTGACACTAGTTTCTAAATTCTAGCAGCACATAGAAAGAAATTGCAAATGGGAAAGCAATCAAACCAGAGCAATTGGAAAATTGCAAGCAGTGAAAAGATTGTCCCAATAAATGTTGAATCCTGAAAAAAGGAAAATCAAAAAAAAAAAAAAAATACAGAAAGCAAACAGGAGATGGCAAAGAATCCAAAGATCTCATAAAAATAAATGTATTGTCATTTTGTCTTCCCCTTAGGCAGTGATATTGTTTTCATGTAACCAAGCAATACAGTTGTCATGATGCAGGTGTGGAATCAGGAGTGTGTCATGAGATTGCTGCTGTCAAGCTGAAATTCAGCACCATGAAAAGGATTTCCACTGATGTCATTGGAGTATCTGTCGTCATGACTGGAGTCATTACTCCACGGAGCCCTGTCTCCAGCAGCAGGCAATACCAGAGGCTTCAGGGGAACCACTCTCCTATGAAGAATGAATACCCGTGTGAGGTGCATAGCCTTCCCTGGTCAGTAGTTAGTAGAGTGCATCATTTGCTTGTTGCCTTCTTCAGCTCTGTACTTACATGGATTTCTTATTGATCATAAACTGTTGCCCTGTTCTTTTGAGTTTCTCTAAGCCTTCTGATGTTTACATCCTTGTAATGGAGTTTCTCACGCACTTTCATGTAAATAATGACTGTTTTGCATTCTTCTCTGTAGGAGGAGAATTTTGATGGACTGTTAGTTTGACCAGCGTGGTTGGAGAGGTGGCAATGTCATTCTCCAATCCACTGTCACTTTTAGAATTCTATAAATGTTGAGGTGTAAAAAATAAAGCTCTCTTTTCCTGTTCCTGTTCGGATGCTGGAACACTTTACGAGTTTTATTATTTCTTGTCGCGATGGTGACAATAAACTTATCCAACCTTTTGGATATTTCAGCTAAGTATCTGGGTATAATAATGAATTCCAGTTACCAATACCTTCAGCTTCTATATTTCATGGCCCAGACCCGACAGATAAGTAAGGGGTGAACTGGGATGACCTAAAGCCTAAAACACACAGCCTGGGCATTGCAGACAGACTTCCCCATAAGCAGAGATCTGTGTTGCCTGTTACTGTTGCAGGGAATAATTTTGTACAAAATCTCATAACCTCAGTATTCCCCAGGGAAGTGAAGGGAGAAAAAAATAAAATAAAAATCAAGCAGCAGTGGAAAGACTAGGATCACAAGATCTTGACCAGCTCAGTGTCAGCACTAATGCTGCAACAACACAGAGCACTTCACAGCCTGGAAGGCTGGTGAGCTGTTGTTCTTCAGCAAGCTCCATGCTTGCACAGCCAGCTGAACCCAAGCAGAACTGGCTCAAATGCATCTACACCCCCTGCATCATACATAAACCCCCCAGCAACACCAGAGAGACTGCTCACTGAGCATTATGGCTGCTCTTTTGCTGCTTCAAGCAGAAACCTGGACTATCTCAGTGGTTAAACTTCATCAAAACTTGAAAAAAAAAAATTAAATAAGTTTCAGTGCCAAATGTCAATTCTAACCCTTTAGGGATAAATGTGGGGCAGAAACACCTTCCATAAAGCCCTGAATAACACTGCAGTCTCCAGGGAGGGCTCACTTCTGCAGGTTTTGTAGTAGAGTGCACCTGCTGTAAGTGTAGGACTAGGAATGGTATCTGAAGGAGAAAATGATCTCCCAGAAGGCAGGTGAAACCCTAACCCTTCCTTCTAATCATCCAGACTTTGTGACTCATTACCCTTGGGTGAGAGGAAATCTCTGTCCGTATATCTTGGCCAGAACTGAGAGCAGGGGGCACAGAGAGTGTAGTATAAGGTGTCATGTGTTTAGTTGATCTAATGCAAAAATAGAAAGGAATCAAGGAAAAAAACCCCTGTGAAGACAAGCCAAGGGGGACAAAAGGGAAAAAAGGAAGCAACACCAACACACAATCACCTTCTGTAGAACTTGAGGCAGATGCAGTCCTCAGAGAAGCCAAATCCTCTGATTCCTGACTTGATTACTTTGGAACAGTAAGCAAATTAAAGAATGAAAATAAAAAGGCTAGTTCTGGTTCCAGAAATTAACAAGTATTACCTCAAACTTATGCTACATATATTTTAAATAAATTCTGTTTTCTTTTTGAGGAGAGGCACAGCTGGCACACCATTCAAAAGCCGTAGCACTCCACCTGTAGCATGGCAGAGGTGAAGTTGAATGGAGTACCAGCCTCTGGGAACCTTGTTGGACAGCAGGGAGAAGAAAACACCTCACAGCATTTTCCTCACTTAGACATCAATGCAAATGCCCATAAAGACCCCCATGTAGGACCTTGAGAGGAAACAATATGAGGAGCAGCTGTGGTCACTTGTTCTGTTCAGGATGGAGAAAAGGACACTGGGGGAGACCTCATTGCAGATTCAACTTCCTTGTGAGGGGAAGAGGAGGAGCAGACACTGACCTCTTCTCTGTGGTCCCAGTGGCAAGATTCAAGGGAATGGCCTGAAGTTGTGTCAGGGGAGGTTTAGCTTGGATATTATAAAAAGGGGCTCTTCACCTAGAGGATGGTTGGGCGCTGGAATAGCTCCCCAGGGAAGTGGTCACAGCATCAGCCTGACAGAGTTCAAGAAGTGTTTGGACAATACTCTTGGGCACATGGTGGGACTCTTCTTGGTGGGATGTTTCAGATACTTCTCTTGCATGAGGAAAGGACATTTGAGACCAGCAGTTCTCTTCTGGTCATATTGCATAATGGTCAATCTAGGCATGTCCTGGTATGCTGCCCCATGAACCAAAAACAGTATTTAGAGCTCTCTGTCAAAGATTTAATTAAGTGCCATTCCTGGGTAAACTCATAGCATTGCAGTCACTGTCCTCTCTGTGTTATGAAAAAGAGGCTTAAAGTCTTGGAAACTGTTGGAGAGAGCATTGGAACTGGGTGCTCCTGACCACAGGAAATTGTTGTTATTAACTTGTGTCTGGAGTCAGCTTCATGCAAGGAAGCAAGAGTTTCACACTTCTGGAAGGCCTGGTTCTGGCTAGCCTGAGGAAACAGAGACTACAGAGGAGACTTCTGGGCTAGAGGTAAAGGCCAGAATTGCTGCTTTACGGGGGTCATGCTGAGAGCAGTCACAGCAAACAGCAAACTTGCCAGTGACGTTGGCAGGAAGGAAGGCACGGTCACAATGCTCGTGGCAAAATGGCCATCCCAGTGCATAGAGGAGAGCACCGCAGCTGTAGGATCCACCTGCTGATGCTGAGGAGAACCAGGCTGCATCAGAGTCTCTACTTGTGTCCTCTGCCCTTGGCAGTGGCTGGGGCTGCAGAATGTGTTACCATAAGTGGGAACTGCCAGACAATCTGGCAGAGCTGTGTTTGGAGCTCCCCACGTAGAGCAAGCGACTCTCTCCGATGGCTCATCGGCCCTGGTGAGGCCAGGAAGGATGGCACACTTCTGAAAAGCTCTCTGCACAGAGGTCCTGTGTCCTACTGCTGCTCACTGCTGGCTCTCACAGCTGTTGTATGAGAAAATGTGTTCCCTAAGCAGGGGCTAAAGGCAAGCACTCCTCACCACCTCTATCCTTTTCATCCACCAATCCAACTGCACACAGCAATGCTCCTGGACAGAGCTCTGCTTCTGTGAGCACTCCCTATCCAGCTGAGAAGGACACCTTGCTCACTGTCTTTGTCCAATGTGTGTTCATGCTGGACATGTAACATCTGGCATGACCACATGTGACAGCATGTGACTATGGGTTGTGTCTTGTCATGCCTGCCCAGAATCCCTTCCTTCTGCTGTCCAGGCTAGCAGCTGGTACCCTGGCTGCAAACACATGCTGTCTTCAGGTCCACTGACCTCCTGGCCATGGACTTGAGGCAGGTCAGCAGACATTGGAAGGTGCTCTTGAGGAGAAACACTCTGCTTCTGCACATCCCACAGACAGTTGACTGAGGCCCCTCATTGTCACATAGATAACCATCTTTGTTTAAATGCCTGTGATACTTAACTGTGACATGGGGACATGCAGGGAGAGAGAAGGCCACAAAAGCTTGCTGTGACACGTTTGGAGATCCTGTACCACCAACAGCAGAGCGTGGACAGAGTGTGCACTGAAGTAGGGCCCCTGTGGGCATCAAGCCCCTCTCCCTCACCAGCCTCCCCAGTCCCAGTTTATTTGTGAGAGAAGCTGTATAGGAGCCAGCCATGAATAATTAAGCAGTAACGGGGCAGGACTTTGGGGCACAGTCAGTGTGCCACCATGAAAATATGGAGGAGCTGTTTGTGACTCAAAGGACAGCTAAACCTGAGCAGACACTTGCCCTTCCTCTCAGGGAAGGTCAAGTGTAAATGCTCCCTGGCTCTGACAAAGATGGAGTGTATATGCTCCTGGAAGGATCCTTTTGAGACCAATTTTAGAAAAAGTATAGGTCTTCTCTGAGCAGGGTTATTTCCACCACTACTTTCATCTCTTCACATCCCTTCATCATGATGAAAAAGTTATTTAAAAAACCCTAAAGCACTTTCACCTTTATGCAACATTTCCCCCCCATCCCACTGTTCTCACACTTAAATCAGCAAAAACATTCTTGCTCAAGCTCTTCAGAAACAATTTCACCTTTGGGCAGAGAATAAGCACATAACTTCTGAACCCAGAAAAACAGAAATTTCAGGCTGTTCTGACTAAAAGAGGAGGAAAGCTCAGGAGACTAGAATGGAAATGGTGTTGTGCAACAGAAATTACAGTCTGCTGCTTCTTGCAGTATAACTCTTACTTGACTTTAATTTCTTTTTCTAACAAATTGAAATTCCTTGACAATACTGACAGTAGTAGACAACTGGCCTTTAAAAATGGCTAACTCCAAGAAAATACACAGGTATCACTTTTGCATCTTGCAGCTCCTTACGTCCAGAGCTTATATACTACATCTAGGAGTAGAGTTTTAGGCATTTGAGAAATTTTAAGCTCATATAATAGTCTTTTGCAGACTTCTGGAGTCTTGTAAGTTGAGTGATATCTTATATGTGTTTAGCAACACTTTTTGGGTTCAGGCACTCAGATTTCTCAACCTATTTTTATTCTCTGTCATAGTGGCTGGAAATAAACCTAAATAATTTTTATTTATTTAAACAGATTTTCTTTCTTGCAATAGGCATGTTCTAGGGACTGCAGTTCTATATATTAACAATTTTCTACTTTTACTTTTTCTTTATTGACTACTACAGAAACTGATTAGATCAGATGATGTAATTCCAAGATATCTGAGATGTTTGAAATGGCTATGGAAGCCTTTAACTTTAATGTTTTATGACATGCCAAAAAATTTGGAAAGTTCTCAGCTTGCACATTATTTACTGGTATCTTGCCACTTTGTAACTTGGATGAGTGAGACTGCATCTCTATTAGATAGCTGTATTTGTCACTAATCCATTATCCTAGCCTTGCCATCATGGTACACAGGTATTTTTTTTTTCCTTCTGCACTCAGTACAATTTATGACAATCAGTGTGTGGCACAAAGTCTTTCACAATGGGCAAACAGAAATCTGATGGTATTCAACACTTATTCCTGTTCTGTGCATTTTGTCTCTTAGCTGTATTTATATATAATATTTATCAGTTATATAGTGGTATTCATAAATATTTTCTATTTTTGTATGCCTGATTTCTGTTTTGCTATCCACGTGTATTGCAGATATTTTAATTCATCAAAGGCTTTTATCTTCTCTTCTCTGGTTGCAAGTCAGAATGCATTTCCATACGACATTTTTTCCAGAGGCAAAATTGATCTGGACAGTTCTCTTCCTTCCCTATGCCACTTGTTCCTGCTGCCACATCAATCTTCTGCAATGCTTTTTGTGCAAATGCAGCCATCTGTGGGGCAACACTGCAAGACAGATCAGTAAAATCAGGGGTGCTAAAAATAAAGTCTCCAGGAAAAAAAATAAATTGGCGAGACAGCTGAGCTGGAAAACATAGGAGAGTGGTGAATCTTCCAACAAAGGGTGTTCTTCAGAACAAGATGAAAGAAAGATCAAGGACACAAATATGTGTGTCAAAAGGGGAAGGGTTGAGGATAGGTTTTTCCTTAAAAACGATGGGCTGGAGAACAGATGATGACAGAGCCTGCAGGAAACATGAAATTACCTAATAAAAAATACAGTTTGACTTTGCCAATTTTATGTTGAAGGTAATGGTTGAATATTCAGATTAAAGATTTCAAAGGGAGAATCAGTTGTGGGATCAGAGACATGGAAACATTTACCCATCATATTTGATACTCTTCCAACATGACTTTAAAGAAAAGACCACCAACACATGAAATTCTGGCCCAAGGTGCTGATTTTACACTACCATATGAGACAACAGTGTTTCATATGTAAATATTGAAATTACACTGAAGCCAGCAGTCCAGATAAGCAGAGATTATGGGAAGGATATACAAAATTGAGACGCAGTTGTCTATTTCATACCCTTTTCTCCATTCCTTACCACCAAGAAGAAAAGCACTTTCCTTCCTCAGTCCTCTCTGCTCACCTCTCTTCATGCTGATAGGATTTTTACCCTTCCATGTCTGACAGCATGTTGTGTGTGCTTATGCCTCCTTAGAACACACCAGATGCTTTGCTTGGAGGGCAGTATTTTTGTATTGTGATATAACACTTTGTACTTTTCTGCCAGCAACTGAATTAAATACCCACAAAGGTTAAATCCTAGATGTACTTCAGAAAATGTTTTGGAAAGACAGGCTAGTTAGCATTCTTAAACCTTGTATGCCTCACCAAATGCAGTGCACATAAGGTATTTCCTCTCTGCTCAAGAGTTTGAGCAGCCCCTACTTTTCCTTAATACCTCTTTGTCATCCTGTTCTATAATAATAAGCTAGCAAGCAAGCAAGCAAACAAATGTGTCTTCCTTACATACCAAAATAAACAACTGCCAGTTTTGGTGTACAGCTTTTGCAGAAGAGTTTCTTTCTTCCCTATGCTTAGTGTATTTTGCTAATTGACTATTTTGAATACTTCTGATGAAAAGCACCTACTTGGCTCCAGGCTCTCTACTGCCAAGCTCTCAGCAGGGTGGCTGGCTGGAGGTTTGCTTTGTCCCTCATCAGCTTCAAGGAGAAACCATCTCACCACCACAGTGACTGCTCAATGTCCCAGTGCAGCATTTTAAAACACCATGGTTCTGTTCCCCTCCTATTCTCCAGCATTAGCCAAGATATTTCAGAACATTTGTACTGATTTGCTGAATCCCTCTGGACATTTAGAAAGTAATATATTACTGAACTGCTTTGCTGGCTGGTTTTTGTTTTATTGGTAGCTGCACATCTGAGCTGGTAAAATGGCGTGCTGTTGCTATTCCAAAATTTGTTCATTAACCTACCATAATATCCTATCTGCTAATATTTGTGTTTCTCCTTTCATTTTCTTTCCTTCACGCACCTCCATCCTTGTCTTTTTCTCATTTTATGAGCTAATTCCCTTTCTCTAATTCCCCTTTTCTGTATCAAATCCCATACATAACAAAGTGCCCAAGATTTTTCTCTGCAAATTGTTGTATGTAATAAACTTCTGTATATCTTATCCAGCTGAACACAATGGCAGCATTTACACGCCCTAAGTGACATGTACATGTTTGCAGTACTGGAGCCTGAACAACTCACCTAGCCACTGGCTTTTACGAGCCAAGAGGGAACTACCGTGGTTTGTACACAACATGCCAAAATTCCAGTATAATCTCATTGGTGTTACCCTTATTTTCCATTTCCCTCCCTGTTTGTTGTAACTGCCTATTCTGTACTTTCAGATTAAGTATCTCACCATGGAATCACTTGTATTTACTTTTAATTTGATGTACTGGAAGTAGACCTATTGACTTAAACAGAACTATGCACATAAATAAAGGTAAGTATACGTGCAAGCCTTTAACTGATGGTACGTTGCAAATCCCACAGGAAAAGCATGGTACATTTTATTCATTTTACTATCTTTGTGCATGTTAAATGCAGGCTGGGTGATTAATAACTTTTTCCAGCATAAATTTTCAGGTTTCATACCAGCTTAATGGAAGAACCACTAGTCATAAGCACAGGATCAGCTCCAGTTCCACAGAATTCTGAGACGACAGTGTGAATGATTAACTAGGAAAAAAAGAAAGCACACGATTTAATCCAGTGTAATAATAATGTAGGCAGAAATTCTGAAACATGCCAGAGGAGATTCATAATCGGGCCAGAAGTGGAGGTCAGGAGCAGCAAGCCGGCTGTGGAAGAGGCGAAAAGAAGGTAAATCTGTATTTCACAGCACGGAAACACGGTTTTGTCATTTTGGCAAGTGAATCAGCGCTCAGCAGCACGACCTATTGAAACGCCCCGATAATTCATTCTTCGCCTCGCACTTTTCCATTTCCATGGGTGTGAAGCCCACGGAACTGTACATGCACATAACGTTGTACCTTGTGCTGCTACTGCAGCTGGCAGCTCTGCGGCGTCCCCC
>VZRH01000840.1:807894-914376 GCA_013397555.1 Urocynchramus pylzowi
CCAGCCTGGGTGGGCCGCGGGGGCCCTCGGCCGGCGCCGCGCTCCCGCCGCCCGGCAGCTGCATCGGGCCGGGGGTCTGGGAACTCCGGCACTTGAACTTGCGGGGCACCGGGAGACCTGGCACGGGGAGAGCGGCGCGAGCAGCTCCCGGGCCTCCGGCGCCCCGGGGGCAGCGTTCGCACCTCCCCCCGGAGAGTTTCTAGTTGGCCTCTCTGTGGTGTGTTGCCCAGCCCGGATCCGGTGGGTCGGAGGAGTGGAGGAGTTTGCAGGGACAGTGCATCTCGGCTGTGAAGGCGGTGGGGGACAAGCAGTGGGAATAGCCCGCGTCCTGCCGAGTGTTTTCCTTGCATAGGTCCTTCTGCAGGGCTGGGAGTTTTCCCCCCAGCAGTTTGCTGTACACACGCAGCAGCTGCTGCAGGCGCACGTTCGAAAGATAGGGAAGAATTGGTAACAATCTGTGTGAAAGCCAGCGTGCATGTAAGTGAGCTGAAGAGGTGATGGCTGGCAAAGGGAAGGCGTCCTTTTGCCTTTCTCCAGTACTGCCTCTTGACAGAAAAAAATGGCTTTGCCGGAGGGGTAGTAGTGGAATGGAGTTATGGGGATATGCCAAAGGGACAGTAGTAGAATGCTGTTAGTGCTGAGCAGAGAAATCAAAATCTGAAGCCTTCGTGCCCTTGTGGTTGCTTATCGGATATGTGCCCGTGTTTCTCCATGAGGAACACAACAAATCTTGTTTCTGTTAAAATACTGTAGTTGGCATTGGTACTGATGAGAGCTTTATCTCAACTGTCATCAAGGATAGCATTATTTTGTTAAACACAGTTTGGGGAAACGCATCTTGCAGGGTTTAATTCTGGAGACAAAACTAAACATAAATTCATTTTGAAAGTGAATTTTTCCCCTCAGTGTTTTTTTAATAACTAATCTTTTTGTTAGTCAGAGAACCATATTTCACTGTCTGATTAAAGGTTTCTTATTAAATTCACTGGAAAAGAAAGTTTCTGGTTTAATATCCAGATCAGACTGAAGTAAAATTCTGAATTTCCCAGCTAACAGAATTCACTTGAATGCTTAGAAATGATGGCTGTGTAACATTACTTAACAGTTTACAAAATCTGGTACTTATTTAACTGTAAACATTTAAATGCTTGCACTTCAAGCTTTCAGAAAGCTGAGAAAGCACTTTTTTATTTTTAATTGCATGTGAACTCAGCCTGTTTGTCCAGAAAATGAAAGTTTCGCTTTTGCACAACGATAATAATGCTAATCTTAAAAACGAGTTCAGTAAAAGGCTTACGTATGTATAACTCTTCTGTGTGCATATTTCTTGAAGTATGCCAGTTTCAACTGCATTTTATACAATTCAGCATTTATAAAATGCTGAATTCAAGCTGTTATGTTTATGTTGTCAGCTATTTTTGATTTTGTGGACATAAGATCATAATTCCTAAAAGAAGGAGTTGAAATGTTTAAGTGTGTTTCTCTAATCTCCCTTTCAACTTAAATCTGTCAGACAAATGACACATTCCTTATGCAGAGCAATCATCAGATTTTGATTAATTGTACTAGCTGAGGCTCAGGAGGAAAGAAGATGCTTGACAGATGTATTTGTTTACCTTCGTAGTGTGTACAAATTCTGGTCTCTCCATTAGTAAATGAATCATTAAAACTCCCTTAGCTATGGGATTCCCAGTTAACATTAATAAATGCAGTAGGAAAACTTGTTTTATGTAAATATTATCAACCTGTGAAAGAACACAAGCCCTTGAATTCTTCTGGCAGTCTGTTAGAGTCTTTTGTGGTGGAAAATATATATGTTTTTCCCCCACATATTCTTAATTATCAGCTATTTATATTTATATATTTATATTTATATATTTAGCTACTATTCCCCTATGAGAAATAGGGGAGCTAGTATGGGAAAAACTTCAGACTGAATTTGTTTGGTGAGTAGGTGATTCTTCCTAACTAATACAGTAGGTAGGGTTTTCTCCCCTGTTTACTGTTTGATCTGTGCTTAGTCTT
Organism: Urocynchramus pylzowi; assembly: GCA_013397555.1. NCBI lineage: Eukaryota > Metazoa > Chordata > Aves > Passeriformes > Fringillidae > Urocynchramus > Urocynchramus pylzowi. The sequence continues at coordinate 809,920 of VZRH01000840.1, forward strand.
ATTAAAGTATTCCTTACAAAGATCCAACACACACACCCTTCCATCCAGGATGACAGTGTAGGATGCCTAAATCTTTTCATAGGACTTCTGAATCCTGGTTTGGAAGCACTAAGAAAGATCTTTGAGCTCGGAAGTACAACTGTAGTGCTCTGGACCACTGTCCTCTGATGGCCTTTAGCCAAGCTGGTGGTCTCCTTTATAGGGTCAGTTTACTCTGGACAGTGGTCAGACATCCATATTAGCTTTGTGATTTGTTTTGTGTATCATATCTAAACATCATGTACTGGCCTAACAGAATAAATTTTAATACCTGAATAAAATAAGCTGATGGATACATGTTTTGGGTTCTACTCCTAGTGTGATTTCTGGTTTGTAGCTGAGATATGAGTCAGTCCAATTCTTTGAGGGTCAGTGAAAGCTCTTTGAATGATTAATAAAAGTATTAATTTTAACACTGGCTTATCCATAAAGAAGTTGATTTCAGATTTTTGTCTTGTGTTTGTCTTAGCTCTGTTTCCATTGTGCCTTCTGTGTTAACTGATGGAAGATGTGTAGCTGAATGAATTGGTGTACCTAATACAGCTTCCAGTCACTGGGACTGGTGTTGGATCTTACTGCTAAAAGCATGTGAATTGCACCTGGAGGTAGACTTCTACCAAGAAGGTAAAAAGTTACATTCAATCTTAAAGAACTGATTGTTTTTATTAGTGTTGCAATGTACCATTTTCTCCCCCAATAGGAAGAATATGGAAGAGGCTGTATCAGTACCTCTTAAAACAGTTGTTTGGGGTTTTTTTTTAATGCTCCTGTTTTTCACAAGAGGAGACTTCCTTTTGTTTCTGAGTTTCTGAAGTAGAAGTTTTATTCTTGTTTTATTCTAATTTTAGTTAATTTCGAGTAGTTTGTATTTTAAAATCATCAATGAAATAACCTTTAAGAAAAAACATACCTTTGCATGTTGTATATAGATTACACTTCAGATATTGTTGTGCTCTACTTTAAGCCAGAAAGAAACTTACAAGTAAAATTACACTCTTCCCCCTTAAGTATTCCTTTGAGGGATTACTTCAGCAGATTTCTTCCCGCACTTTTAAAAATTTATTTTATTTCTTGGTGCATTGTAATAACAAATAGATATTTAGTCTATTGCTGATATTTATAGATTGACAGATTTCTTCCGAGCTTGTGTAAACTAATGTTCACTTCATTATTGCAGATCTTTTTGTAAGTTTATTTTTTAGTTGATGGAAAGAGACTTTGTGGAAGAGATTTCACTCATCTGAGTCATAAGGTGCCTTAGTCTTTTCTTCAGTGATCTTGATTGCTTCATGTACATTTCTGGTGGTTCTCAAGCACTTCGTAACTGTGTTTTACCTTGGTTTTGGTTGCTGGTCCTTCTCTGGCATGGGTTGCTTGTTTTTTCTGTTTTTTTTTTTTTTCCTCTTAATGCAAGTACTGACTTAAGGATCCAAACCAAAGCAAAATGGGTATCTAGAAAGAGCTGTAAATGTTGTGTGGGACTGGAATATTACAGGGCTCTACAAGTTTTCTTCCTGTTGTGAGCATGTCTTATGCCAGCTTTAGAATGGTCTTTGAGTTCTTCAAAGTAGAATTTGTAGAAGGAAGAAAAGCCCCACAGGTGAACTGTGAGATGTCATTTGTGATACCACCCTTAGGTCTTCCATCATTAAGGCAAGTGAAAAGGGGTTTATGTGTCTGTTTTGCTTTGCCTTCATTGATGTTGTAGCATACTTCTTAGAAGAATTAACCATACCTTGGGGCTTATCCATGGTACAAGAAAAAGTAGGAGTACTTTCATTTTACGTTACTTTTTTTGTAATAAAAAGATCACTGTAGACTTTTCCACTTCTAAACTGTGGATTGAAGTCAGTCACCTGCTGGGCATCTGGTAGCCTCCTGTTGGACATGTAGCCAATCACAAAATGAGAATAATTGTTGGCCTTTTTTTGGGTTTTTTGGAAGGGCGAGTTTCCAAAGATTCGCTTTGCATCTTGACACACTGCACCCGTCTGGAAAGCTGATATAAGAATTATTTTAACCTAAAGCAACTTAGCAAAATGACCTAGTGAAATGAGCTTAAAGTTTCATATATACAGGTGTTTCCTCAGGCATTAAAACTTCCTCTCTTTAGAGGCCAGCATATCCCGTAATGATGTCTTCAGCAAGACATTTAAAGGGCACCTTGCAGAAATAAATGTTTGTACCAATTGAGTTTGGTATAGTCACTTGTTTTTGCTTCCTAAATAGAGCACAACTCTGTTAATGCAAGTATCCTGTTATTGTTCAGCACAAACTGTCATTGTGGGACTATGTCAGTTCTGTTCTGCTTCCATTTATAGTTGAGACAAATTACTGTTAAACAAACATTTTTCCATAGGTCCTTTAGTTGCTCCCATAAGGCAGATTAGAGCTTACTCTAAATTGGAGCGCCTGGCTGTCCCCTTCTGTTGTTCCATTTAGTGGATGAAGAACTGCTTCAGCAAAAGGACTAACCCTGGGGAAATTGTATGCAGTAAGAATCATGTTGTTTTGTTCTCATTGTGTTTCACTGATGCTGCATATCCTTAATAAATAAAATTACCACTTTTAAGCTTCTTGGTTAATGATCAGATTTTTCACATAAAAACAAACTCTGTGAGCCACATCAAGTAATCAAGTTTTATTTTTATCCTAAAATGCTTAATATGTCAGACTATTCCAGCTGTAGTTGTTTGGTGCATTGTGTACAACATCTGGTGAGGCAAATTTACCTTGCACATATTTTCAAGAAATGTTTTTTAGGGAATGTAAAGTGGTCTTGCACCTTGGGGATCTTCTGAACTGTGGAGGTTCAGGTGGGACTGAGGGTTTTAGTTGAGGCGTGGGGCTTTGGCAGTGCTGCCTGCTAGTGTTCTGGATATGATGGCACCACAGCACAAGTGCTGCTGTGCCTTGTTTTTATTTTTAAGTATTTATACAAAATAACCTTGTTTACTGCTCTTAGACAAATAAGAGTCTTTCTTAGCATCGTAACAGTTGCATTCCAGAGGAAAAGACTATTGGTGTTGCCGTGCCTAAATGCGTCATTCATCTGTTTCCTTTGCTAAAAGTACGTGGTGCTCAGAACTTACTGTATATTTCTGTGAAACTGGACAAGGGGAGGGATGTTCTGGCAGATCTTGTGCAGTATCACCATTCAGAACTCAATCTCAGGAAGAAGCAGTTATACATTTTTTTTAGGAAATAGAAGGCTTTTATTTTGTGTAAAGTAGATAGTTGAGGAGTGCTTTAGGCTTTTTATGACCTGCAAATTGGGGCCATAAGCCAAGCCTGTATTCAGTGTTGCAGCTCTTCCTTGTATCAAGATCTAATAGGACTTTCCCAGTAAATATTTTATTGAGTATTAATTAACATGTGTACAGGAACTGTGTATAATAAGTGACGATGCTGACAGAGAGTGGTTGTTGCAACATACTGTTTGGCTTTTCTCTTTCATATCAAAATACGTTATGTAGGGAACTTCCAGGTGTCCCTCAGACTTCTGATAGTGGAAGAACATTTGGATGGGAATAGATAGTGATTGTGGTGACATCATTCTACTGGCAAAGATGAAGCCTGATAACAAACATTTTCTGCTGGTTGGCCATTGGGAACTATCTTAGTCTGAGTCTGCCTTTCATGTTTCCGTGATAAGCAATCTAATGCATTGATCAATGCAAAGAAATGTGTCTGGAAGGTAGAGTGTGTTCAAGGTTACTTTATTTTTAGATTGTGTACTGGAAAAATAACTTTAATCAAAGTGTTCTCCACTGTGTGTCCTAATGGAGGTGCTCTGATTTTGTGTTCTACTATACTATTAAGTCAAATATAAACAGAATAAAGCATTTTAAATTACCTTTTCTTTCCTGAGTTGAAGACCTTGCTTCAGTTTACTGAGACAAGCAGCTTCCTTTTCACTTTTCATTTTACTTGTGAAGCTGTATCTGATACTTTTTATTTGACTTTGCTTTTTTCAAAAGGAGTTGAGCTTTCCTTTATATGATACTGCTGAAAACATCTTGGGAGACCAGGAGCCCTTTTACTCAGGGTCAGAGATGGAGGTATCAAACTTCTAGCTCCTTTTTTAAGTGAAGGGAATGATAGTGCTTATAGTCTGTGAAGCCAGGCTGGTGCTTTACTGAAGTGTAAGACTTTACATTCAGTGTAAGTTTTTATCTGTGGGACAACATAGAGGGGAAGCCTAAAAAGCTGTTGTGCATGCTGCTCTTCATTTCACACCACCATGGTTTTAATCCATCTGAATTTTGATTGAGAGATTTTAGTACCTAATGACCAAAAGTATTTTCCTCCTAAAGTTCCTATGTGACTAGTTTGGGTTTTTTTTAATCTCCTCTCTTTCTTCACCTTCCTGTTCCTATTTGCTATTGCACTTTCTTCCCTTTATGTGCCAGTATGCTTTGTTTGGACTTTGTGGTGGTTGTTCATAGCTGAAGAAAAGTAGACTTCGCCTTCTGTGACCTGACACCAGGCAGAAATTCAGCCAGGGCAAGAATAGAAGAGAGCTTGTAAACTCAGCATAGGAGTCCTGAGTCTTTCCGTTATTAACAATTAAAGATGATTCCAAGATAAATTAGGTAATGGATTAACTAACTCATGAAAAGAGAACAAGGATAAACAAAGAGAAATATCCTGCTTTGCAAGAATTTAGATTATTAGGATTACATGCTGCCTGCATGTCTGGGAAAGGAAGAACAAGCTTCCCTGTTCTCAGTGTTTAATTTAGTTAGTAGATAAGGTCTATGATGTGCCAGATTAATTCAGCAGCAAAAGATAAGTTTAAGCTTTGCAGGAGGTGTTTTTACTGGGGAGTGGGTTAAGAAATAGAAGTGTCCTGTTTAGTCCTGCCCAGCAATGCTACAGCTTTTTCTTTAAAACATTAAGCAGTGAAAACGGTTTCTTCCTACCTCCTACACCCTGTCCTAATCAGCATATCTTGGCTGGATCTAGACCAAGAACTGTTGATTGAGTAAAACACGAAGACAGTGACATGGTTTTGTTTTCATTGTTCCTTTTTTCTGTTTTGTTTCTGAGGTGTGAAATATTGCTGGGGTTTTTTTTAGTCATATCCTTTTTCTTATCTCAAACGTCATACAATATTACCTTTCTGTTTTAAGGGTAACAAATAATTTGGAAATAACAGTTGCAACCTAAATTATCTTCACAAGCTGTGGGGATCTTTGCACTGTATGCTTTTTAATGCCACTTTATGGAAAATAACCTATGCACAATTAATGTAAAAGCAACTATATGCTGCATTTGTGGGATGGATTCTCTTAAACTATTTGTAAGTTTGCTTTTGTTTCTCTCTGATGGATAAAAATAATAAAAAAATATTGGTAATAAAAAATACTTGCTATGGTTGGTATTTCTTATGAAATGGTGAAAATGCACCTCTAAGTATGCAGATAAATAGTTTTATTGTGCTAAAAATCTATTCAGTGAGAGAATAAATTAGAAAAAGGAAGGAGCTTCCAATTGGCAATAGAGTGAACAGAAGTGCAACACTTCAGGGGAAGCCTTGGGTAGATTGATGCTTTTGTCTGTAAAAACGCAGTGTGGGTAGTGGAACTCTCTGTAAAATAACAGTAATACTCTCTGTAAAACAGTCCTTTTGAAGTTAGAACTATTCACCTTTAAAGTTTGTGCCTGAAACAGGGTGCTTTGTTACTATAGATTAGTACCTGGGTATGGGTGATTTTGGAGTATTAGGTGATGAAGTGTTGTTTTGGTGATCTGATTTTCCTTCAAAAAAAGGGGGCTTATTAGATTTAATTTCATTATCACAAGTGTCAGGTCATAAAAACAGTTGACTGGAGTATGGCTTTGAGTATGTATTATTGAAGTCAGTTACAACTACTTGGAGTAACTTTAACTTACCTAATGTTCATTCTGCAAAACAGTTCATTTTTTAGGTGAAGAATGGCTCAGGTTTTCTTGTGTATAGAATGCAAGAGCTCTGTCTATGGTAAAGACAGGGAAAATAGCTTTAGGATGCTGGTGGTTTAACTGTTTCTCAGAAACCATGATAATGAGTGCACTAGAAATACTAGAAGGGGCAAGATATGCCTTCTGCAGCAATTACATGTCTGGTTTGGCCAGGCTTTGAAATGTGAAGGATTGCATATGTAGATGAAAAGTGAAACTTGTTTCTGCCACTACACGCAATTAATTGTAATTTTAAGGTTTCAGGTAAAAGTCTCAAATGTTAAGAAAGACCAGAATTAAAGTTGAAGAAGCAACTATTACTGAATTATTACATGCACCTACACAGTAGGTGTAACTGACTTCAATAATGCATACTCAAAGCTGTAATCCATAGCTGGATTATCATTTGTGCCTACCTTTATTAAGTTACTTAATGTTCTTAATTATACAGCTGTGGTTTTTTTGGTTTTTTTTCTCCCTGCAGAAGCATTATTCAGAATACACTTGCTGTCTCTACTGGGACATCCATTGGGCAGAAGTAAACTCTAGGGCAATTATTTCCATTGAATAAGAGCTATAATGCAGATAGAGAAAAAAATATTTTTATATTGTCTGAAGTAGACATCTGAATCTTGGCTGTGTTTGGTGGGGCTGGGGATGTGTGTACACTATTGATACTGCAGGTATCGTTGAACATATTTACTGTGTAGCATGCCCAAGAACTTGGTTTCATTTAGGCTATCTCAGGTCAGGCATCTGAGGTGGTAAATAAATTAATCTTTAATCACATTCTAATATTGTATCTGCTAATAGGGTTAATGGCCATGCTGCTTCAGTGGAATTAGTATGGTTTTGACTATTTCAGCAATGTGAATCTAACATATTGGTGCTCTGCAGTGACTTAGGGGGAAATCAATTTCTGCTTTCAATGTAGCATTATGCAGTAGTTATTTGTTTGTTTATTTATTTTTATGGGGGGCACAGTGAGTAAGAATAAACAAAATCCTAACCAGTGACCTGATAAGTGTGTACCAGGCTAAGATATTACTGGGGGGGAAGGGATAAAAGCCATGCAGTTAAACTGTCATAAAGTACTTCAGCAATCGTTTCCAAATGCAACTTCATCAAGTAAAGAAAATTATTTCTAATGTAGTTTGTGTGTTGTTTTCTATCCATTAAAAATAATAATTGAAGTCATATCAGGAGGTTTGGAAGCCACTCACTAGGCAGACTGCTGCTGTTTGAGCTAGTAGTATTTAATGATACTGTGTCATGCTTTATAGGGATTGACCCAAGACAGTATGATCTATGTGCTTGTGTAGAGTGTTTTATGTCTGTCTTTGGACTGTAGAGGGTGGGCAGTAGAGGAGGGCTTGCTTTGACAGTTCAAGCTGCTTTTGCAGCTTTTTTTTTTGTCAAAGGCAATGTAACTTTTACTTTCTGCATCATTAACAGTGTTTTATGCAAATCTAGTTCATATTTAGCCAGTTAAGATTATTGTTAGGATGATACCTTAGCTGATCTAAAATCATATCCTTTTCAATACCTAATCTGATGTCTTTACTTTTTCTCTCCTCTGATTTGGAGATGCTTTCCCACTGTGTTTCCTGTTCAACTACTCTGTAGAATCTTTCTTGCCTTTGTTGGCTTGTTTTCCTGTACTGTTTGTAATCAGCCAGTCCATTCTGTCTCTCACATATAATCTTTTATTACATGTGCTAAAGTTCACAGATTACTTCCCCAAATAACAACTGTTAGTTTCCTCACTCTGCAGTCCCCTTTTTTATTCTTACATTTTTCTCTTTAGCATGCTCTGATGGAGTTGCTGTTCAACCATCCAGTTTCGGTGCAGGTTTCTGCCTTTCTGGGAGCCACCACTTTGACTATTGTTAAAATTGCAGCATGGTTTAGGTTGAAATCCCACCCCTTCCACACTTGGTTGAAGTTTCTTCTACATTTCTGCCAGTTATTAGTTGGATGTTGGAAAGGATAAGTCAGCTTCCTACCTTTATTTTCTGGTACTTTGATGCAGGCATATTGTTCACCTGGAAGTGAAAGGAAGATTCTATTCAGTTCCAGATTGGATCAAGTTTAGTAGAGATAAAATATATGCTCTTTGCTGAAGACTGGGTATCTTTTTCTCATATTCCCAAAAACTTGCAAGCATGGATATATTCACATTGGTGGAAGGGTGATAAAATGTACATCCAAGTTATACAGGCCAGAATTCAAATTCCAGCTTCAAAGTGTGCTAGTGTTGAACATTTCCAGAGAAAATACTGCAAGTTTTTGATTTATTTTCTCTTCTAGAATAATTTTCTCCATTAGATTGTTGTGGTTCATGGAACTGTGGTGGTTTTTTTATTATTAAGTACTTTGGTTGAAGTAAGAGTTCTAAAGAAGATTCTAGTGTGTAACTTTCAGCCCAGTTTGCTTGAGAAGATTCTAAGCAGGTTGGAAAATAGGATGTTAGAGTGGGAAGTGTCAGGCAGTTGTAATAATAACTAGCCTTTCTTTTAACAAGAAAATACTGTCATTTGAAGTAAATTTCTTGCTAAACTCTAAAAATAAGGTGAGTCACAGTGAGTTTATCTTACTACTTTATTTTCTGTTTTCAGTAGCATTTTTCCAGTTGGACTTAATCTGACTGTGTGCTTGCATTCTCCTCCCCCATTACATCTGCTGTTTAACCATGAGGTGCTGTAGCTATCCTTGCTTTACAAGCCTGCTGCTGCTTTTTGTAGGACTGCTGTACTCTTTTGTGTGCTGCTGGTATCCAGCACCTGCAGAGTGAGTTCTGGTAAATGATTGCCTTCTGGGAGTTAGTCCCACATAATAGTGTACAAGCTAGTTTGGAAACTTGGCTGCTAGCAGAAGGACATTGTTAATTAAGCAAATAGCCACAGTGATTTAAAATGTTAATACTCGTTACCACCTTCTATTTATTAATGCCTTTCTCTTGGAATTTTCTAACCTACAGATCTGAAGATTTAGCTTAAACCTCTGTTACAGGCAGTATAAACCAAATGCCTGACTTTGCTCTGAAGAGTGTAGAGTGGTCCTGTTCTGAAGTTGTGCTTCAGGGTGGGTTAAGCTGCAGCAAGAGACTGCTTGTACTAAGTTAACCCTCTGAAGCTAATTCAGTGGGGGCTGCTTCTGTAGGATCTGAAAATATGCAGTGAAGCTTACTGACCATAAAGTTCCTCTATACCAGAGTCTCTTGCTCTGTACATTGGAAAAGTTGTATTCTCTTTAGTATTTCAATATTTTAATATTTTAAAATGCATCCATATCTACCTATCTACCTACATTCATGTCGATCTGCCATGTCTCTGTCCACACTGAGTTGCTTTGTGCGTTGTTGGAAGAAATTATGTTAAGATACAAAAAACCTGCAAGCTGCCTAATTGCACATTAATATAATTTTGTAAATGTATTTTTCCCTGCTGAAATACATTTCTTAAAGCTATATTTAGCTTGATTAGTCTTAAACAAGTCCAGATGTTACTGTAACTTCAGTGATAACTGATCTGTAAAACAAGAAGTATGTTTGAACTGAAACTGAGGGCACATTGAAAACAAGTGATGTAGTATCTCATGGAATTATGCAGCCTAGCTTAATGGGGGATTTTGTGCTGTTAGTTTGTTTGTTTGAGCTGTCATGTCCCTCGGTATTTTACTACATTATTCTGGTGATGCTGAGGATTTTCTTCATATGTTTACAGCTTGAAGTGACATTAGTATTCTCTTGTCACTGTGATCATTTTATTTTATGCTTAGGGCCACAGAGCATGCATGGCTTGTGAAATAATACCCTGTGGTTGCTTTCTTTTAATAAAGTAGCAAGATAAATATTAAATTATATGTTCTAGCAGGTAACATAAGGAAATGCTTGAAAGATCTCCTGGGCTGACATAAAGTTTGTTTTTCAGAAGTTTAAATAGCTTTTCAATGAAATTATACACCTGCTTCCTCTAATATATTTGTGTAACATTTTTCTTTGGAACTGTAAGAGGAAATAAATGGTTTCAAGTAAACAGTGAAGCTCCTGGCTTCGAAGTACTTCTTTCAAAAGTGAAACAACTTTCCTTTCTTAAATAAATAAAAACCAAATATACCTTCCCATTTTACATTTTTTTTATTGTATGTATAAATCTGAAGGGATTTTCATCTGAAGTCTTTCATAGCAAAAGAACTACTACTGTCGAGCACCTCAAATTAGGTTATATTCGGGACGTGATTTAGTGGTGGACTTAGCAATGTTAGGTTAACACTGGGACTCAATTATTTCAGGTGTCCTTTCCAACATAACTGATTCTGTGAATTTGTGTTGGAAAAGGTTTACTGGACTTATTCTAATTTTTCATATCTTTATTATAGTGGTGTAAAAAGAAGAGTTTTCCATGGAGATGAGCTCCCTGGTTGAAGGAGGCAATACAGAAAATTTATTTTTTTTTAGTGGTACTGCAGGGCAGTGCCTTTTCTTCTTCAGTGACTCCTTACCTAGAGTATCCCAAAAACAGACACATAGCATCTATCTCAACCAGGACATTACTTAAGGAATATAATTAAAATAGAATAGTTTTTACTGGCATTGGTTGCTTAATTAGGATGTCTGCAGATACTTGATTTTCAAATGCATGCAAATATGTAGAATTGTTGGATGCCCTTTTGTTTTTGTTTTTCTTACTACAGCTACAGTATTGAATGCTCCTGAAATTCTGTCATGTTGAAGTTTCGCTGCCAGTTCATTTCTTCTGCAGATCTGACCTGTGAGGACTGCCTCCCCACATTCTCCTGGGATGCTGTGTGTTTAATATTCTTGCTGTGTCTGTATAAGTGTGTGGTTAGCATTTTAAAAGATGTGATGCTTTTTGTTTGCTTTGGTCTGTTACCAAACTGTTTTATTAAAGTTTTCTCCTTTTATATTACGCTCTGTAGTGAAGTGCTTTCAGCAATCCCTTGGAAGTAATGTAATTTCCAAGATTTTTACTAGTTCATCTCTATTTCATGGCAGCTTTTTGGTAGCTCTGGAGAAACATTTATCAAGTTCATGATTGGTGAAATATTTTATTCTTGTTGACAAACCAGAGCAGGTGTGAACTACATACAAATACAAGGACTGTGTTTTATAAACTAAATGTTCTCCCTGGCTCAGTAATTAGGCTGACTTCCTCTTAACTTTATTCAGGGCATAATACTAAATATTTGTATCAAAATTGTGAAATTATTTGGCATAAGAAATCTCTGTCACAGCTAGATGAGATTGTACTTTGATCCATTAGACTAAAGCTACTTTAATTCTCTTTTTAAAGGAAGCTTTTCTTCACAAGCTTGTTTATTGATTAGAATCAGTTACATTGTAATATAGTATATTGTTTTCCATCATGTATTTGGTGTTTTGGGAAAGATTAAAAATGAAAACCAGCACATTTGTTGGAAAACTGAGATACTAATGCACATTTATATTGCCATAAAATTTTAACTTCAAGGTTATCTGTGTGGCTTAACATTTCTAGCTTGTTCCTCAGCAAAAATTGTAGGCTAATACTCTTTTTAAAATGCAGACTTTGAGTTACTAGAACATCTGAAATCCAAGGCATCAGTTTAAAAATTCTCCTTCTTGCCAGTTGTGATTGCAGACTGTTCTATAGTTAATTATTGTATTTCTGGGGCATTTAAAATAATGAGGAAAAATAAGATTTGGAGTAAAAATAATTCTGAATAACTGGAGATTGGTGTTACAATATTAGATTTCTTAAAAATTGAATTAATTTGGTAAAAAGTGTGGACTGTTGTAGATGTTATATGTAATGAGAAGGAATATGGAAACAGGAGGGAGCTATTTTACCCTGTTCTGTAGAGGAAAAACAAAGAAAGTTTAGTGATGTGCAGAGGATCAGAGTGTTCCTGCTATATTCCTTTTTTCTGGTAGCTGATACAGTGATTGACAGGAGTTCAAATTTCCCCTCCACTTTTAAAACCAATCTGAATCCAAGTTCCTTTCTCAGCCCAGACTGGGTAAGGACATAAATTATATGTTGGTTTGGAGAGACAAGTTTGTTTCTGACCCCTCTGGGTGGCTGATGAAAACTTGGCTGCCTGGGATTAAATCAGTGTCAGCTGAAAGACGTCCAGTGTGCTCCAGGGTGATTCTATCTCACCTTTAATAATGCTTCATAAATGAGAAAAAAATGTGCTGTCAATTTACCATAACATTTATTATTAAGACAAAAACTGTGCCTGCTCAGGATTCAAGTTTGTTAATTTCCTTCCCCCTTAGATTAGTTTGGGCTGGGGGGTGGGGAGAATATTTTGGTGCAAAGTTGAAATTCTAGTGATTAGTGTGGTTTCTAGTTGGGGTTGTAGCCTGGTTTTGTTGTTCTTTTGTATATGTAATTAGACAGCTGTCTTAAAATGTCATGTGACATCATGAATCAAAATAATCTGGCTATTGACTGCCATTTTAATTTTTTGTGGAAAGGATTTCTCTTGAATAGCTAGCTACTCTATTTTTTTTTTTTAACATGGTTATTTTTCACTCCTCTTAAATAACAGATGGGACAGACCAGAAGAAATGGTGCTCAAAGATGATGGGATTTTACACTTGCATGGGGAAGTGATTTCAGAGCTTGTTGGTGTCATTGTATGTTACTTCTCACAGTTCATTGAAGGAAGTCCTAGTGAAATGTAAATGCATTATCAACAACGTATCTCTAAAACGGAGGCCCAGAGTTGCTGGAAATAAAGCCTCTTGTGTGGCAGAGCTGGAAAGAAAATGAAGGGTTCACTGTAATTTGGCACTGATGCTTGTTTGGCAGCCCTCCCATCTTTCTTATCTTGGCTGGTGTTCCATCAGTCAGTGAACTTGAATATGGATCATGATGCATCAGAAAGACACCTGTGATATGACATAATACAAAGAAAAAGAAGAGCCAAATCTGTTTTCCTTTTCTGAACAATCCATAGTTACTCTGCTATCTGTTAAAACTATGATTTTTAGATCAGTTTGTCTGTTGAAATTCCTGTCACTTTAAAAAATAATGAATCTTATGTAAGATCAAAAAATTTCATGGTGTTTCTTCTGAAGGTTTATTATTTCAGCCTGATTCGTTTCCTGTTTTTCTGCCAACCACCGACAAAAGGAGAAACAAGTATTTTCCAACTGTTTGTAAATCTAGAAAATATATAATTCACTGTATTACAGGTGGCTGTGTGTGGCTGTAAATGGTGCAGAGATTTATGCAGTACTTCCCTCTGTCAGCCTCTGGTCATGCCCTTGCTTCCCTGGCTAACACTGCTGTTCCAAGGCTTCACATCTTTCTAGGTGGAAATTCAGTTCTGATATGAGAAAAATGAGGATAAGTTAGAACTTCTGTCCTCATATTATGGTGAGAATAAGAATATATTCAGTTGGATTAGTAGCAAATTAAATACTGATTTTTGAAGGAGGATATTTTTGAGATGTGTTTCATTAGGCTGTTGGGCTCATTGCCCTAGATTTTCTTGGGTATTCACAGTGCTGAGGGAGAGATTTGGTACTTATATGGATGGCAGCATAGAAGGTACTAGAACATACTGGCTGGGAGATAATTGTACTTTTTGAATCTGAAACCACTCTGATAAGTTAAAAGTTTGTGTTTAGGGCCTGGGACCAATAGAAAATTTGTTGTACCTGTCATTTGCACAATGGAGTCTTACACAGGCTGCAGACAGGATCCTGAACCCATAAAATTGGGAGTGACTTGTTACGTTCTGGTGAACTTGGAGGGTAGTTGGGAATGTTGATTTATTTAAATAACAGCATGTGTTTTCCATCAGTATGGCTACTGATACCTTGCAATGTATTAAAATTGTAAATTAATTGTTAATTGAAATTAATTAAAATATAGATTGGCCTTTAAAAATATAGACTGGCCTCTTCCTATTGAAAGAATATCTCTTAGACAAAAGCTACATCCGCTCGCTTTCAGTCAAGTGCCTGAGCACTTCCAACAGGGATTTTTTTTAAGCATGATGTAGTTTATTCTGTAATTTGCAAATTTATGAATTAGTAGCCAGTTGGAAGTTTGCAATTTCTTTTACAAAACATAATCAAATTATGTAGTTGCTTAAATAGCTTTTTTAAAATAAAATTGGGGATTACAGTAGTATATTAGTGAAATCCTTTTAGAACTTATATTTCTGAATTAGTTTGAGTGATAATGTAGCTGGCTTGGTCTTTTACATATTTATTTCTTGGTTAGGGAAGATTGCTTCACTTTGGAGAAACAAACCAAGGCCTTCAAGCTTTTAAAATAATTTTATTATAACCCTTCCTTCTAAAAGTGTCAACACATTCCTATTATAATTTACAGAGTCAATACATTAAATTCTTTGAAATTGTTTTTGTCTGTTTTTTTATCAAGCATTTGTCTTTCCTTCTAGATACATATGTCTTTCCTTCAAGGATGAGAAAAGTGTACTGTTGAATGGCATTAAATACCTCCAGGCTGCCATTACAGACCATATATTTTGCCAAGCAAAGGGTGATGTCAGTCCTGTGGAGGATATTGTACTGTAAAATGAGCAGGAGATAAAAAGAAGAAACAGTTGCTTGTACACACAGTCTGTGGATATTTGGGAAAGATGATGGAGTTATGTGTGAAGGAGCAAAAAACATGCTTTGTTTCTCTTCCAAATGGTGGTGGGATTTTAAATGTTTTTGAGGACAGCCCATGGTGATGAGTGGACTGATGTGCTACATATGTTAGAGTAGAAGCAAATGAGAACAAGTTGTGGAGTTACTGTGGCTTAATGCTTAGCAGCTCAGACAGAGGATGTAGCTGATCATTGCTACATCCCAGTTTGGCTGTGAGGTAAGGCATGTTCTCTGCCCATCATCAGCTTTTCTGTGCATTGTCTCTGTGAGAGTTTGGCACGTCACATTATCTGGCTGCTTCAAACATCTATCTGTAAAATGAGTGATGCCTTCTTTCCCTTCATGCTTTGTTTTTAGAATTTATACCAGATATTTAAAAAAATGCACTTATGCATGTGATAAGTGTATGATAGAAGGGAAATAGTCTTGGTAGGTATTTATTTGGACTGGGGCTGCTACATCAAGTAAACGTCAAGGAATTCCTCTTTTTAGGAGTTTGTTAGAAGCTCAAAGTATTGTGTATACAATACTTAAAACCAACAGTATCTTCTATAAGATTAATACTTCATATTGTGAAACCAGACATTCAGGTTTTTGGTTATATTTCATTCAAAATGTAGTTGGGCTAAAGCAAAAAAAAACCTCCACCAAATACTGTTTCTGAGAATCCAGAGGAAAGGTTTCTTAATGTTTAAAAATGCAGTGCAGCTGCTCTGAGAATGTTATAATGTCTGTGTTTTGGATCAGAGATTGGGGGTTTTTATTTTCATTTTCTTTTGCTTTTATTTTCTTAGAGAAGCCTTGCCCCATCTTTATTTTGTCTCTGAAAACTTGCAAGGAATAGCAAATTTTTAGAAAGTGGTTTTGAGCATTTTCTTTAAAGACTTGATTGTTGTGGCACCAAAATTCCAAACATTTCACATACAGCCACACTTTTTCAGCCATTGCAGCAAGTGGTGAGGTACTTAAATTTTGTATCACAGCTACTAGGCATTAAGTCAATGATGAGAGGGGGGAATGCTTCCTTCTGCTCATGATTCTGTCAGGAGAGGCTTGAGACAAAGTGGGAGCTGTCTACCTTCAGTTCAAAGGAGGTATAGGAAAATGTGATGGGTAGACAACAGAAGAGGTAGAAGGAAAAGCTATAAGTGAGGAAGCAAAGAATGCATGAAGGAACTGAGGGTGATGTAGACTGAAACAGCTGGTTTTAAACCAAATCTCCCTTTTTATGGCAGCTGTCCCTATTTCACATTTTTGCTCTCAAACTAGAGCATCTGCAAAAGAAAATTATAAAATGAAAGAAGAGACTGTTTACTGGTCCTTAACCCCTGCTAATTATTGACCAACATCTGGGGAGGAGGGATGGAAAGGTTTAAATGAGGCTTTGCCATGCACAGCCCTCTCAGCCACCACCTGTGTCTGCTGTTGCAGGAACATGGGTTTATTTCACAGGGTTCCTCCTTTGAAATGTATTCCACAACCCCTCGTTCAAAACACGCTGTAGCAGACTGTAGAGTCCTTGAGAGAAGGCATTCTTCCAGGTTTGTTGTGCTCTTTAGAAATCCATTGGCCAGTGTTAATCAAATCTGTCATGGGGATAGAAGTTTCAAAGAGAAACTAATTCTAGTTGATGCTAGCTAAGTCTTGTCACTTGGTGTCTGCAAATTATTAAATTGTAGAAAATTTGTGTAAATGAACATTCTCATGCCCTGGCAACAAAAAAAATACTACTGGTGTTTAAATCATTAGACAACAGCCACGTTATTTGGAGTGTGCTGGGATATAAGCTTAAGATAGGGAGTGCTAGAACAAGGAGTCTGTGGCACCTCATTTGTAGAGTGTTTGTAGTGTTGGGAAAGGCCCTTATAGAATAGTTAGGTGTTCTCCTATATGCCCATCTTCAGACTTCCAGGTGTTGGTCAGCAGGTCAGTGCTGTCAGTGCTCAGTCTAAGTTTTGGACCTATACAGTCCTATATTGTTGTAAAACAGCCTTAGAACTTTGGCAGCCCACAATATCATAATCTCATTTCAGGTGACAGCATTAGATTTGGTGTTTGTTTCTCGTTTTGCAAATGTGGAAAATAATCTTCCATTGCAGATTTTCTATGAAGGTTTCACAGGACTGCTTTGAAGATTGATTTGCTAATGATTTTGAAGCCTTTAGTCTGGTAAAAATATCTTAAGGATTTGTGTGGTATTTGTGAATTCAGTGTTGTACAATGTTGTTATAAAGCAAAAAATGTACAGCATGTCTGTATGGAGCCTCATTTAGTATGGAAATGAGAAAAAGCTGTTGCTGGAATGAGGCCACTCCAGAAAAATCAGTATGTCTGTGTGATTCTACAAGAAGTTCAGAAGCTGGACACAGCCTTTAGGATCTCCCCAAGGCCTGGAAATGACTGCTAGAGCACTAAGTGGCATCCAGCAGAGGTCTTCCAGCTTCTCTTAGTGCACCTCACCTACCTGAAGCTGTACTTCTCACTGCTTGGGTAGGAAGCAACTGGCCCCGCTTAATTTGTGTCTGCCTGTCCTGGTAGTTGGATCTTTGTTGTGGACAGGGGAAAAGATGTCCTGATGTCCCTGGAAACAGTGACAAGGATCAGATATCACAGCCAGCCATCATAGGTACTGAAACTGGACCAAAATTTGCATTGCCTTCCAGTGCACCAGCTACACTGTCAATTGGCTGATTGCGGGCATGCTGAATTTAGTTTTTACAGACAGCTTGCTCTGTGGAATCCTTAATTTTTAAGCACTCAAGTGTGCAATATTAAATGTCCTCATAGTTCTTAGTGTAGCTTTCTGTGCTCTGTTACCTTAAGAATATTTGATAATACTGTATGTCACAAGCAGATAATTTATTTATTGGGGAAAGGACTTCCTGGGGAGCAGATGGAGGGTAAGATTTTTGTTTTCTGTAATCACATCAGCAGTGGTGTGATGACAATTGCTTTCACTTGTTTTTGCCAGGTATGGCATGGCTGTGTAGAACTTTTACGTACTAGAAGTAAGTACACTGTAGGAAATGGTTTTATATGAAAAAGTTTTTTAACACAGCGGTTTTGTTGTCCTTGTTGCTAGAAAAAGACTTGGTTTTTCTGGTGGATCTTGATACTATAGACAAACATGAAAGGATTAGAAAAAGTGTTTTTAGTAAGGTAGACAGTCAAAGTAGAAACTAGAGTTGTCAGAAATACTGAAACATGGACATGATCCAAACTTTTATATTAATTTCCTTCTTTGTTATCAGGCTAAACTTAAGGAAGGAGTAGATGTTACTTACACAATTACTCTACACCAGTAAGTACCTGATAAGGAGAGGGCAATTTCTAGATACTTGTGGGTTTTCTCTTACTGTCCTGAGAACAATTTGTGCCACATCCTCCCCCTCTTTCCCTTCTCTCAGTAATTTGAGGTGAGGTCAGATTAGTGAACAAAAATCTACGTGTCAATTCTATAGAATTCTGCTTTCTATGGTAGGTTGACTTTCACTCCACTCATTTCATATTTATTTTCTCTTTCTCATTTTTCTTCTCTCCCATTCCATCACAGCAGAACAGTCTTCTAGGATTGTGGCTTCAGAGACTACTACATTACTGGACATTTGGAGAGAAAGGAGAGGGACCAAGACAGGGAAACCTGTGAAGTTTTAGTAGTGCTTTGCTCTTCCATTGAAAAGCTGCAAATGCAGCTGAAGGTGTGTTGTAACTTCTCTAATGGGGAAGTGTGGGCAGATACAAACTACCTCAGTTATATCAAAACTGAAATTTAAACAAAATGGTGTGTTTCAGTGTAGCTGTTATCTTCCCAGAAAGGAACAGTCATCCTGACCAGCAGGTGTTTTAAAAGGCTGCACTCAGCATACATTTAATTTTAGGTTAAGGCTTGCTAGTATAAGCAAATAATGTAAGTCTTGTGAGTTGTAGCAATCCCTTTTTGGACATAGTGTTGTGCCATGTGAGTTGACCTGGCAGATTGTTCTTCTAGTTTATTTGCATTTATTATTCATAATCTGTACCTGTACTGATGTTTGAATCCTTTTAAATGTGCCTTGGCCTTTCAGCTTTTTTAAGTTCCATCACACGACTTTCACAGTTGTACCACTGTGTTAACTGCAAGGTGACAACAGATTTGCTCTTCAGAGGAGGGTTCTTTAATAATACTGGCTAAAACTGCAGCAGAGTACTTCTGTAGTTGCACACAACTTGGAGAGAGTGAGGAATCATTTATGTTCTTTCATACAGTATTTGATAATTTTCTGTCCCTGGAATTATTTGAGGATGAGTGGTGAACAGTGGGATTGCAAATCAGAAAGGTCAGAAATAAGGACAGAAGGTTAATTGTTACAAATACTTTTGCTCATAATCATAAAAGATGTGAGCATGAAAGAAGTGAATGATGGAACAGCTAAAAGAACTTCAGAATTAATTTCTGAATAACTTTTCTGTAACAGCTTTCTTTTTTAGTGCAATGTTGAGTAATTGTTTAGAAAATAGAATAAGCTCCCCTTACTGAAAACAGACAGTATACCAGAAATGTTAAAGAAACTGCATTTTTTTTCAGAATAGAATTTGTTGTCTACTGTTTTCACTCATAGACTTGAAGTTTCTAAATAACTATTAAATCATTAAAGCTCCTGTTTTATCAACTTACCTAAGTTAAAATGATCTGATTTAGATGTCTCACTTGTAGACCACTAGAACTCTTTTGACATTTTATATTTCTCAGGTAAAGACACTGAAAAAGTTAATCCTCCAATGGAAACAGATGTGCAACCAACATTTTTGTAGGGGACTTTTGTTCCTCAGTAACAGTGATTGTGCTTGTTTTATTCTCTGTTCTGGCACTGGTACAGTGTATGATTCATTTTTGTCTCTTGCTAGCTTTTAGCAAGGAAGCCACACACACTGCAAAGTAACGAAGCTAGAGAAGTACATTTCAGACTGAATATGAAACAATCACCAAAAATATTTATTCATTCTGTTGAAGTTTTACCCTGCATTATAAAGCAGACTTGAAGGGGAATAAAAAAAAGCTCTTGCACAGATGAGTTTCACATTTGCTGTAGGCACTTCTGTGCTGTCTGAAGAGTGGAGCTGGTGGTAACACTCTGTTCTGAAATCCTAGATACTTTCAGAGTTTGTTTATTCTTGCTGTTTCTTCGTCCCCACCCACCTCGAGAAAACATTTTTAAAATTTGTTTCGATGGCCAAAAGAAAGATCTGGGTTCAGACTCGAGTTTAGCAGTTACACCTGGGTAGTAATCCTTACAGTTGAGGGGAAGAAAGCTGTGATATCCAGGTTTTCTAAAGAGCAGCTGACATCATGTCCAGGTATTTTGTACTGATCTGGTCTTGCTGTAAGATAGCAAATACAAATACAGGTTTGTCCAGATCACAGTGCACTGAGTTGGAACGGGATAGTAAGCTACAGTTAACTCAGTAATGTTTGGTAGTGTCACCAGGTTATCTAGAGACAGATGTGGCCCTTTGTGAATATGAAACTTGAAGCTCTTTGTGTTTGGTTTTCGTTTAATTGTCAACATCTTCTCTGGTTTTTCTGGTGTCTTTGTCAGATGCTCAGTTTTTTCCCCAAGATGATTTTCATTAACAAACAGTCTCATGTCAGGAGCTGTGAAGCTAAGTGTCATTATCTTGGAGAGTTCAATGCAGATTTATAAAATCCATGTTTTGAATCTGTTTTAGAATGCTGTCCTCAGTGAGGGTTCTTCTGTTTCATCTGGCACTTGCTGGATGTCAGGTAGAAGCTCTGACTGAAGGGAGGAGCCTTTTATTATAAATATATGGGGTAGCTGAGAGTAAGACATGAAGATGGTTGCAAGGTCATTTTGCTTACAGACTGGAGTGTGAGGATCTGTGACATGAGCCATCACACTTGTGAGTGTGCCTTCGTGTTTTTGTGTAGCTTGCTGATAGTAAATGCTGCGTTTCTGAGTGAAGAGTCAGAATGTTACTGGTCTTGGATTGGTGCAAAGGTGAGCCCTGGTCACTGTAAAAAAAACCAAAACAATAGGAGAGACTTCTGAGTTATTTTTAGATATCTTTTTATTATTATTGTTTATTCCCCAGGCAGCCAGTGTGAGGTATTCTGCCACCACCACGGACCAGTGTCTGCAGGCAGTTTCAGCAATCACTTAGTCTTCAGCAATCCGCAGAGTGTACAAACTGTTAGCTTTGGCTCTGGTTTCTGCTTCTAGAATAATTCAAATGTTTCTTACTTGAGGCATCTGGTTTGTTTTTGGAAGGTGGAGAAGGAGGCGGGTGCCCTGCCGTCTGCCCTGGCTGTGTCTGGGTCAGGCGGGGTGGCCCGAAGGCCGAGGTGTGCCCGGTGGGGCTGGTGCAGCCGCCCGGAGCAGGGGCCGCTCTCCGGCCGCCGCTGCCCTTCGGCTCTTGCTGCCGCTGCCGTGTTCCCCTCCTGGCTCGGCTTGGCAGAGAGAATTTACCTGAAGCCTGCAGAGCGAGCCGGTCACATGGACGGACTGTGCCAGACACAGCTGTAATCTCTGGCTGAAAAATTGAATTTGTCCTCCCCCTCTTCCTCCTCTTTTGCGTTCGTGTTCCGATTCGGGAATGCAAGCTCTGGGTTACACAGCACAATGGAGACTTAATGTAACTATTTCTAAAGCGTCTGCTGGCAAGAAAGCTCCGACGTCAGCAAAGTTAGGGTGAGGTTTGCTTTGCGCACTTTCAGTCGCTCTGCTCTGGGATCGTGGCGTGCTGGAATGGAAACAGTGCTTGGGGGTGGCACTGGGAGTCGTCCTTGGCGCCTGCTACTCGCTCTGTGTCCTTTGTGGGCAGAAACTGTACTTGATAAAACTATGTTTTGTCCCATTTGTTTATTACAGGCATTTCAGAATAGTCTGTAAATATTTGTGCCTGACACTATTGGCTAGCAGGATATTGCTTCTAGCTCTTTAAACTGTTATTGGTTACAGTAACAGTTCTTTGCTGGTGTTTCAAATGAAGATATTCTTTGGAGGCAAACTAAATACTTTGCTCAAGGATTTCCCTCCCCCCTCCCCCCGTGTTAACACTAGGTTTAGATAAGCAAAAAGAAAATAAATCAGTAATCATCTGTTACAATTTGAAATTCTTAATGGTTAACTTGCAAGTAGAAAGAAAACAAGGACTCAAAGACACTGTGAATTTATGAGCCACCAGAGCAACTGGTATTTTAGATGTAGGATGAACAGAGATTTGACTTTTGTTATTGCTGATTAAACAAATATCTATGACCTGAAAATAAATATGAAAGCCTATGTGTTATATTCAGTTTAAGGTACTTGTTTCATCTAAAATTTATCTGGCTGCAGACAGCTCAGGAAAGCTATATTAAAGGCCATCAGAGCAGAATGGAGCAGTGGATCCCACTGTGACAGGATTCAGAGTCAAGCTGTAGGGTTGCAGCTGAATTTAAAAATAAACAAGAAGCTTTTGTGTTTGCAAATTGTTTGTGCTGCTTTTTAAAGGAAGAAATCTTCGCAACACTTGAGGGCTGGATCTCAGGTTTAGGCTAACAGGTACTCATGGTTAGAGGCAGCATCTTCTGTACTAATTCAGTTTACCAAATCTGATATTTCTGTGGTCTAGGAAGCTTTTAAATCTGACTTAAGGTGTTTGGTTTTTTTAGAGATCTACTAAAAAGGGTACAGTTGAAGGCATATTACCAGTGTTACTATTTAAAAACCACAAAGCACGGTTTTACCTCAGAACCTGAAATAAAACAGGTTTGTTTGGAGACTATAATTAGGAAGCATTTAGCTGTTCTAAATAATGGAGAAAATAAGCACAGTAGCTTTTCTACGAATTGCATTATGCTTGCTTTGTATTTTCTGCCTGTAATTGTTGGAAATAGATAATGTGTCACAGTCTGTTGCATGAAGGGGCCCAGCTAACGATGTTTCTATAATTATGTAGAAAGAGCTGTTTAGGATGATGCTTTTGAAGGAAAAAAAAGTAACATTCAACACAGAAAAGGTACATGTTTGAATGTGAGGGGGTGAGTGGAAGGAAAAGGCTTTGCAATCCCTCCTCAAAAGGATGAGGGCAAAGGAGCTGTATTTCAGAAATACTGTGCTGTGAGGCCTGGCACTGGAGGTGTAATTCACTAATTAAAGAGTAACAGAGTAAGTGGAATAGTGCAGCTACATCTTGACACACACTCATTTGTGTCACTAAACACTAAGAACTGCTGAAGCATCCACAGCTGGCAGAGGAACATCACTGTAGGTCTTCTGCAGGTATTTTTTGACTTTGTGTTCTGTTGGTAAATGTGTGAAACATAGCAGGAAACCTTTGAGTATTTATTTTTTAAAATTTGGTGTGAAGCTTTCTGACCATCCAGAATGTGGCAGCACTGTCAGGTCTTGTCAGCACTTTGTGACCCAGTGTGTCACCTGACACGAGGCCTCTGCTAATGCAGTGGCTTGCAGGGCATTCAGAACTCCCCTGTGTTGATTCATGCTTGGACGCCATTAAGGCAATAAAGCCTAAGAAAGTTTCACAAGATTAAGTCATTAAAGCCATGAGTGGGTGTGTTTGGGATGACTTTTCTACCCATTTTATGCAGCAGTTGTTTTGCATAGAGAAACTCTGCTTACTCCTCAGTGTGTGTCAATGTCAGTGAAAAATGTTTGGAAAAACTCTCATCAACCTGGCTAAATCCTGCTGTGTGCTGACATAGCATATCTTCTGGCATAGTAAGATGTTGTAGGTGGGATAATTGTGCTGGCAGAATAACTCCTCCTTTTGGCATGTATTGTGTTTGCAGCATAGGTAAAGCATGAGATGTACTTTAAATGACTGGCATTTTTCTTGCTTTGTGCTTTCAAAGTAGTGTTTACACTATTTACGGTGCTAGTGGAGTCTGCCTGCAAACGCTGCTAGATCATCCTTCTCTTGCGTTGAATGGGCTCTATCTTTTCAACCTGGTGTTTATTTGTTCATTTTCAGCTGGACTAGAATAATCTTTTCCATTAATTCTTTCTTCCAAAGACACATCAGTAAGATTTAAATTTTTACCTAGTCTATTCATAAGCAAAGATCTGTGGCTAGACCATTGTCTTTGCCTTCCTTTTCTAATGTTCTCTCTTCATTTTATATTAAGTTCAGCTGTGAGATAAGTTTTGTGGTACTTCTGCCATTTCCTGAGGCCGATGGTTTTTCTGGAGGCAGTAAGTTTCCTGTCTGGAAGCTACAGGCAGTGTTTCTGGCAGGATGGAGTATTTTTGTTTCCCTAGCTAGACCTTTCCCTGTCTTTGTTTTTGTCTCTTTTTTTCTCTCAGTTGTTCTTCTTCTTCTTTTTTTTTTTTTTTTNTTTGTTTGTTTGTTTGTTTGTTTTTTGTTTAATCTTGGGCTGTATTTGATATTGCAGCAGTTAATTTAGAACTATTATTGCAAGAAACTGACTTGGTGATTTGAAATATATCCATGCAGGATTTTTCAGTTAATGTACTTGGCAGAATAAATTAATAGGTCAGGCTGCAGGAGAATTGAATGTGTTTTGCTAGGTTTTGACCTAATCTCACCTCTTGAGTGAACAGGAGCTGTTGGTTAGGCTGGTGCAACTTTGTACCTGACCTGAGGGCAGTTTCAGAAGTTGTGGCATTAGCCATAACAGAGTTCAGAAACCTCTGTCATAGTTTCTGTCTGTATCCTTGACTTGCTGCTGCTAGAATAGACAAGCATGGATTATTTACTCAGTCATCCAAGCCTTTCTGAAAGTTTTATATTGAATTATATTTACCAAAATTATTTATTCTCTGTAAAGAGATATCAAAGGAGACCAATGCAGGGCAGTTGTTCAGTTCCCAAGGGCTGAGATACTGGCAAAGTCAGTTACTGTGAGTTGTCACAGTGACTTTCAGAAGCTGTGACCAAGTTCTTATCCCCATGGTAAGGATTGATAGTCAGCCTAACCTGCTGTCTAACCTGGACAGCCTAACCTGGAAGAATTCAAAAGTCTTACTAACTTTTTAGCCATTCTAACTTCCCTTTAATTAGTTTACTTGAAAAGTTTTATGCAAAGTATATCTGTATACATGGGGGGGTTTTAAATGGTAAAATAGCACCAAATGTTTAATAAAGTAATCCTTTAATAGCTTCCAGCATTTCTTAGTTGGAGGCAAAACTATTTCAAGATGGGGGGGGCGGGAATATTGGTGTTTGTGGATTGTTTTTCTATATTTTTTCTTTGTCTCCCTTGCCTCCAAAATAGAGTTTGATTATGCCAGAGATAAAACAGAGCTGGAAGATGCTGCCAGTCAGACAGTCAATAATATCTTCCCTCAGCGCAAGACAGAAACTCTGGCTCTTGCTGAATTTAAAAATCATTAGGAGCCAGGAACTGCAATCTGTAACCTCTTATGTATCCCCTCAAGCTGCTGTCTCTGGTATGCTGTTCAAATTCTGTCTATGTGCTCTCTCTGGAACTCCTGTTCATGGTTCCAGATCGCTCTGCTACCCTATTTGTCCCACCTTATTTCTTGGTACTCCTTATTTGGTTTTTTTTTTGTAGTGGGGCAAACTTGTAAGCCTGCTTGAAAACATAAGCTTGTCAGAATTTGGTACGTAGCCATTACTGTTTGACCAGGCAAAATTACAGACCTGAAATTAAATCTGCTTATTCTGGAAATTTGTTGGTATTGGTTGTTTTCATTTTGGAACAGTTTTCTGTAGGAATGATCTCAGCATTTAAGAGTGTTGCAATGTTTTCCACTTGCAGGGATGGTGACACTGCAGGAAACAAAAACTTATTTTGTTATTTCACTGGTGTATGTCTTTACTCTGATTTTTTTGCAATGTATAGTGTAGAATAAAAAGCATCTGTAGGAATGAAAGTATTAATACAGTCAGATTAAACCTCTTTTTTTGGTACATAGCAGACGCAGCTTCTGCAGTATTTAAATCCCTTAGTGTTACTTTCACTTTTCAGACCACTAACTAGTAAAATATTTTAGAACAATACTTATATATCTAGATGTAGATACATAAAAATTAATCTCTCCACAACATTCAGAAGTGAGCATACATGCCCATCATTGCACTAAGAGAACACATTCCAGTTACTTTTGCAAGAAAAGCATTGTCCTAGTGTGAGGATTTTAATGATTAAAGGATTAAAATGGTTAAAACATTTTGGTGATTTTTGTTTTGCTTCCTTCTTGGTTTTGTTGTGGTTTTTTTCCCTTCAGTGTTTCCAAGACTTTGGTTTCCTCTTGGCAGAGTTTGGTGTACATTTGTTTGCAGAAGGCACCACAGTGCACAGGAGAAGCTTTTGACATGCAAGCGAGTGCGTGGTTGAACTAAGATTGCTCTGCTGAGTTAGATAAGGGAAAATTGCAAATAGTCTTATTTGCAACAGACACAGGCCTGCAGATACACAAATAGAAAGCATCTCTCCACTGAGTTCTCAGCTTTGGTCGACCACTGCACACAATATACCCAGATTTAATGCTGCTGGTTTGGAAAATTAATGTTTTCAGAATTTAAGGAATTCTTTCCCTTTTGCCACCAGACCGAGGGAGGCACTTAGGGTGTACTCTCTTCTTTACAGGCATTATCTACAAGAGAAACAGTTTTGCCAATCATTTGTTCAGAGACTTTCAGAATGAGCTGAGCAGCTTGCGAGACTTCCTTTCCTAATAGCAGCTGTCATGGACACATGATACAGGATGTATTGCTCATAAATTTCTAAGGAAGAAGCATAACTTTTTTTTTTTTTAATAAGCTGTTGAAGATTTTTCTAGCTGTCAGGGTTGGTTTGTCATGTGCTGCATACCATTGTGAATTTTAAAACAGAACATTGTATATCAGTTTACTTTTGACAGTTCTGTAGGCTTCTCTGTATTTTAAATACTGTCAATCTTTTGGTTTTTATGCCCGGTCAGTCTGACTCTCTCAGTCCTTGAGCCCAAGTGGGTTCATAGTCAGTCTGTTTGTGTCATTGTTTTACAAACAATATTGCTTTGTTCTGTAAGTGAAAATAGAATTTCCAGATAATTGACACAGGACCTTAAGGAAAAATAAAGCACAGTCAGAACAAACTGAGACATGGTAACAGTGCAGTAGAGATAATTTAATCTCTCCCTCACAAATGCTTTTCTCTTAATTCTTGTATAATAGTATCCATGATTATCAGGTTTTTTGAATAACATCAAATATAGAATTATGTGGGCTGAAAGGGACGTTAAAGATAATCTTGTTCCAATCCCCTGCCCTGCATGGGCAGGGATACCGACCACTGGATGAGGCTGATAAGGGTTCTGTCCAGCCTGGCCTAGAACACTTCTCGGAGTGGGGCATCCATAGCTTCTCTGGGCAAGTTGTGCCAGTGCCTCACTATGGTCTGAGTAAAGAATTTCCTCCTAACATCTAACCTAAATCTCCCCATAAGAAGTCAGGAGAGACTAATTATTAGAAGACTTTCTCTAAAGTAAACGGGCTGCATTGTAGAAACTTCCATTTGTTAAAGCAACTCCTGTTGCTCCTGGAAGACCCCTTGTTCCTCACTTGGCACCGGTCTCATGGTTTACACGTGCCAAGCTGGCTTATTCCAGAGGGTTTGACTTCCTCTCAAATTAGGGATAAGGGCCCTGCTCTATTCTGCTTACTGTGCTGATATGGGCATGTTCCAGATCTTGTCAGCACCTTCACTGAGCCCACTGTGAGCTCCAAATTAGTGAGTGAATGCTTGGTATGGTACTTGCTGGGAACTCTGCTCCCAGTCTTTTGTATTTACATAAATTAAAGAAGTGATATTATGTCACTGCAGCTGTTTTTCTGTCATTTAAAGATGATATGTGAAGTTTAAGTCTTGACATGCCAGATTTCTAAAGGTTTTGAAAAACTTGAGTTAGTTGTGGATTTGGGAATTCTGTTTTTGGAATAATGGCCTCTGCAGCTATCAATAGTCCATTGTGAACATAAAGAAATGAGATGTAATTAACTAAATGATCAAGTGATTTTTTTCACTCTGGAAAGAATTTACTACTACTAGGAGCAACTCCAGTAACTTTTGTAATCAATGTTCTTCATGCTATAAGAAAAGAATTCACATACATAGCTCTTAAGAGCAAAGCAGGATAGAAAGTAAAAGATACCTTCCTGCAAAAGTGTCTGAAAGGTAAGACTTCCATAACATGTAAATTACCATATTGGTGTCCTTTTTCGAAGGAGGAAGGTCATAATGAAGTAAAATTTGCATGAGCATATATTTAAAATAGTTTTACACACTTCAGTTTGATTTAAATGAATTATTTAAGAGTCTTCCTCGACTTTTTTTGCATCTTGTATGTCAGACTGTAATGAATCACTGTAAATGTTTAATAAGTATCTGTATGTCTGAGTTTGTGTTAAAAGCTTGGGAAATCTTCTGATACAAATTAGTTAACTTTCTTTTGTAGAATTAACTGTTCAGTTTAATCCAAATACTATCAACCCTTTATTTCACCTTTTATTAGAAATCAAAGTTAGAAGACAATCAAAAATGCCACACAAATTCAGTTGAAGTGTCTTTACAGTCTTTGAAATGCCACATGGAAAATGTTGCTATTCTTGATCTTAGAATATGAAGGGAAATAAACTGAAGGAGTCATAAAGGTATTCTGCTAATTGTTGCAGTTAAGCGTGTCACCTGCACAATATGCATTTGCCTAACACAATATGCTGCATTATGTTACTATTAAAGGATTTTATTTTTCATCTTAGTGCATATAAAGGTTCTGCCAGAACCTTTGTTTTTCAACATAATTTCCATCTGTTTTCTTCCAAGTTGCAAAGTGTTGGTTCTGCTTGTACTAAATCATCTGAAATAAAACCAAGTAACAGTCCTAACATGCCCTGACACCATGTGCATTGACATGACTATGGTGAGATGTTTTTAATGGGACAGAGTGTTGCAGAAGCACATAGATGTCAAAATTTAACCTTGTCTAAGATGTTAAACTTTTCCAGGCTGTTCATCACACTTTTAACTCAACAATGCCAGATGTATATTTGAACCTGAGGCATGTGTAGTGTAAAGCGAGTAGGGATATGCTCTTTTAGAAATTCTCAGGCAAAAGTGTTTGTATTTTCCCCCCAGTTTTAAACACTGCTGTGGAATGAGCTGACATTTAAAGAATGGCCATTGAAATCAGGTACTTGGTTGCCATTTCAAAATGTTGTGTGTTGGTATTTAATTGAGTAGCTTCAGCTCTTCCATATTTTTGTTTTACATTTTCTTCCACTATGTTTATAGTTCTTAGACCATGGATTAAATGAAAAGGAAAATTTGTTTTTGATGCCTCTTTTAGATGATTAGTGGTACCTCTATGTTAAGAAACTCACAGCTTAAAAATTTTAGAATTCTGTGTGATTGATAGTAGATGCTTATTGGAAGAGGAAATCTGAGATGGTCATTGAAATTCAGGCTCTGAAGGTTTGGGGTTTTTTTTACAGCTCTCTTTAAGCTGGATCAATGCATTTCAGAAAGCAGCTAGAGAGTATAGATGTTGGGAATTGCAGATGTCAGAAAGGAAGCTATTAAGAGTCAGTTTTAATCAAGAAGTAGCTTTCAGTATGCTAACAGAGTTAGTTTAATCGTTGGAGGAGCAAATGCCTAAGATGAAGAGAGTTTGTTTGGAACAGAGGTCTAGATTTGCTATTTAAGCACCAATTACATGAGGGAATATTTAAGGTGTTTTAGTGAGGATGTAGTTACATCTATGTTTATGGTGGGTTCTCTCCTTTCCTACACTGATGTTTAAGCCTGCCTTTGTTTTGCAAACGTGTGAAGCTGTTTGTGCTGATGGCAGACTTTTTGCCCCTGTACCCTGGATTGGGCATGTAATGGAAGAGTAGGCAGCATGCTGAGCTTGTGCCTCTGGTGTGTTTGGAGGACAGCTAGGAGCATGAGGGAGCTGATCTCCCCCAGCAGCAGGGCTTATGGACGTAGGCATTTGTCACTCTTTTCTTGCAAAATCATTGCTGAGTTATTCTCAGCTGCACTTAGGGCATTTCCAAAGTGTTTTGAAATTGATGAGAAAAGCAAAGATTGTGCCATGGAGAGCCATATTAGAAGATAACTCATCACCCCAGTCATCTCTTCAGCTGAAATCTTCTCCCATGGCAAGATTATTCCCAATTCCTTTCCCTCCCCCTCCATTATATGGTCACCAATAGCATTTACTTAAAGGAGCATGGTCAGAAAGAACTATTGAAGGCATTTAGCTGGATGCTTATTAGGTTTCCCTAGCAAATAGTTTAGGCAGGGTTGCAGAAGGAACAGATACCAGCTTAATACCGAGCTTTAGGTAGTTGCAAAGGTCCTTTTTGCATCTTCAGATGACAAGGTGTGTTTGTGCTGTGGCAGCTGGTGTTTTGTGGTAAGTCTGTGGCACGAGCAGAATGCAAAGCACGGCTGGAATTCGGATTTGTGGTAGGGCTTTGGGCATGGCGGGAAGCCAGAAATACTGTTTTTCTGTAGTTGGTAAGTGCTTTTGAGGAAATGTTGAAAACAGTGGTGAACTTAAAAGTCTTAGGATTTGCACTCTCTGTTTTTTCTGTCCATTTGCTGTTGCCCATATTAGTTTCTTCTGTGTGTTAACAGAGTTCATACTGGTCAGTGAGAGTAATGCAAAACTTGCAGTGTATGTTGCCTGAAAATCAGATTGTTTATTACTACCATAGTTTGTGTGTCTCAGCTCATTTCAAGTAGTTGGATTTCAGAGCTTCAGTTTGCACGCAGTGTATCCCCTTCATGTGGACTCGTCGTTACTGGAATAATGCAGGCATTGTGTTCTCTGGCTGTAGAAAATCAAGTATTTTTTACTCATTTTGTCAGCAGAAACATGCAGATGCTGTGTTGGGTTGGGCAACATGAGAACTGGCCAGTGCTCCAGATTGCGCTAGTAAAGCTTTTATGATTTTGTGCAGCTCTGATCATTAGCATTGTAACATTTGTCTTCATTTTTTCCTCTAACAAATCATCTGCTGAATCTTTTCACTTCAGCAAAGTCATCTTTGAACGTCACTAGAATGTCAGTCCAAAATTACTATATAAGGAAGAGCTTGGCTTTTGAAACTAGTTCTGTGCATTTAAATCTAAAGAGCATAATTGATGATTGTCTGAAATAACTGGCAACTTTTCTTTTGAAAAATCCTATCAAAGTTTAACTATTTTCCTGAGAAGAGCAATCTGCTCTTTTAGAGAGACTGCTTATCAGATCCCATTATGCAGTGAGAACTATGGGATGTACTGGTCTCTTTTTTTACATCATGGGAGAATCTTTGTTTATTTTAAAAGAAAAAAAAGTACAACTGGTTCATCACCAGAACTGCTATTTCTTGATTTTGTACATCTGTTGGAACTGGCAGAAATGCTGTAATAACACATTCTTTCCTCTCCAGAGAAAGGGAGGAGGGGAAGGCTTGTAGTCATACACTTGGCTGTGTTACTGTGTTTACTTCCTACCTTTTTCTGTTTTATTTTTAAAAACAAACAAAACTACAACCCCCCCCCCCCCCCCAAAAAAAAAGGCAAAAAAACCAATAAACAAACAAACAGCAACAGACTTTTTGCTTGAAATGAGTGCTTTGCTTACTGTTCATTTTGTTCATGAACACTCCTGATTTAGGAGGTTGGCACTGTCCACTGCCCTCGTGGTATCTGTGTGAACATAGCAATGTTAGTAATTATCCAATTATAAAAATGCTTTTAAGGTTATTCTTGCACTTCTGAACATACGAATTTAATTTTCAGTAATGAACTGTATCTGTAGTATATTTCAGACATGGTCTACCAGTTGTGTCTGTCTATGATATAACATAATACCAAGATGGTGGAGAGAAGGACATCTTCTTCTGTGAAAATTATGGAGTAGTTTTTTTCATTTTCACCTCTTATTATTTTTTTAGATCAGGGGATGTTTTAGTTCATTTAATGAGAAACAGCGACTGCAAAATTATTAAATTTGTTTTGGGAACAGGAGCAGGTAAAGCATCCAAAATAGGTTTTTTTTTGACTAAAAATGTTCCCTTAGGAGGGAAGGAGGAGTATGTTGTGTTCTTGGAGTATTTATACTCTTTATTTTAGACTCTGAGAGTAAGCTAAGATTATTTTTTTAATATGTTCACGGTGGTAAGATTTTCCTTCATTAAAAAAAAAAAGAAAGAAAAAAGAAAGCAGTAATAATTCGGCATTTGAAAAATAGAATATGGTGGCTTTTGAATTCTAAAAATCCTCTAGGGGCTCAGAATGTAAGACCTCTTTTTATCAAAAGCAGGAGATGTACATGTTTTTCGGTAGGGGTTTTTGCGTGGGGTTGGGGTTTTTCCCCTTTTTTCTCTTGACTTTAATTTTCACACTTGAGGAAGGTAGTACTCTAGTGGAGTGCTGCCATCCTGGGTGGCAGTCTAAACGGAGCGCTGCTGTCTTGGCTGCCTGCTGGTACAGGCTCAGCAGCTGCCTGTGCTGCTGCCTGCACTGCTCTGGTGAGATGGGGAGCCTGGGGGCTATTTCTGTGCTTCCTCTCTGGAGAGGGATTCCTGCTTCCGCTGCTGCTGAGCCGTCCCCTGAAACTTCCCCAGTCTTGACCCAAGCAGCTCAGTGATCCCTTCCGGAGACTGCAGCACGTGTTTGGATTTGTGCCGGTCTCTAAGGGCTGTGCTGACTGCTTAGCTCTTATACACAGAGGCATTAATCTCTACATTCCTTTGTTCTTACCTTTGGACTTAGTTTTACTACCAGTTTCAGATTTTATATTTTGGTAAGGTCATAGAAACCCATTTACACCTTTCTGGGGGGTCAGTTGGGAAACACTGAGGAAAGAAAGGATGGCAGTAGTTTTGCATGTTGGTAGCTTTGCATGTAGGTTTGCAACACTGGTGTCACATAAGAAATGCCTTCTCATTCTTCTGTTACAGATGCAGTTCACCAAAAGTTAAAAAAATTCCTCTTGTACAGTCAAGTTTCCAAGAAGTGGGAATAGTTGCATGTTTGGGGAGAACTTAGTGGTTTTGGTTGGAGATCATCTGCTTTTTCCTTTGTCAGAGGAAAATAGGAAGAGTTCTTTCTTTCTCTCCTCACTGTGCAGTCATTTTAGCAGCAGAGAACAGAAGGAAATCCTTGGTGTCATCTTATACATAGGTAATAACTGAAGCTTGGTATGTGATGGGAATCTTGTTTGGGGGCTTTTTTTTTCTCTTACAGAAGTACATCTGATAAAAAATTCAAATGTTGTCACCTTAACTGTAGTCTTTGCTGTGCCCTTCAACTTCTATATAATCAAGGAGTGTTGGCTGTCACTCTGCAGCTCTGCTCCCTGAAATATTCAGATGCCTTATGGTATAAATATGCATACTTCTCTGAGAACCCTCAGATTTTGAGAATATCTTGAGTTGTTTAGCCACAGTGATTTAATTTCTGCTGTCAGTCTAAATGGTTCAAAAAACACTGAGAAATCTTTCTTTTAATGAACTGTATTGGATTTGTATTTGGCCTTATCCCATGCGCAGAAAATGTAAGGTAGAGAAAACAGAAAAGTTTCCAATGCTGTAAGTCTGTTATAGAAGTCTGCTAAGCTTTATAGTATGTCATGCATATTTACTTAATTGCCACCTTGGGTTTTGGTAATTTCTACACATAGATAGACACGTGCACACGCCATACTTCCCTTGGGGGAGCAGGGGAGTGCAGATGCCTTTCTCTGCACTGATTAAGTGTAACAAAGATAGTCCTTGACCAGAAGGAAATTTCAGGCTTGTTAAGATAAGAAGGATGTAAAAGCTAGAAAAAGCTGACAGGAAGAGTTATTGGGTCAGATGGTGAGGAAAAGATGGTAGTAATTGGAATAACAGGTCACTAGAGTGCCGTGACCCTTCAGAACCAACAGTGATAGTTGTGATTCTAATCCTGCTTTTTGTCATCTCTCCTCCTAATACAGGGAATTCTTCTGAAGAATTTGCTGCAAGCAGATACATGTGAATTTTCTGCATGAAGACTCTCAAACTGGATTACATAATAATATGCCTGTATCCTCTGCCTCTATTTGATCCCTAAAAATGATTAGGATTGTATATGAAATTTAACCCCTTTCTGATGAGTGACCTAGACATGAGTTTACATCGGCAAATGGGCTCTGATCGGGACCTCCAGTCTTCTGCTTCCTCTGTGAGCTTGCCATCAGTCAAAAAGGCACCAAAGAAAAGAAGAATTTCACTGGGCTCACTTTTTCGGCGAAAAAAAGACACAAAACGCAAGTCTAGGGATTTAAATGGAGGTGTTGATGGAATTGCAAGTATCGAAAGTATTCATTCAGAAATGTGTACAGACAAGAACTCTATTTTCTCCACGTGTACCTCTTCTGATAACGGAACAACCTCTAGCAGCAAACCAAGTGGAGACTTCATGGAGTGCCCCTTGTGCCTTTTGCGGCACTCCAAGGACAGGTTCCCAGAGATAATGACTTGTCACCATAGGTCTTGTGTGGATTGCTTGCGTCAGTATCTGCGGATAGAAATCTCCGAGAGCAGAGTTAACATCAGCTGCCCAGAGTGCTCAGAACGCTTTAATCCTCATGACATTCGTTTGATATTAAATGATGACATCTTGATGGAAAAATACGAGGAGTTTATGCTTAGGCGATGGCTGGTTGCAGATCCTGATTGTAGGTGGTGCCCAGCTCCAGATTGTGGGTATGTATTTTTCCTATATTTGCAAAAAAGTCACAGTACAAATACATAATTTTCATGGCATTATGATTTTTGAAAAGTCACTTGCTTTACTTAGGGTGTTGTTTCAGCAGGTAGAATTCTCTTTAATAAGAAAAAAGACAAAAAATCAAAACAAATTAAAATGAAAACAACAATAAGAATCACTCTAAGCCACAACCACCTTCCAAAATAAAATGTTTTCTTGAGTAGGTTTTTCTTTTTTTTCTGCGCAGAGGGAATTTTAGCAATGTCAAGCAACTTTTATTGTAGATTTATTTACAGCAAGCAAAAGAAATTTAGATCTTGTGCTGCCAAGGTAATGGTACAAAGCTCCAACTGAAGAGAATTGAAAAATTGGTGACTGTAATTTAACTTAATTTGTTAAAGCACAGTGGGTAATTTGGCTTTTTAACTGTGAAAAATGATCTAAGCTTTTCTTTGAATTAAAAGGCCTCTCCTGCTTGAGATATCCTGAGATATCTTCCATCTTGTGGCTGATTGAGACAGCACTTGTTGCCTGTCAGCAGGATTGTGATGTAAGATAATCAGCTTGTTCCTGCTTATTATCTGAGGAGCGTAATGTTTTAACTTTGCTTTAATACTTTAAACAGTTCTGAAACCATGCTGAATTCTAAGTAGGCTGAATAATACTGAGCAGCAGCTCATCATGCTTTTGTGCTGCTGGTGTCTCATAATGCCATTCTTCAGCAAGCTGCTTTTTTAGAGATTGTTTGTGTTATCATACTGCTTAAAGATTATAGGCATGACTGCAATCCAGATGTGCAGTGCACACTAAAAACTCAGAGGCTGACAGCTCTGTTTCAAAGCTTCACAGACAAGCAATAAGAAGAGAGAAGAAAAGGAAGAATGTTGCATAAGAAAAAGCAAGATAGGACTGACTGTTAGGTAGATTAAATACTCCAATATTAATAACCAGGTGCTTAATGTTTAAGACTTATTTAAAATACAGTTTTGCTTTCATACTTTGAAAGAAAGAGAATTTGCTAACGCAAGTCAAAAGCAGGGACTGGAAAGGTGATAGTTTCGTATCTGGTCCAAAGTGAATGGCATTGCTGTGGCATAGTTTGAGGACAGAAGGAAAAATAACTTGAGGGATGTTTTGGTTGCATGAGCCTGTAACAAAGTCATATGGACAAAACCAGTACAGTTTACTCTTAATATTTTGATACTGCAAAATAAAACAACCACTAGAAAGTATTATTTGATAGACAGAAGTATGCTTTGCCCTGAGTTTTTGGGTTACAGTTATTATTCAAGCTAAGGAGAAGCATTTAAGACCTGTTAAAATATTTTCTATTATACCATGTTTCAGTGGTTCAGATACTTTTTTAGTACTTAGTTAAGTAGACTAAGGCAGGTTTGTTTAACCTGTTTTGGTTTTTATGCATTGATTTTATCTGTTTTAAAAAAACAATCTCCTAAGCATCTTTCAGTGGTCAGAAACTGTGATGATAATTGCTGTGGATAACACCATCATCAAACTAAAAAGTGGGTGTTCAGAGCAAAGTTAAAGTTCCATGCAGTCATGTGGGACCACAGCAATGCATTAGTGTGCAGCAAGTATTTAAATCATTGCTCCAGAGCTGCTTATTGCATGCACTGTATGCTGGGAGGGAAGTCCTGTGAAAAATACAGTATATTGCCAAGCAGATAAACTCTGCCAATGTCTGTGTGAAGGGAACTAACTTGTACTGCATGGGCAACCTTATTTTGTACTTCTGATACTATGATTTTTCATTATACTTGAAATGGCAGAGAAATGCTTCACAGTGATAGATGAGTTCTGCTTTTAATGCACAGATAGTGCCTCCTCACTGAATTCTCATTACTAGTTTAAAGTGAAATAAAGTTGGCTGCTTGGGTACTTCTCAAAAGGATCGCTGTTTCTGGTTGTCATCCTAAACAAACAAGAGCTCCTGCAATCATGTTTTGTCTTTTTCCCATCTTCTTCTGGTTGTTTTGAAACCTTCAGAACCCTTAGATCTGTTGGGCAGCAGGGATTGAGAATTCAGCAAAAGTTAATCTAAGTAGTTTAGGGGAAAGGGCATACATACTATTTGAACAACAGAAAGACCATCAGTAGTGCCTCCAGCAAGAGTAATACCTGTGTATGAATCCTCCAGTTAAAAATTTAAATTTGGCTTTCAGGCAGCCACCACAGCCCTGTCTGGCAAGTCTGTATGTGCCCAGCTGAGTGAAAGCACACAGAAAGAGGTAGGAAGGAGAAGTGGGAGTGGTGTGGAAAGTAATAATGGGGATTTGATGTTGTGGTGGAGCTTAGCAGGAAGATGAAGGTAGGAACTGTGGAGGTGTAAGGTTTAGGGAAGCAAACACTACTCAGACTTCAACAGAAGAGCCTTTGCTAACAAGCGCTGTTCAGGGATGATGCATGGCATTCAGCACACACACACTGCAGATCAGCAGACATTTGCTTTAATAATTATGTGGTGCAACAGTAGTCACAGTTTCTAATTGCTTTGGCAGCTAATCCAATTGTACAATATGCAATTAAAGCTGGAGTTTATTTCTTTTTCTGAACAGTTTTTGAAGTGTAGTACTGGCAGAATGCATTAGGGTTATGACCTTTTAGCATGGATCAAATATTTCATGAAGGCGATGGATGGAACGCATTTACTAAGTTTGCAATTAATCCCAAAGTAGGAGAGGTGCAATAACTTCAGAGGATAGCATAATTTCCTGAAGTTGACTTTAAGATTAGAAACAAATACTGTAATAAATAGAAAATCGTTGTGAAATTGAGCATTTTGGTAGGAAAAAATTACTCCGCAAAAAATGGATGGTGCGCAACAGTGCTTCAGCTCTTCTCAGCATTGATCAAACATCCCCTGTAGTATTGTTTCAGGGTTTGGGCATCACACTAATTCAAAAATCTGGACCAGATAAAGAGCTAATAATTATAAAAACTTTGATCCCTGAACTGAAAAATTGGAGGGAAACTAGATCAGTCTGTTAAAACATTGGGGTTTTTTTTATGTCATTGGTCTCCTGAGTTCTAAGGAAACAACAATTAATGGTTAAGAAGTAAATAATTATTTTTCCTCTCTGTTTCAACTCTATTTGGGTAAAAACAAGTCCTAGGGACAGCAAAACATGAACCAAACAGATCTTGAAACAAAGTTATCTACAGTACTAAGTTTATTGCTCTTACTTCTGTCCCGGTGGAGAACTTCTTATCCTCCCCACAGGAGAAGTGCAGATCAGTTTGGAGGAGAAGCTCTGCTGCAGCAGCTCTGCCCTGGATGGGCTGAGGGGTCTCCTGCACTGCAGCAGCCCCGTGCTAGAATGGTCCATACCACTGCCACCACAGACTTTCTGACCCTGGGCTGCTTCATCCACAGCTTCTGTTGCAAGCTCAAATGCATCCTGATCGTGGTTGTTACCTGAAACACTGTGAAAGTCTGGACCAGCTGTAACCTACCAGCTGTGGTAGGAGAGATAGGAGACACTGTCACATAGGTCATCCTTCCCTGGGGAAGGAGCACTGATATGAAACCTCATGAGCCTTCTCCTAGACCAACATCTTTATATTCTGTTTTTCTTACCAGTTCTCCAGTGTAATTTTAACAAGCATCACTGAATCAGTATTCCTAATGTGTTCTGTCTTTTCTTCTGTTTGAATTATTTAATGGTTTTGTTCTGAGATTGTATTACTGACATCATTAGAAAAGAGCAGCAATTCCTAAATTTTCATACCTTTATCAGGCAAAAAGCAGATCATACAAAAGAATACAGAATCTTCATCCATCTTTTCACTGTGCAGCCTTCAGTTAATGGCTCACTGTTTCTGGATTTTTTTTTACTGGGTATTACTTTGAGTTTGGTTGGTTGTCCCTTCTCTCAGCCTAAACAAGGACTTAAGTCTTTCACATCTCCTTTAAAAAGAATGTAAATGTTAAAATTAAACCTGTAATCATGTACAGTTGGAACTGAGATTTGCTCTGGTCTTAAAAGTTACTTTCTAAAGGTGTGCTAAATACATCAGTCCCAGTTAGGGAGTGCTTTCAGGGATGTGCCCATGCTTTATTAGTGATAGGAAGGCAGCAGGATATAAATTGATACCTTATTCTGTCTTAGACTTGAGATTTTTTTTGGTCTAACATTAGCAAGCCTTGAATGTATCCCTGTATGTTGAAGAAGTGTTTGGATCAGAGTCTCTTTGTGTACATGCAAAGCAATTATCTCTTCAGTTTGCAGAAAGTGGGGAAAATGAAGCTGATTAACTTGGCAGCAATATAGAAGAGTCTAGCAATTATTGAACTAAATCTCTGCTTGGAAAGCAAGAAATATTTGTAAACAGACAAGCATGTATCTCATTTGTAACTGCATCATCTGTAAGTTAAATGTTGAAAGTCCTATTTGTTTGAAAGATTTCCTAGGGAGGAACATCAAATATGCTGGTTTAAAACAATAATAGAAGGGACAGGATTTGCATTAACTTTGCAGAGTTTCAGATCTAGCTACTTAATTAAAAATAGCTAAATCTTAAGATAGGCTTGTAAGTGGTAATATTTTTTAAGTATCATTAGTAATAAAGAATATTTTGAGTTAACTTATGCAACTGCTATAAAATGGACAGGGGGTAAAAATAAACAGTGTTTTAAAATAAAATTACCTTAATTTGAACAGACGGAAACTTAAGTCTTGTTGCATTTATAAATCTGTTGAAGTCTACTCAGGGACCCTGTTCATGTGAATAAAAGCATACATCTGTTTTAAATGCTCATACTAGTAGACTTAGTATTATATATTTAAAAGAAAGCTATTGCATAAAATCATTGAAAAAAGCTACAATGGGTATGAATTAATAAACATATATACATATGTTTGTATTTACTGTTAATATGAACACATTGTGTTTTTGAACTTTGAAATGCAGGTCTAATGAAGGAAGTGTTTTGTCACTTCAGCTCTCATTGTATAGAACTGGTCATGTAGTGTCTGATTATAAAGTAGTGTAACACAGTTTTGTAAGTTTCAACATTCTTGGAGGTTTTTTGCTCTGTAGTGTTGTCAGAGTAAAGGTGGCATTGAGGCACAAACTCTTACAATTTTTGCATTTGCGTTTGAAATGTATTTTTAAAAATATCCTAAGTATTGAGAAACAAAATATTTGTAAAATACTTGGTTTGTTGTTTTGACTTTTTAAAATGCAAAGAGCTAACAAACATCTATTTAAAGTAAGTAGTGGTATTCATGATAAAAGGCAACTAGTAAAATCCTAAAATGCGTTGCAGTGCCAAACCAGATGTCATTACAGCTGTAGGTTACACTGCAGATCACTTAGCAGGGATCCTCCCTCATGAACAGGGTCAGCCTGAGACATGCCCACAGTGACTGGGACACTTTTGAAACTATAACTTTTCCTAATTGCTTAAACACCTTTTCTGGGTTTATTGTCCCACTCTTCTAAACTGTGGTTTCTTGGTGACTGTAAACCTTACAGTATTGCATTCAGCTTTAAATACATTATATTTGAATACTGCACGGAGTAGAGGTGGGTGAGCCTTGCAGTGACTCTAGCATTTCTGTACAGTCTTAATCCAATGCAGTGGCAGTAGAGTTGTGGAAAGAGGCGTTTAGGAGCTGGTGCTGGCCACCTCCTGAAGGAAGCAGTCAGCTTGTGATGTCCACTGCCTTTGTACCTGCTTCAGCTGCTCTGACAGCTGTCTAGTCAGCTTTGTTCTATACTTAGAGCTGGTTTTATTAACAAAATTCTCTCTTGCCCCTCTTGACTGCTGAAGATACGCTGTGATCGCCTTTGGCTGTGCCAGCTGCCCCAAGCTGACGTGTGGCCGAGAAGGCTGCGGAACCGAGTTCTGCTACCACTGCAAGCAGATCTGGCACCCCAACCAGACCTGCGACGCTGCTCGCCAGGAGAGGGCTCAGAGCCTGCGCCTGAGAACAATCCGTTCTTCATCCATCAGTTACAGCCAGGAGTCCGGAGCAGCAGGTATTCGTCACTGGGGTGCTGTGTCTGCGAAACGTCTCTTCTGTACATTTGCACAATTAACCCTAGATAAGGAAAGAGTGGAATAGTGACATGGTAGATAGATACTAGATGCTTTGTCTTTCAGAAACATGAAATAACAATTCTAAATTTGAATTAAAATTTTTAATGTTACGCTTTGAAGTACTCTGTGACCGGAATATCTGACTTAAGTCTTAAAAGCTTGTCATCCTGTTAAGTTCTTTGTAGTTGAAAAATGGGAAATCAAATGAACTTGCTGCAAGGCATCCCATGTCAACATCAGCATGTTGGCTTTTTTAGTTGTGTCGCTTAGTACACTTGTTTTCTCCCCTGTAGGTGAAGTTCCCTAGCTGTTAAAATTAAAACTCATAACCACTGATTTTCTGTTTTCAAAAAGACTCTTACTCTGATGCCAGCTCTGATATTTGACATCTTTGTTAGTACTAATTTCTGGTTTTCCAGGAAATGCCATCTCTCTTGTCTACCAGAAGGCAAACAATTCCATCTCTTAAAGCTGAGCTTGTTTGTAACTCCCCAAAAAAAGAGGATAAACTATTCAGTGTAGTGTTTAGCACATCAAAATTCCAGTTTGCTGTTGATAAGAATTGGCTCTGAATTACACCAGGCTCTGATTTATTTGGCAGCTTTTGTCTCTGGCTGAACAAGCAAGGTAGATACTTGGG
Source organism: Urocynchramus pylzowi (assembly GCA_013397555.1). Lineage (NCBI taxonomy): Eukaryota > Metazoa > Chordata > Aves > Passeriformes > Fringillidae > Urocynchramus > Urocynchramus pylzowi. Next base: position 850,952 of record VZRH01000840.1, read on the forward strand.
GTAAAGAGTCTCACTTGCACCTTTTAGTTAGAGCTGTTTTTCTCCAATCCAGCCCCAGACTCAAGAGTCTCCAATTTGTAGTTTGCACTGGCTTATTTTAATGCATCCCATCTTGCCCTAAAAATTAGCATCTTGCTCTAGCTTTCAAATAAAATTGAAAATAAGCTAAATGAATTAGCATGCCAGCTCCTTTCCTTACCCTTTCAGTTCCTCTCAGCCTGAAGAGCAGTAGCTCTGCCTTTCCTGTGCTGAAGAACTTGCTGTGTTTACTTTCTGCCCTGTAGGCTGTGCATGTGCTCCCATGTGGGAGTAGCTAATGAATCCTTTCAGCTGCTTACTCCTTGTGCACTGGGCTTGGTAGAGGTACTTTCTTCTGCTGGTTCTGCACCTCTTTAGGTATTCTTTCTGTCAAGTATGAGCTCTCCTTTCCCTTTGTCTTACCTAGTAGCACCGAGGCAGTAAACTTGGAATTCTGCACTAGGAGCTGCAAGGTATTTCTGCTGCTGTGAATAAATAGCTTGTCCTAAAGTGCAGGTGCTAAATAAGAGTGAAGATCACAGCTGTGGTGTGTGTGTGTATTTCACTTTTGATCAATAACCCCTTGTTTGACAGAGCTGGTCACTTAACCTCACTTTTCCACATTTGACTTGGGAACACAGAGATTCTCCAGAGTTTTCTTCTGCTACACTATATTTTTTTAGGGAGTAAGTATAAAGTAGGGCTGTGAAAAGACTCAAGAGGAGGGTTGGCAGTACTAAAGAAGTACATTAATTTGAATGAGGAGATGGATTTAAGACATGTTAACAGAGTGGAGACTGAATATTCAAGTATAAGATTCATAACAGCATGAAACGTAAAAGAGGATTATATTTAAAGAGACCTTATTATCAGTCCTGTGTTAGCATACATATTTAATGTCAGATTCTAATATATATTTCATTAAGCTTAGAAAATCCTTGAACAGAGAGTATGCATTAACTATTCAATTACTGAATGTGGTCTACTACACCTTGTTTTCATTAGTTTTGCTCAGTCCAAGGTTTGTAAAAACAGGTTTGATACCAAGTCATGGCCAAATAAAGATTTGTAAAGCAACCTTATAAAAAACTTCTTAAATTTTTCAGATAATGGTTCAATCAGTTTTCCCAAATGTATGTCTGTATTGTGATTATGTTTGATTGTCTAAGGAACTGATACGATTTTAATATTCATTTTTAAACAGCTGATGACATAAAGCCATGCCCACGCTGTGCTGCTTATATAATAAAAATGAATGATGGAAGCTGCAATCATATGACTTGTGCTGTCTGTGGCTGTGAATTCTGTTGGCTATGTATGAAAGAGATCTCAGATTTACATTATTTAAGGTACATTTAAGAAAAAAATGCTTTGTGGTCGGTGATTTGTTTTCTAAAGTATTTAGAAGGAGATTCCCAATTGCTGGGAAGAAGTGATTCCCAAGTAAGTCTGGCTTTCTTCCTCTTGGAGTAGAGAAAACACAGTTAAAGTATTCTTAACGGAGAATTGAATAAATCAGTTTTGAGTACATGTATTTAAATTAGTGCTTTATTATTTTTATTTTAAAATATTTTGTAAATGTTATGCATGCAACATGTTCTTAGTACAAATGAAGTATTTTGGATTAACACACCCTCTTTTTACTCATGTCTTAATGCAGCTATATTGTCCTTGTATTAGGCAATACAGAAGTTCTGATTACTGTGAACCATAGATTGGTGTGTAGCAATATTCAATACTTCTTGTTACATTGCAAAATACACTCTCAAAGCAAAAAAAAATTGGAGAAGTAACTGATGATGTGTTACATCTGTAACTCGAACCTAGGAACAATAATTTTGTAACTAGAGAAATGTTCAGTATTACATGTATTGCTACCTTGATTTACTTACTGTTTCTTTACAGCATTCTTGTTTCTCTCTATTAGCCCATCAGGCTGCACATTTTGGGGAAAGAAACCATGGAGCCGTAAGAAGAAAATCCTGTGGCAGCTAGGGACACTTGTTGGAGCTCCTGTAGGAATTGCCCTAATAGCTGGCATTGCTATTCCTGCTATGATTATTGGAATTCCTGTGTATGTGGGACGTAAGGTAAAAAGTGCTTCAGCTCCCAACATGCTTCAGGTTTTACCTTCTGTTGTATGGCTTGGGTGATACTATGTTCAGTTGGGTATCTTAACTGGCTTCTAAAAGAAAAAGATAAAAGAACAAACAATCTCCAATAAAACAAAGCAACCGACCCCCTGCTTTGTTTAAGGATATTTGTGTCAGTTGTACAAGGAACAAAAAGCAGTGTTTCTAAGAATCTAGGTTCTCTTAAAACATGCAGAGCAAAACACTGAATATTTTCCAATTTTTACATCCTGCCATGAAAGCTCCTGCATGCTTTTTCAAAATTGCGCTGGTTGTAATCTCTGATTCCCCTTTTGTCCCTTAAAATTAAACAATCTTTAGAGCACAAGCAAGACAAAAAGGAATTATTTTTTCTTAAAAGCAGATAGTTACCAGGATTTTAATATAAAACTGTGCTAGTTCAGGTTTGTGTATACACATATTTAAGCATTTATACTCATCAGCTTGTTAACTGCCTTGGGCCAGTCCACCAATGTGGAGCAGTGTTCAGTGCTAGCTAGCCTGTCTTCATTTTACTTCTTCTGAGAAGAAGCTAGAAACTATCATGTTATTTAGAGTTGAGATATTTCCTCTTTAAAAATATAATAGCTTTTACTATAAAGTAATCAACAAACTCTTATATGTAATTTAGGATATAGTAATAAGTTATCTAGATCTTTTGGAAATAGGCTTTTTGAAATGATGTCTTGGAAGATTTGTTTTTCTGCTTTTATCAGGATGGATTCTCGCAGTGACTGGCACAGACTCATAATTCTGCATTTATTGGGGAGGGAAGGGGGAGTGTGTCTGCTAGACAAAATGTTCTGGGGTGCAGCTTTTCCACTGTACCGATTTGATCTTTTTCTTTCTAGCAAGTACCCTACTTTCTGCTACAGTTGGGTTTTGACCCTTTTATTCTGTTACAGCTTAGTCCCATACAGTCAGTGGAACCTTTTAAGTGAGGAGAGGAAGAAGGCAGCAGTTACCTGTATCAAATTACATTTGCATGATTAGCTTTTCTCATTATATTTTGGAATAGGACCCCATCACACAGCACCTTTCATGCAGTAAAGTCTCAGATCATCAGTCTGTGAGGGCAGCCTCATGAGAATTTCTGTGGTACCCGAGTGCTTAGTGGTCATTTCTCTGTGACCCCTGTCAAATATTTGCACTTCTAAACATTTGACAATGGAGATCCCACAGGCCCTTCAAGCTTGGTTTTCTTAGAAAAACTTTTGTGTTTTTAACATAGGTATAGGAAGAGAATTAACATTAGATTCCTACTGCCCTATTCTTCAGCTGATGCAAAGAATCCTTTTGTTTTGTGGTATGCTGTTACATATTTAATGATACTTTAGGCCCATTCTTAACAAACCTAGTACTTCCAGCTTTTCTTGATGAACTGTCAAGAAAACACTGGTTTAGGTTTCTGATTCTCCTCTTCTGGATTTCCTTGTAGTTGTTCATGCCACCTTTTTGTCTAGTTTGAATACAGCAGTGAAGCTGCAGAATTTACTTCTGCTGAATTAAATGAAAGGGTGATTCTGTGCCAGTAACTACCAGTTACCTCTTCTTCAACAGCTATCTTCATTTTGTGTGCTGTCTTCATTTTGTGTGCTCTAAAACACAAAATGCTTTCCCACCTGCTGGTAATTCAGGCAATTGGCTTCTTCCTACAGGTAGTCTTGAACTCATTGCCATTCAGTTGCATCTGGCCATTCCAGACCATTACAGCTGCATCTGGTCATCTCAGACTGTTTTTTCAGCTTCTCACAACTGGAGTGAATTCTGGCATTCTTGCAACTATGCCAGATTGTATGGCCTGAATTTCAATACACACGTTCTTCTCCTTCATCTTCCACATTAATGAAAATGTTCAATAGTCTTGGATCCAAGGCACATCTCTCAGAAGAAGTATGGAGTGAAGAGTCTCAGTTTGGGTAGTTACAAAAAATAACTATTCACATGTTTTCTGTAGTTTCACATGAAGCTTAGTAGATTTCTCTTATCCTTTTTTTCAATCTGGACTATTATAACTGCTTGAACGTCATACAAGAATGTAAGAATTTAATTAGTCAGTGTGTGACATCTGTTTCTCCCCATCTTCAAGGCTGAGTTATCTTGTTACAGGAGAAAATTAAATTGGCATGATTTCTACTTGAAAAAAAATTCAGTGTGACCTTTTTGTTTCCTACCTTTGCTTTGATGTTTACAATGTCCCAGTTTTCAGGAAATGAAAGTTCATTCAGTGGTCTTTACTTCCTCAGCTTCTTGGTTTGTACCCTTTTTAAGAATGTCATTGCCATTTAACTATTTCCAGCTTTCCTGGATTTTTTTTTTCAGACATCTACTAATAATAATTTTCAAAAATTACCATTAATGACTCTGAAATTTGGCCTGCTGAGATATTTCTCACATCAGCTCATGTAAGTACATGAGCTGTATTTGTACAGATCTTACTTCTTTGTCACCAGTTGTCTGGCTCACAGTTGATCTTCAATGACAACTGAAGGGAGAAGAAAATAGGAACAGGTCTCCAGTTTCATCTGCTGGCTGTCTTTCATTTTTGTTAAACAGCAAATTGATCCAATTTGGTCTTCCTCTTACTAGCACTGTACTTATAGAATAATTTCTCTTTGACTTTGATATCCCTTGCTTTTTGTCTCCTCTAGTTTAACCTTTCTGATTTAGGCCTGACACCCTCATACTGTTCTTCTATACCCATTCATATTAATCTGACCTACTTTCTATTTCCTTAATGCTGCTGCTGCTTTGGTAAAAGAAGCTTCATTGTTCTTTTTCAACATTCTGTCTGTCCTTTGCATTGGAAGAATTTGTGCTTGTGCTTTGATAGAGTTTCCTTGAAGAAGTGCTAGTGTTCTGGTTTTGCAGATATAAGTCTTGTAACCTGATAGGTTTCTGTGTTTATTGAAATCTCTCTTCTGGACTACTAACTATTTTTTGCTTGGTTATTCTTTTATTATTTAGTCAATATCCAGAAGTTTCTTATTTCATAGTAGTTTCTACCAGTGTGACCTTCTATCTTGATGTTTTAAATCAATTTCTACTCAGTAACCTTTTCCTTACATTCCTTTTTTTTTTTTTTTTNGTGTTTAAGGAATCCAGTACCCTTTATGGGTGTCTGTTTGTTGTATTATGCCTTTTGTTTTGGGAGTTACAGTTGTCCATAACAGTAAAATTCAGCACCTTAGGCAATCCTGCTAATTGCTCAGAGCCCCATGAAACCTAATCTTTCTGGGTTTATAATTCTTACACACTCATACTGTGAGAGTGTTCATGTTCAATTTTTCCTTTTTAATCCATAGGCATGTTCAATATTCAAGTGCTCCCTCATTCTGTGTTGCTATCTATATAATGCACCTCAGAGCAAGTAAATGCATTCTCTTTGCACAAAGCACAGTGCCTTCTCTGCCCTTTCCTTGCCTGCCTTGCCTGAACAAAGACTTTGTTTATTCCAAAATGAGAACAGCCCTACCAAATCTCTAATTGAAATTATATTTTAGAAAGCACAGCATTCAACAACATACTATTTAGAAAGCATGACATGCAACTCATTTTTTGTCATTGTCTTCTTGTGTACTCATCTTTTGTGTTCTTCCTTAGATGGAGTGAGGATTGACTTGGCTTTGTGACAGCCATTAAGATACCTGTTGTTCCTTTGTAATCATATCTTAGCCAAGAATGATGACAGATGTAGTGCATACCTCCGAGAAACCATGTTCCTAGGGAGAGTAAATGAAACACACAAATGTGGCAAGTCTCTGTAGAACAGTGAACTTTAAAGGGGGGATTCTTGTGGGGTTTGGGGCAGGTAAGTTTAAGGCAGTCACATTTCAGAGTTATTGCAGACTTGAACCATCAGTAAGAGGTTTGGGTAGCAGGTTCCTCAGCAAACAGAAGCAAACAGAAGCACAGCTAAGACTCAGGTTTGCAAAAACATTTCTTGTCTCAACAGCTTGTCATGGGGGGGTGCTGGAGCAACGGAGTTCTTGCTTTCCCCTCCCTCCAGGCTATGTTTGGTGAAGGCTCTCTCGTGGCTCTGTTATGTCAGCCTGTTTCTATAGATCTAGTAATCTGTGAAAGCCTCAACTCCATACTGTTCAGGGAAAAGACAACTGGGAATAAGATGTGTCAGTTGGATCATATGTGGCAATTCCTTTATCCTGAAAGTTTGTCTACTTTTCCCAGCCATGTAACCTGGAGTAATGATTAAACAAAGCTCTTCAGTTACTTAGCTCTTCAGACTTGAGGCTGAGAATAAATGCTTAATTGCTGGATGGGAGGACTTCTTACTTGTAAGAGGTTGCCTAAAATTAGGATATATATAAATTTTATTTTCTCTGAGATAAGAAATAAATCATTGCATAGAAGTGATGATTGCACTTCTTCCATCCTTGCAGCAATGTATTATTGATGTTGATAATACTCTAAACCCCCTTTCTTCTCTTCTTTCAAGATTCACAATCGATACGAAGGCAAAGACATTTCAAAGCACAAGCGAAACTTGGCTATAGCAGGTGGTGTAACCTTGTCTGTAATTGTTTCTCCAGTTGTAGCTGCAGTAACTGTAGGTAAGCAAATACTACTATTTTGTGTCTTGGTAGCACCTTGCAACCAGAACTCTATAAACACTCATGAATAACACAGCTAAGTGCTGTAGTTTCCTTTTATAGGTGGAGGAACCAAGACAAGGAGGAGTCCGAGGTTACACATTTATTGGGGTAGAGTCAAGAATACAGTACTTGATAGCACTGTAGCATTTCCTGAAGAATTAAAACTAATTTTTATCTTGAAAATTGAAGTTTCCACATTGTCACTTCTGGCTTTTAAGATTGAAATATTTAAAGGTTTTTTAAATGACCAAGAAAAAAACTGTTACCACAGAGTCTATTCATATTTTAATAACTTGATATCAAAATTTTCTCCATGCAGAACAAAAATAGTCTCTTACACTTAACACTGCAGTAGTTGACAAACCACTTGTTTTGCTCTGGGAGTCAGTTCAAATTGAATCACACTCTTTATCGTGGTGGTTGTTGAGGATAGCCTTTAAAGAGGATCTTGCTGTTCCTTACAAAATAGTTGTCTCATCTTCCCAGGAAATGTCAAGATCACTGTAAACCCAGATTTTTTTTGAAAGGAGAGGACTTGCCTGGCACTGCCTTGCTTCTTTGTTGCAGGCCAGGCATCTTCACAGTTGCGCAGTAAGCTGCTGTGGATAACTGACTCACACTAAGACCCACCATTTAGTTTTAAACTGGATCAGCCCCCTGTACACACAGTTTTGTCTGCAGTGTTCCCCCTTGTGCCAGAAGCAATGCTCAGGGTAATGAGTAACCTCCAGAAGATGAGGCCACTTTTAGCCAGTGAGGATTCAATTTTTAGCCAGTGAGGATTCCATTTTTGTGGCCACTTTTAGCCAGTGAGGATTCCATTTTTGTGGCCACTTTTAGCCAGTGAGGTTTCAATTTTTGTGGCTTTAAACTGCTTGTTGTCAATGGTGGACCACTGTGCAAATGAGGATATGCCAGCCATGAAACTGGTGTCAGTCTGCATTGCATTGTTCTCATGTGGTGTCAGATCCCTGCTAAACAGGTGGTGGGACACAGAGTCTCATAGTTGGATTTATAGGTTTGCCTTACTTCATTTCTCTCAAGTTGTTTCTTATTCCTGAACAGAGACGAAACATGGCTTTTCAGGGAAAGCAGTTGGGTTTTATTTTGTGAAGTTTTGCTCTTGCCCCATTGCCATTAACAAATGGCCTCCAGTCTCAGGGCATTGTGTGGTTTCCAAAATAATGACCATAAGAGTATGGAGTTCCTCCTTGAATGTGAGCAATTTCTATTGAAGGAGACTTTGGAACCCTTATTTCAGGTTAGATTGAGTAGCCTTTCTATTAGGTCTGCTTCTCTCCTGACATTTTCAGAATGTGCCAACTTGACATTTTTCAATCTCATGTTTTTTGTACCTGCTGTTTACTTCCATCAGCAAAGTCATAGGATTATTTAATTCATATGCCAAAGGACTAACTTCCATTGTCCACTCGAGGTGGTGGGATGGATGTTTGTGTATCTGTGTGTGCTTTAGCCTACAGTTCCTTTAAATGGTTTCCCTTAATTCCTGCCACCGTACTCCACTGAATTGTTTACTTTTAAAGGGAAACTTGTATTGAAAAATCCCAGAGTAATAATTATGTTAAGTCCTATTAAATTGATAGCAAAGCCATGTCTCCCTTAAGTGGATGTAAATTGAAGCCCCTTATTAAAATAGTAGAGATTCTAACATTCTTAGTTGAGTAACATTTGAAATAGATCTCTGCTATTTCTGCCTCTCAGGTGGAACAGTGGAGTCCCCAGTGGAGCTTTTGTGAATATTTAAAGGACTTCAATTTTGTTTGCAAAGTATGTTATGGACATATGTAATGTATTAATTCATCAGTCATTAAGTTTCTCTTCCTACCAATGCTGACAGAGGACATTCTGCCTACTGAAAGTACTTTCCTGTCATTTCACCTTAGTGATTTACCAATATTTTTTAATTTTGCTCCCTCCTGATGATCTCTTTCAAGTATAATATTAATCAAATATTAAGTAATCTTGGAAAATGAAAATGCCTTTATGAAAGGCTCTAAAATAAAAGTCACTTTTAATGAAAGACTCTACTTCCCTCTGTAGGTATTGGTGTTCCTATTATGCTGGCTTATGTGTATGGAGTTGTTCCAATTTCACTCTGCCGAAGTGGAGGCTGTGGTGTATCAGCTGGCAATGGAAAAGGTGTCAGGATAGAATTTGATGATGAAAATGATATAAATGTTGGTGGAACAAATGCAGCTGTAGGTAAGAAAATTCAGTGTTCTGTTTTCTGTAAATATGGGTTTGTGACTTCATACTAGAATAGTTATTTGCATTTGGGGCTGCTTCTGCTCATTGCTGAAATTGCACCTCTCAGATGATAATTGCTTCTCTGTGTCATTTTGTGCTGGGCTGTATTACAAAGTTATTGCCCATTTTAATCAAAGCCAAACTCAAGTCTTCTCCATGGGTGAGAGTTTTAACATAGCATTAATGTTGCTCTTTCAGAATCCTGGTTTGTGGAAGCTGATTAGATTTTTTTATTTTTGGTAGGGCCAACTAAAGACTGGTCTGATGCTTCAATTTTTTGATTACATGGCACTATCCTGTGTGATGGGGTCTCTCTGCATTCCTTTTATCCATGTTTCCTGTCCTATCCATGGTTGATTTTTTGCTCTCTTAAGTATGTGATGTCAGGCATAGCCATTATAGCAGCACCAAGAAAGGTGTCTTTTAAAATTATTTCTGGTTTTTGGGATTTTTTTTTTTTTGACAAAGTTCTCTTTTTGTGACCGTATGTTTTATAAATCCTCCTTCTCAGCATAATTTCAGAAACAGCTTGGTCATATTCTAGAAACAACTAAGTGCTGCTTCCATAGCTGAGGAGCCTTCTCTGTCTCTGTAGATACCACCTCGGTGGCAGAGGCGCGTCACAACCCCAGCATCGGGGAGGGCAGCGTGGGGGGCCTGACGGGCAGCCTGAGCGCCAGCGGCAGCCACATGGACAGGATCGGAGCCATCCGGGACAACCTGAGCGAGACAGCCAGCACCATGGCCCTGGCTGGGGCCAGCATCACGGGCAGCCTCTCGGGGAGTGCCATGGTCAACTGCTTCAACAGGTGAGGGGCTGCTGCCAGCCCTGCGCTGCCTGCTCCACATGCGGGCACTGCAGCGCGCCTCCTCGGTTTTCCGGCTTTTGCTTTTTGATATCGGTTCCTGTTAAAAGGAGGCGTCTCTGGGAAATGAACAGTTCATCCCTGACAAACTTACTGATTTTCAAGAGATCCTGCCTGATCACAGTCCTCAAGACTTTGCTTTTGTTTAGGCTGAGTGTGGCCTGACATCTTGTTCTGCTTCCCCAGGAGAGCTGCCTGTAGGCAGGAGTCAGAGGGAGGCAGCTCATCTCTAACGCAGTTTTGTTCTCTGCTGCACCTCACCCAAAAGTCAGAACTGCTGACTCCTTTGGTCTGCAGGCACCAAGCTGTGCCTTCAGAACACCTGGGTGGAGTGTGGACTCCAAATGGACTTCAGGCAGGAGGGGAGGCAGACAAACACCGGGCCTTGCCAAGGTGGCAGCTTCTTGTCACATGCTCAATGCCTTCTGTGAATTTGGACCTTTCTGGTAGCTAGCTCTTCTGCACCCTGAAGAGAACAGGGAGTGTAGAAAGGAGTGTTAGCATGTGGGGTTCAGAATGGAATTTGCTCCTTAAATCAGCTGCCAACACTGCTCATTTTGAGTAATGAGGCATTCCAGGCTATATAGAATAAACAGAGTGGGATAGTATCAAGAGTTCCCCTCTGCTGGGACAGGTGTACCAGGCTGTGACTGCTGAGTGAGATATATATATACCCTCTTCTTTAAAGAGCTGAGAGTTACAACAAAACAAACAAACAAAACCCCCCCCCCCCCCCCAAAAAAAAAAAAAAAACAACCCCAAAAACCCCCCAGTTTCAATGTCAATACACAGATAAACGAGACATTTGGAAAAAAGCGTGTAATTTGATTTCTGGCATATCTGCTGAGCCCAGTTTAAGATTGCTCAGGTTTCTATTATTCCTGCTGCAGTTGATAGCAATACAATGTAAAGCAGAGTACAGAACACAGTTCTCTGCCTCTTATTTGACTAGTAGTAATTTGCAGCAGGGGATACATGGGTACTATCATTTATTGAATTTATGTACCCTTCTGATTGTTTTTACCATTTTTAGAGTATAGTGTACTATCTGCAGAAGAACTGTAGCTGAACCTGGAAGCTGTCCTTGTAAATCTCAGGAGGGAAAGAATCCAGAACTTTTGCTTAATACCTTTAGGAAATTACTCTGGTTTTGCTTTGAGGTGTTTTTGTTTGCTTGGTTTTAATCAAGAAATAGTAATTTTGACAGTGGGAATGGAGAACATGTGTCAGCAGGGTAAATAAGCCCATCTGTACTGGAGTGACTCAAGAACTCTATTTAATAATTACTGACTTATTTACTTACTGCCATCTACAAGGGGACACTAACTTTCAGAAAGTGTGCTTTAACTGTTGTGGTGGTATATGTAACTTTCTCTCTCTCTTTCAAAGACTGGAAGTACAAGCAGATGTGCAGAAAGAACGATACAGTCTGAGTGGAGAATCTGGCACAGTTAGCTTGGGGACAGTTAGTGACAATGCCAGTACCAAAGCAATGGCAGGATCCATTCTGAACTCCTACATCCCTTTGGACAGGTAAGAGAAATGTGGTGAAAATAGAATATTTATAAGCCTTGTTTATTAAAGGATATTTTAAGCATGCCTCAGCTGTTCTACATTCAAGATTACACTTTGAAACTGTAGATTTTGTTACAAATGGGATTACTTGCGACTGCTTTCTGCATTTTGCCGGGGTTATTTCCAAAGAGGAACGTCATTGCTGTAGCTCAGTAAAGCGTTTGGTCGTTCAGACTTTGTGTTTTCCTTTGGGCTGTTTATTTGGTTAAACATTTCTCCTTGCAAGATACTCAGTGAAAGCGAGAGGGATGTATGTTGGAAAGCAGCAAGAGTTTGTTCCACCCTCCGGCGACCTCTTACACTCACGGATTCTCCCCTGTTCTAGGGAAGGTAACAGCCTGGAAGTGCAGGTGGATATCGAATCCAAGCCAGCCAAGTTCCGGCACCACAGCGGGAGCAGCAGCGTGGAGGACGGCGGCGCTGCCGGGCGCGGCTCCGCCGGCTGCTCCGGCCCGCCCGAAGGCAAAGCCGGCGCCACCAAGTGGTCCAAGGACAGCTCGGCGGGGAAGAAGTGCAAAGGTAAGCTGAGAAAGAAGAGCAGCATGAAGATTAACGAGACGAGAGAGGACATGGATGCTCAGCTCTTGGAGCAGCAGAGCACAAACTCCAGTGAATTTGACTCTCCCTCTCTGAGCGACAGTATTCCATCCGTAGCAGATTCACACTCCAGCCACTTCTCGGAGTTCAGTTGCTCAGATATGGAAAGTATGAAAACTTCCTGTAGCCATGGCTCCAGCGACTATCACACTCGCTTCACCACAGTCAGTGTTCTCCCAGAGGTGGAAAACGATTGCTTGGAAAACTCTCCACAGCCGAGTGGAATCCCTGTGCCTGTTCCAACAGCCCCAAGCACTGATGTTCCACAGCTGAGTTACATTGCTGAGGAAAGCATTAATAATGGATCTCCGACAGATGTAGATTTAGGTGTTGGTGAAACACTGAAAGAAACAAACAACAACCATTCACAACAGGCTGTGGAATTAAGCACTGCTATTCAGACTGAAATGTAAATCTGTAAGTGCTGCAAAAATATATTTGCCACTAAAGAACCCTGTCAAAGCTGGTTGAATCACATGCGACTTCCATAAGTTTCAGGTGACCAGCAGAAGCAAGGTTTTGATACAACTGCATTTTCTATATACTTGTCTGATAAGGCAGAATACTTCCTATGGATCTTCGACCTGTGTGAAGAGACATGAAGGCTTTAACCAAGTGCATTACAGCAGTACAAATATGTCCATGTTTTGTATTTTTGCCACAACTTTGCTTGAAAGCGTATACTTGGTGTATTTAGATAAAAATTGGTAAATTCTTAATATGTTAAATGCTGAAATGAATAATATGTCCTGCACTGTTCACTTGGAAAATATGGGGTTTGGGATAAAGGGTGTTAGCTGAGCATTAGTGACTTAAAACCATTCTTGTGTGAACTCTTAAATTTAAGGGAAGCAAAGACCTGCAGAGACCTATACAAACATACTTCAACAGTGAATATTCAGAATGACAATTTTGTTTCATAACTGGACACACTGTATTTAGAATGCATGTAGAATTAAACTACATATCTTCAGATGGATGTAGCCTGTGTCAGAAGTGTTTGTATGTGTGTACACTTTGAGCAGGGTTATGGCTTTTACATAATTTCAAAACATAAGAAATTGGTACTTAATATATGGTGGAATGGAGACATCACCTGTGTAGAACAGTGGGGTTACCTATTTATTCATGCAACCAATCATGCAGCAGGTAAGGCTACTATATAGTGTATAAAAACTGTAAAATAACAATCCAGTGATTTCTAAGCATTGTAGAAAAGCAGATGCAGTCACCTTTCATTAGGGGGAAAATTGGTGCCCCATCCATTCTTGGTGCCTTTGGAAAAGACTGGGTTTGAAGTGCCTGGTCGTCTGAGGATTTTACTGTAATGTTTTCCAGAATGTCCTCTTTGGCCACCTTGGATCACAAAAGAAAATCCTAGTGAATAAAATGACTGTCGTAGATATAATAATGAGGTATTGGCCTACCAAAGACTCACTCAGGCTTTAGTGGACTTGACATCTCTTTGCAAGACATGCCTGTCTTCAGTCCCAGAATCTTAAGTGCAGTGCAATGACTGCCCAAGTGCAAAGATGGGTTCCAAATATGCTGGCTTTTTTCTTTTTCTTTTGCATATGGAAGATGTACAGCTGAACACAAGCTGAAGTTGGCCAAAGCGCCTGCACTGTTAACATTTTTTGCTAAGTAATTCACTAAAATGAAAAAAAGTTGTGAATCTCAGAATAACAGTTAACAATGTTCTGTCTTGTGTTTCATGTATTGCCATTATGGTGCTACTGGAGGTTTGATTGGATGAAAAGAATGCCATGAGCTACAGTCCTCTTCCATGACTTATCCTCACCAGTTTCAGTAATAGCTTATAACACTAGTGCCAGTTACGTTATTTGGTAATGCTTGTTACAGTATTTGTATATTTGCAATTCGGTTTTGCTCAATAATATGCGTGTAAACTGCATATCTGAAATAAATGTCTAAATACTGACTTCTAGTGGTCTGTTGTTCAGTGTGCTGATCAGCCTTATGAAAATGGGTATGTTCCCAGGGAGCCTTTTTTCCTGACTGCTCTTATCTCTTGCTGCCTTTAAATATTTTTATTTGATTAGGTGTGCTTTGGAAGTTGAATGTTCTGATTCTTGGAAATGTAAGATCTAAAGTCAGTTGTGTTTTGTACAAGATTTCAGCCTTCTGTGAGATGAAAAGAAATCTGATCTGCCTCTCTGGCAGGCAGAACAGTAAATGGTTTTGGGAGAGGGATGCAGTTCTGGCAGGAGCTCTTTAAACAAAACTGCACCATCTTGGCACAAGTCAGATGGCTGACTAAACTCAAACTCTATTTTCTCCATCTGAAGTGACGCTCTTCTCAGTTCACGTGGCCTGCACAGAGTTCTTTCTGAAACACCACAGATTGGTCAGAGTTTCTGGGTAACACCTGGTGTTTTTTGCTGAGCTGAACTGCCTGTTCCTTAGGCTCATTTTCTCACCTGCATCATGAGAGGCCAGGGAAGTGAGAAACTAAAACCGATGGGGATGCATTGCAGAAGCCCAAGCTGGATTGCTTCACCCCAAACCCATATACAAGTTATACTTCTGTCAGATGGAAGAGCTATTTCAGCAAGTTTAAACCTACCTCTTAATTTCTCAGGACCTCAATTTTGCTGTACAGGTAATTGGAAATATGGTTTACTCTTGTAAATAAATGTTATCAAATACTATTATTTTCAGTCACTCTGAAATCATCTGATAATTTTATACATCACTTGAAGAGGTAACGTTAAAATGCAGGTAAGTTTTTTCTGGAGATAAGTTTTTAACAAAACATTTTGCTGATAAATTTTGTAATATTTTTTGATTCAGAGGTAATTTTTCATATATGAGGCAGTCTTAACAGCACCAGCAAATTTAATGCAGCATTGAATTTTGAGTCTATAAAAAGTAAAATATACACTTCTATTAATACGCTAATGCAGAAGATGCTTCTCTTATTTACAGATCTACTTGAAGAATTCAATAACTTTTTTTTTGCACTGAAATAAATTACAGGAAAGATCAAGTTTACATCTGATGTCCCAACACAGTGGGGTTTTTTTCAGAAATTTTTTTCATGATTCCTGGCCAATTTGACTAATTCATGTCAGGTTGTGGATCTTGAGGAAATTTGTTTTAATACCTGCTGTATCTGAGACTATTTGAGATAAGTTACAACATTAGATAAAAGCCATCATAAAAGCTTTCCTCATGGTGTTTGCATGTCTTCGTTGTAGTGAAGCATCCAGGTTTGTGCATCCATCCTTTCATTCAATCAGTGTCACAAAGTTTTGCATGTATGAGCTAATTGCTTTTTACTGTTGCATAAAGATTTTTTGACTGACTTACATCTCTTCCAGACATTCAGATTGAGTGAATTTTAAATAGTTGCCTACTTAGTAATGCCATCACTCTAATGGATAATAATGCATTTAAGGATTATCAAGCAGAAGGTTGGAAAATACTAGAATTAATGAACTTAAAACCCATTAATATTCTAATTTAGGTGAAATTGTGTCAGTCTTGAACAGAAACTTTGGAATGATGTTGAGATTTATTTAGAATCACTTTCTGAAATGTGATTCTAAAAGATCTGAGGAGTACAGTTACCACCTTGACTGCTCCTGCCAGTCCCAAAGGTGACACACTGGTCTTCCCAGATGGAATAATCTGGTGTTGCTGTGGGAGCAATATGGTTTCCCCGTGAAGACTGAGGAACCCCCAGGCCTGATCGTGGTGAGAAGCACAATCCCAGACTGGTGCCAATGTCTTTGTTGCCTTCGGTCTCAAAGAGTAGGAGAAACAGAGAAAAGTGGCTGTGAGGTACTTGGTAATCGAAGCTGGTCTGGAGGAAAAGGAGGAGTTGGAGCCACAGCCTTAGGGGTGACTGAATTTCTGTGCTGAACACAACCCCAAGTCTTGGCAGGTGGCTCTGGAGATGAATCTGCTGTGGCACCTCGCTGGTGTGCCAGGCCGGGTAACTGAGGATCACTGAGGTGTGACTGTCCCAGCAGCTGCCTGCACACAGGGACCAACAGCAAGCATTTTGGGGGGCAAACCCAGCAAGCTGCCAGGTACAGCTCTCCTTGCACCGGATCCTGGTGAGCTGGCTTTACGAAAGCTGGCTTTATTGTTGATTTTACCTCAACAAAAAGGACATTAAAATTCCCTACAGCCTCTATTGGAGTAGCTGTGTTTAGGCACCAGAGCTGTGCTGATGGGGTTGCATAGGCTCGAGCTTCCCTTTACTCACAGGCTGCGTTCTCTCTGAGCACAGGGTTCTGTGTGAGGCGCACTTTATCCCCTTCCAATCCCTCTTGCTTACAAGGAAAACCACTCCCATGTCGCCGACTGTGTTTACGAGGGTGGCGTTTAGCGAGGAGCAGCCGAGAAGTGGCACAGGGTTGCAAGGAAATGGCACTGCCACAGCTGGAGGCTTCGTCTGCACTGCAGTGTGTCACATCCCCCAGGGGAGGGCCCAGGGAGGGAAGGAGGGCTCAGGGCGGTGGTAATTCATCCCCCCCAGCCAGCCGGGGTGAGCCCCTGCTCCGAGTGCTGGCCCTTTGTCCCTTGCGTAGCTGCAGCTCACAGGCACTGAGCAGAGTTACACTGACTTGGGTCATAAATCTTGGTAACAGCAGGAGAGAAGCTTTGTTCCCTGCTGTTCAAAACTATATTATTTTGTTTATCGTAATGAACAAGTCTAAGTCTTCTGAAAGGCCTGGCAGCCACAGGAGAAGCCCTTTGTTTGTGCAACTGAATTATGTAAAGCAGAGCAGGTTCTGATGAGTGGAAATACATCCCACGTAAGGCCAAGGAGTGTGGTTTGCCACTAACTGAGCTCTCACCACTGCCTGCACCTCTGGGCAGGGAGAGTGGGAAGAGTGGTGGCCCTGTGGTACATTGACTTTTTGGCCAGGGAAGCAACCCTGCTATGCTGACACTCAGCCCTGGCAGCACCTGCCAGCCTGGAGCTGGCTTCTCAAAAAATGTCAAAAATACTTTGAAATTATCAAAATAACAACAGTGTGACCGCCCCCTCATTCCCGTGCTATTCCCTGGCCACTGACTGCATTTTTAGTGGCTACAGAATCTTGCTATCATCTCTTGTGTGAAAACCAGGGATCTGTGTCCAGGAGCAGTTGGGTGTGTGTAGGCCTGGTCAGCTCAGCTGTACAGGACACATCCTCTGTGCTTGTGACTGGCTGCATTATTGCCACTGCAGGGTCACATTCACTCCCCTGCTCCCATCACCTGCAGAAACACTGCTCTCCTCCTGCTTGTCCTGCTGCTGGTTGGTTGTTTTTATAGAGGTGGATGTTGACACTGAGGGGGTGAGTGACAAGCCAAGAGCATAACACCACGCTGGGACTGGGGTCTCCCTGCCACAAAGCCAGGTAAGACATTTGGGGTGCTCTTGCTCCCCCCTTTAGCCCACTCTGTTGTTTCTAGGTGCTGTGTCCACACTGAGGCCATGCACTGCAGTGCTGAGGTGGCAGCTACAGTCCTACCTTTGCCTGGCAGAGCAGCCAAAGCTGCACAAGAGATTATGATTATGAAGGGCAGAGGGAAACAAAAAAGCAGCATAAATAGAGGTCAAGCACAGAGCAGAAATAAGATTTAAAATATGGGAGTGTTCAAAAATAGGAAGGGAAAATTAGACCAGGAGTGACAGAGATAGGGACTGTCCAGGGAGAAATGAGCTCCTGGCCCAGCAGTGAGGAAAGCAGTAATTCAGCTCTGTGGCTTCTCCTGCTGACCATTACCCAGATGGGACACAGAACACATTATGCTGCAGGTCCCATGGTGAGCAAGGAGCTGCTTTTGGTCTGCAGCTGCTCCAGTGCCACACCTGGGATGCTGTGGCTGCCTCTGTGCAGTGGCCACTCGGCCTCACCTGGCCAAGGACGTTGTCTTTGACAGGTGAGCCCACCTCTGCTGTTCAGCTGCACTGTTGGGAGCTGCAGAGATTTCTCCTGCAATTTCCGACTAAGGCAAGAGGAACAGACTTAAGCAGCCCTTACCTTTCAAACAAATGGTGAAATCCACACCCAAAGATACTCCATTCTGCAGCCCCTGCCCCCAAAATGCCTTCCAGTGGTCTAATGCTGCCCCTTCAGTTTTGAAGACTGGTACCCTTGGCCAAATCAGCAGTACAGTCCCATACATGTGTTTGATTCAATTTTTTTCTAAGTTCTGTGTCTCTAGAAATTGTTCTGCCTGTCCATCAGGCCCTCCCAAATGCTGTCTAAAAAAGTAGCCAGTCTCAATGAAACCTGAGAGGCAGAGCCATCACCAAAATGACTGCAGGCAATGCTGGTGTTTTACATCCTCAACAGCCAAAGTTTAGGGTCTACCTGAATCTGAGGAGATAACACACACACACTCAAAGTGAAAACCCTTTAATTTGTAAGTATCAGTTGTACTGATGATGCTTTAGGAATTAAAACCCCCATTCTTGGCACTCCAAGCTGAAACTCATAATTATAAGCCTAAAGTGCACTGAACCAGAAAAGAAGCTATAATTGTACTTTTCAAGAAAAAAACTTTATTAATTAACATACACCTGAGAAAAATTTTCATTAGAACAAAATTCTTAATGATATTTCGCAGTGCTAAGTGAGTTTGATATACATTTTATATCATCTGTGCAAAGAAGGCATCAGGGTATCTGAAAAATTTAAAAGCTTCACCTTTTAAGGAACTTTGTCAGAATCAAATATAAAACACAAGTAATGCCTGAAATTAAAAAAACCCCAAACATACTGGTCCAAAAATTGTTTTTGTTTTATACATATATCTGTAAACAGAAATCGATGGTATTTTAAATAATCTGAATACAAAACTCAGAGTTAAATATTTCTATTGTGCAGTGCAGCCACTTGTTCTTCTGTCACTGCCCAAAAGAAGTCAGAAAACCAGCTATCCTCCTGCACACACAGGAAAAAAATTCTCTGTGCACTAAAAATTACTCACTTGTTAAAAACATACCCATCCATTTAATAATTGTTTCCATGACAAGCTAATCAATAATTCATTCACCTTTTTTGTTAAGATGTATTGAGCCAAAATATTTAAATCTGTTTTGTACAGACCAGGAATAATGAACAAACAGACGGCCCACAGGAGTTTTCTGAAAAAATGTTCATATTTCTTGTAAACTCATTTTAGCAAAGTTACTGCTAACTGACCCATTTATCTTGACACTTTATCACAAGAACACAGAACTCACAAAATGATGTAACAAGTGATGACTAAAAGTGTATTTACCTATTGTACCATCAAGGCATTTCACACTGCAAATATAATGTAAAATAAATTTTTCGGAGTCTAAATAAAATCAGTATGCCAAATGAAATCAACTCTGTTACTGAACACAGATGGGCATTAAATTCTAGAGATGTATACAACTACAAGAAGAAAAGAGCAGCAAGTTTTAAATGTGCATATGCTGTCAAAACAAAATAGAATTCCAGCAGTCCAGTAAAGACCCACTTGAACCCAGACAAGCCTGCAGAGTTCAT
Organism: Urocynchramus pylzowi; assembly: GCA_013397555.1. Taxonomy (NCBI): domain Eukaryota; kingdom Metazoa; phylum Chordata; class Aves; order Passeriformes; family Fringillidae; genus Urocynchramus; species Urocynchramus pylzowi. The sequence goes on from VZRH01000840.1 coordinate 870,529, forward strand.
TCATTCATCTTCTAACATGAACTATATGCATGCAGCCAATGAACTTTAACTTTCTTAAAGTTCATAAACCTTTTTAAGGCTCTCAAGATCTTCCAGTGAGTACTGATCACTCTGGCTTTCTGTAAGTAAGTCAAACAGATGCTGAACCTCTTCTTTTTCATTTCTGCTGAGAAGGGCCAGCACCAGCTGAAAAAAAACCCAACAAATTATTTTGTAATCAGCACAGGTTAACTGAAAATCGTATCTGAGAGAGATACAAAAGTCAGTGTGGTTTTCCCTATTAAGATACGAAGATTTCCTTTAGATTTTTGTGCAATTTAAGTACACATTCAATCAGTCTAGGTTCTTACCTTAAATCTTTCTGCTTTGCTCAAGTAGAAAAGGTGCTGATATGCAAGGCCAGGATCTTTTCCAGCTATGTAATGTTCCAATGACTGGATAAAAATCAGAAGGATTTCTCCTTCAAGTTTGTTACTTAGCAGCACTGGCAATGTTTTTGGATCAGTAATTGTTAAAAGATCTGCACAAGCAGCTTTATCCTTATTGGCATTCAGTGCATTTATGATCTGACCGAAGTCGTAAGCGTTGGTTGGTTCTGAGACACGGAGCTTCTCAGAGGACCTCCTTGGCACTGGCTTTGGAACAGCCTCCTCAGCAGGAACATGGTGAGCCTCAGCATCTTCTGATGTAGCAAACTGCCTCTCTTCCTGTTCATCAGGTTCAGTCACCTTCACAAACAAAGTGGCAACGGATCATTTAATGTGGACACAGAGATAACCCGAAGCTTCATCAACTGCATTTATCCATCACAGCACTGGATTAAAGCTGGCAGTCTGCTCTTCATCAAAGAAAGGCACCCATGTTCTTCCATGTCCTACTGTCCCCAGAACAGGAGCTCTCTAAATCACCTTCAAAGGCTCACAGTCAAAAGTGTGGTTTTTACACCTCCTTTTCACTGCTTGGCACTGCACTGTGGAATCACCCCTGGAGAGCACCAGGAGACAGGAGGACTCTACACATGTATTAAATGTGAAGTTCCAGAGGACAAAGATATAGATTCAACATGGGAGTGAAGGCAGCAGACACCCATGTTTCATTTCTCTGCTGTGCCTCCAGGGCAGTACAGGCACATGGCAGCTGGATCAGGTTTGGAGTCTTGCTTTGGAAAGAGAAAGCTCAGCATAGATAAACTGCTTCACTATCCACTTAACTTCTCCTGAGACTGCAGCCTCTATCAAGTTTCATGAATCAGTTACTAAAATTTAACCATGGGGCCAACTACATTTGCTAAAATCTCAAGCCATCAAGAGTTGTGAAATTAGTATAACCTGACTAAAACTTACTGAACAGGGTCTCAATGCCAAGTGTTTTGAAAAGTCTGAAGATTCTGTATTGCCTAGAACAGGGGATTAGAAATTTTTGGAAAATACTGCATTTGGCTTATAGACATTTTGTTCTATTTTTCAACAATCCTTAGAATCGAGGGAGAAACCTCATATAATAACCTTTTATATAATGATAGCTTGATTAACACAGAATAATGATGACAAATTATTTTTCTAATTTCATTTTTCTTTGCAGTCTGTTTTCATGGAAAAAAACTACCTTGTACTACAGCAGGTGCAAGAGGGGAGCCCCTCCACGGGGGCAGTTGTAATTATGGCACCAAACATAAATGCTTCCTGCATCATTCCTAGAAAAATTACCAGCACCAACAAAGTAGTTAGCTGGTCTCTGAACTACGTGGTCACTTCCCAAACCTCCTCTAAACACTTTCCAGGTCCTGTTGTTTGTCACAACTCAGAGCTTACCTAACACTATACCAGCTTATGCCTGTTACATAAAATCCCATGAGCTCGTGACAACCTGAAGTACTTCAAGAACATATTTTCTTTCCTATACTAATAACTGCAGCTTCCATTATACCACATTCTGAAATTACATTATCAAATTACAGTATCACTGTACAGACTGGTAACTATGTATTTTAACTATACATTTTTAAATGAAAAGGGGAAAAAGAATTCTTAAACGACCAGCAAAGCTACAATCCAAAAATATCAGATGACTGAGAAAATCCTTTCATCACCTAATTCTACCCAGAACTGTGAAAAGCTAACGTTTTGATCCTGTACATAACATTACATCCTGTGTTTCTTTTGTAAGATCCTACAGATGTTTTACTCTTGCTCTTTAGGGTAGGATTTCATTTTTCAGACCCATAACTTAGGACCAGCACAGGAGCAGCCAGCACATCTGCTGACCACAGACTTCTGCCAGCACAGCCACAGGGGCTGCCCAAGGAGCACAGACTTCAAAAATGAAACTGCTATTTCACAGCTGCACTCTGTAAAATGTATTTCAAAGCTTAAGCAGCTTTTGTTTACAAGGAGCATATCCTTGAGTTTAGTGCCACCTAAATGGACTATTTCCTTTCCTGCTGTAGTTCTGAATACACTTGTGAGCAGCCCAAGCTTTATCATATGTAAAAATCCTCCAATATGCCCTCAAAATGATGTGAAAAATACAACACCATCCCCACAAAGATATAGATTCAAGATGGGCAAACAAAAGCTTTAGTATTATCTCTTGAAATGTGCAGCTTCTGTTGTGTTTGCTTTTAAGAAATGAACAGGTACACCACCTCTTGTATGGTTATTTTCTTCCCTTGCATTTGCTGACTGCCAGTTCCAGCACTGCTGTCAAGGTGAAGCAGCTGGGTTACCTCCTCTAATTCTTTTTGTGCTTCAAGAACATTTGGATCTATTAGAAGTACTTTGTTGAAATCATCAGCACTGGCTTGGTAATTCTGTAAATAGAAGAAAATATTTTTCTCATAAGCACATCACTAGAAAAATAAATCTGAAGTACCATACTGTCCTTTACAGGTAAGAAAGGTAAAAATACTGGCATCTGGACACTAAGCAGACAAAAATAATCTAAATAATGATAGTGTGATTTCATTAGAGGGGAAAAAGGAAATGAGAATGAGTTAATACTCTGTGACTAAATATTTCCAATTAAATATTCCAATTAAATATGTAATACAAGACAATTTATTCTCAGAAACCTATTCCCTGTGTCAGAGAGGAAATTATTGAAGTTTGCTGCTTTTAAGCATAATTGCTTACAGTGTAACACTGCTTCACAACCAATACAATGTGACTCCAGCAAATTTGCATACTTGCTTTGCCAATTAGACAGTTAAATTGAGCTTTGATTAAATATATATCTAATCTTCCTGGGCTTCAATCCAAGAGACCATCTCTTACAGTGAAATTTTGCTAATACTCAAGACTGGGATTATGTTATGACCTCTGGGCTAAACAAGATTAGGACAAACACAGCGACAGAGTGGCATTAGGACACAGTTCCTCAATAATCAGTCTTGTAATTTGTTTAATGCTTTTATTTCCTATTTTTAATGTATAATTGCTATTTTTAAACTAAATTTTCTGAGGAGACAAAATTAATAGCATCAATTGAGGAACACTGGAATTATCACAAAGGAAAATCAAGACATCTCAAGGGCTGGAGTATCAAAAAAAAAAAAATTAAATGCAGCAATAAACAGTAAAAGACCATGCAGACAGCAAAAGACCAACATGTTTTCTTGTGTGAGTGGTCTAGTATTTATTCTATTCCCAAGCAGCATCATAAGGTTACTATTAAATCATTTGTATTATCATGGAAAAAAAAAATCCTCATGTACCACTTGAGGTACTTCCTCAGCACCTCTGCTGTAACAGAGGAGCCAGTGTCCAAGTCACTCAAACTCTTTCCCACGTTTTGTTCCATACTGGTGGCCACTATTCAAGGTGCAGAGAGGCTGCAGGACATCAATAGTGAACTGAAGCCTGGTAGGTCATGAAGGAACAGTTAAGAGAATGAGAATTAGGTACCCCTAACAAAGGAATGCACAAAGGGGCCAGGTTGCTTTCATCAGAAAGCCACTACTAATTAAGCTAAATCATTAGTATTACAGATGTGAGGATTCACAACTACAGAGAAATGAGATTCTGGAACAGAATTTTGGAAACAGTAACAAAGGTCAGCAACCAGCCCTACTGAATTTAAAACTGCAGCCTGCCCAACTGCCCAACAATAATCATACAAGATGACTGTACCCAAAGCAAGAGAGGGGACTACCAGCTGCAGGAGATGCCACTTGGGGTCCTGTGTACTGTGTCACAGGTCTAACATGTCTCACTAACATTTCTTCCTGATCTCTAACATTTCTAACATTTTTTCTAACAATCTCTAACATTTTTTCCTGATCTTCCCTTAACTACATCCTAGTAAATCTGTAAAAAACCCCTCATTTACTACATTAAATTCCACTGCAGCTTTTGTAGTTAAATGTGTGTCTAATTATTTACAAATAACACTTCCTACCTTAGTTAGGTGTTTACCAAACTATATGCCTTTAGCTCATACAAGTCTTCATTACAGAGTAATTTGTCAACTTCAGATCATTTCTGTCATTTTATCTGATTTTACCTATCACTTTCATCCCTGAAAATAGCAATAATGAAGGCATTAAATCCAACCACAACAAAACATTTTGGGAGTCCCCAGCTCAGGCTGTTCTGAAGGAATTCATCAACACTATGTTTCAGGTTGTCTTCATAATACAAAAATAGCACTTTTTTCCTAGGATATGCAAAAAGCAATTCTCAGCCTTTTTCACGGGTGTGTAATACCCTTTTTTTCTGTCTGACAGAATCACCATGTACTCACATTTATACTGACATTTTAACAAGTTTGACAACATAAGGTTAGAGATGATTAATACCAGGTAACTTAGCACAGTTACAGAAAAAAACATTACACAAAATTAGGATTGTTCCCACTTTCAAAATTTTATAGCTACTGCAACAGAGGAACAAATGTATCACATTCCTAGGACCTGCATTTGGAATTATAACATGGGATGAAAATAGACTGGTATGCTGCTAAGCACAAAAAGGTTCTCAGGTGACTCATAAGCCGAGACACCATCCAGTAATTTTTTGTTAAGGCATCAAATATAATGGAGGTCTGAGTAGTGTCCGTTCCTTTGAAGGACAATAATGAAACTTGGTGGACCTCCAGTCCATTCCTGCAACATGGAAGACAGCATTTCAGGTGCTTGTTTCAAGAAACTTGTAAATTTAATATAAAGCAGGTGACAAGAGCTGCCACCATGAGCCTACAAAATCAAGAAGCTGATAATTCAATACCAAGTAAGAGCTGATGGGTAGAGCAAGGATTGCTGTGGGAGAATTGTGGAGTGTAAAGGCTAATTTAACATCACTGAAGATGGGGAACCACCAGAGGGAGGGACAAACAGAATGACATAGTTCAAGTGATGGAACATGAGATCTGAAGTCATATTCAGGATGGATATGAACACTGTGTCTGCATTTATGATGATCAGGTAAAAGAGTACTCTAAGAATTGTATGTAAGATGAGCACTGTGGAGACATCACCACCGTGCAGATGGAAAGGAAAAGGCTGAATACTGCCACTGCCCCAGAGTGACAAAGTACAGTAGTGACAAAGGGCTGTAATGCACTTGGGAAAAAAGAGAAAATGACAGTAATTAAAACCCTGGTTTAATGTGACACTTAAACATGAGCAGATGCCAAGGCAGCTTGAGATTTTAGTTTGGACAGATGAAGACAGACTTGGAGAGAATCCATTTGTCATCAGCACAGTTATAGTAAACTCCTTGACAGACAAGAGACTGGGATACCCAGAAGGAGAACACCAGAACATTAGAACAGATTTGAAACTCGCTTAACCAATCTCCAGTCAAACCTTATTTATTGCAATATTCTTGTATTTTCTCAAATTATTACATCAACATGCAAGTCTTATGCAGCAAAAATATTTATATAATGTTTTATGTATGCCTAATGCTCTACAAAGTAATAAATGATCACACTGAGTACTTTGTATACACCCACTGACAGCAACTACCTCATTGCCTTTGAAGAGGATAAGCAAGTTTAGAAGTGCTTAAGAATACCTGCCATGTTCTTTTTTCTCACCTGTAATCCTTTGTACGCTAGTGCTCTTCTATAAAAAGCTTTAATATTAGAATCTTCTATCTGAAGAACATGATCACAATCCCTCTTAGCCTCTTCATATTTATACAGTTTCAAGTAACAGAGAGCTCTAACACAGAAAAACAAAATATACTGCAATATAAGTAATTCCACAGTGCTGTAGTGCCAACATCTTCTGACTGGCAAATGTTAATTAAAATACTTCAAACAATTCAGTCTCAATATGATTTTTTTTAAAGTACTATTAACTATCAAGAACACCACTGAATGGATTTAGAGAAGGCTAATTCCTGAAAAAAAAAGTCAAAATGCAAGAATGACTAATGCTTGAAGTTAAGCAGGTATGCAAATATTTTAAAAGCAGAGCCTACATTAGTACAATGTGATAGTATAGTGGTTAATGTAATACAGATTTTATACAGCCATTCTGGATAAAAAAAAAAGTGCTCTGGATTAAATAAACAACACTGCTCTCTGTACCTAATTATTACTTGGAACTCTCCTACTGAAGTACTGGTCTAATCAAATCCTTCTTAGTTTGTAGGAGCTGATAAGATTACAGCATAAAGAATTATACTGCTGAATTAGGTCAACCTTTAAAATAATGTTGATGTATGACTGCATTCTTACTTTTATTTTCTCAGAATGTACATTTTCTCTGAATTATTACTCTTTGTATCTGAGATATTGCTACTGCATGTTAAGTTTTTCATTCAAATCATACCAGTATTCTTTAAAAGTATCTCAAAAATGCTGCAAAATGATATGGTAATTATAACTTCTACTATTGCTTACTCTATTTATATAGAAGATTTTAAGATATATCAGTGACATTAATACTTGCTCCCCTTGAAAAATGTTTTTACAAGAAATCCATTTTGTTATTATAAACACTTACCAAGAAGGGAAAAAAAATCCCTTTTTCACAACAATGAGTGAAGGGATGCGAAATCTCTATTTGAAATGAGAAAATGTAACTACTGTTATCCCACAAAGCAGTGTTAGCTTTTGGATCTTTACCTGTTAGTGTAGACAGTACATTCCTCAGTATTTAACTTCATGCACTCACTGTATTTATTTGCAGCTTCTTCATATTCCCCCATTTTTACAAAATCATTCCCTTCATTTTTCAACCTCTTGAACTTCTCCACAGCTTCCTCACCTACAGCATAAAAGGATCACAGTGTCACACAAGGTCAGTTCATTAAGGGTGGCTGAATATCTGTGCAGACTAAGGATTAATGCCTGGCAAAGCAGTCCCTCTGTCACTCTGCACTCTGCCATTCCTGCCCCAGCCTCCCCTGCTGCTCCACCAAAGGCACAACCAGACCTACATTTGGCTCAACAAATACCTCCCCATCCACCAGCATTACTTCTCTGCTGAAAATAATGGGAATGCAATAGACAGCTCTAAGCTTTCCCAGTTCTTGTGTGGTAGAGAGGGCCTACCTGTGTCCATTGAGACCCTGCTTTTACTCACAATGATGGAGACTTAACAACAGGATTAAAGGCCTTCCAGGTCTCCACCATCACACCAAGGTGGCCATCAAATATTTGATCTAATACTCTCTTTGCAATCATACCACAGTTACTATGCTAAACTGACAATGACAAACAAATCATCACATCATTTGGAGTTAGGGATACATCAGTAATATTCTGTTAAAAACAGAATATTGCACTATTTCTAAAAGATGCAGTGAGGAACCTCAAAACACCTAACTACACTTTTTAGTGTAGTTATTCTGTTATTCCATAATTGCCTTTTCTTCTTAATTCCACATCATTTGCTGCAGATGCTTTTGGGTTAGGCTACAGTTTTTAGCTGTGCTTGCAGTGAAAAACTGATCCTGACTGCAGCTTCATGACTCTGTTGCAAACAAACAGTAATTATCAACATAGCTCTAAGTAAATGAAATAATCTACTTTTTGCACTGTGCTAAGGAATATGAGCCCCCTGCCAAGTTTCAGGTTTTTAACACTGTATAGAACCAACAATTTAAACCAATAACTGAACTCACTGAGTTCTTTTATAAAAACATGGCGGTTTCCTATGCCAGAAAACTACACATGAAGTTGGGGAAAAATAAACTACATGAAACACACAACTAAATTATAACTTAAGTTGTAAGACATGAAGAAAAACATACAATTGCTGCAAAAAACTAAAACAACAGTAAGGTTTAACTGCTGACTGAATATTACTGCTGGCAGCCTTTCAGTAGCAGCTATCACTGTCAGGTCCCACTGATGCAGCAGAGGCCTGAAAAGGCAGCCACACCTTAAGAGTCAGCCTTCAGTGGAGAAAACAGTTACAGTCATTGTTTAATATTTCTAAAAACAAAGCCTAACCAAAGTCTGCTCTATCTGAAATAGACTGAGACATGTTTTGCATCAAAATGCTGCCAAGCACTTGGAGGACACTCAGTACTGCAGTAATGCATTACAGACAGATAACCCCATCACTGGTACAAAACTGGCCAACAGCCCAGTGACAAACTGCAGTCACCCCTGTTGTTAATCGACGGGAGATTATCTTCAATACTACTTTTTATTGAAATAAACTCAAAGGCAAACCAATTAATACTTGAATAAGGAATCATAGGGTTAAAGCCTTTGCAAAGGGAGTGTTTAATGTCAGTAACAACTGAATCAGAGAGTTTCCTTCACCTTATTTACTGAAGGAGAAAAATGGAAACTGCAATAAAGGGGAAAAAAATGTTAAGTTTCCCAGAGTTCAGCACTCGGTGATTAGGTATGGACAAGTCCAGAAAATCTTTGAAAGGTGTCTCCTAATCTTCTGCCAAAGTTGGGTGTTTGTTTGGGTGGTGGTTTTTCTGGGGGAAAACTGTGTTGTAACTGTGTTATGATGTCAGGGAAACCACTGATGCTCATGTCCTGGGGGGAATCAGGCACAGCACTGCCAGCAGCACATGGGAGGGGATCGTCCTGCTCTGCTCTGGGGCAGCCTCACCTTGAGTGCTGGGGACAGTTTTGGGCACCACAATATAAGAAAGAGACTAAGCCATTAGAGAGCATCCAAAGGAAGGCCCCCAAGAATGGTGAAGGGTCAGAGGGGAAGCTGTATGAGGAGTGGCTGAGGTCACTTGGTCTGTTCAGCCTGGAGAAAAATGAGAGGAAATCTCACTGGGGTCTTCAGCATCCCCACAAGGGGAAGCAGAGGGGCAGGCACTGATCTCTTCACTCTCATGACCAGTGACAGGAGTCAGGGAAGCAAAGCTAGGGGAGGTTTAGGACGGATATCACAAAAAGGTTCTTCACCCACAGGGTGGTTGGGCACTGGAACAGCTCCCCAGGGAAGTGGTCAGAGCACCAAGGCTGGCAGAGATCAAGAAGGGTTTGGACAATGCTCTCAGGCTCATGATGTGACTCTTGGGGTGTCCCTGGCAGGGCCAGCAGCAGGGCTTTGGTGACCCTGATATTTTGCCGATGAGTATTTCTGCTGATTTTNGGCTGAGGTCACTTGGTCTGTTCAGCCTGGAGAAAAATGAGAGGAAATCTCACTGGGGTCTTCAGCATCCCCACAAGGGGAAGCAGAGGGGCAGGCACTGATCTCTTCACTCTCATGACCAGTGACAGGAGTCAGGGAAGCAAAGCTAGGGGAGGTTTAGGACGGATATCACAAAAAGGTTCTTCACCCACAGGGTGGTTGGGCACTGGAACAGCTCCCCAGGGAAGTGGTCAGAGCACCAAGGCTGGCAGAGATCAAGAAGGGTTTGGACAATGCTCTCAGGCTCATGATGTGACTCTTGGGGTGTCCCTGGCAGGGCCAGCAGCAGGGCTTTGGTGACCCTGATATTTTGCCGATGAGTATTTCTGCTGATTTTATTTAACTTAAGCTCATATAACTAAATTACATGCTGCAAATTACATCACTTGGTTTAAAAAATTACCATAACTGCTCCACAAAGCACATTAAACTCCATCACGTAAATGACAGTAATTTACTTTGGCTTTTCACAAAGGTCTCTTAATGAGTGTTTTCTAAAGCAGTTTCTTTGACATTGTTAAAATGCATTCCATTTTCTAATTAGGTTTATTTTCTGAATGTGTATTTGCATTAGCTATACATACAATTCATCTGCAACTGCTCTTCTCTGTTGAAGTCTACAGTACTTGGCTTATTCTCTGAAGTGAGGCTTCCTCCATCCCACCTGTGTAGCTGAGAAGCAACTGGAACAACTGGAATTGGTGGCAGCTTCTCCCTCCAACTGGGACCATCCTGATCTATTAAAGTCTTTGTTATTCTGAAAAAGAACAGCCCCATTACATGACTTTTCATGTATTTAACACACGTTTTAATAACTTACAACCAATTAAATACTGCAATGTTCCAATTAAAAAAAAAAACAATCCGAACAATTATCCTTAAGAGTAATTTGAAAAATATTATCACAGCAGTCAACAGTATCACATTCACTTAAGATTTAGACTTTTTGCACTTCAGAGTATTATGGTGGCATTTAGAAGACAAGGTGATCTCAGCATGATCTGTAAATATTTAAGGCAATGAATGATTCTGCAACTAAGCTCTAAATGCTGCCTACTACATCCAGTAAAGAAATATGAAAAAAAAAATCTATGTATTTATTTTGGTTACTCTTAGCTGTTCATAAGTGTTATTTGTAGTAAGCGTAGATAACAATATTTTCAGGCAACATGTGATACTTAAATTTGCAAATGTCAAATGAAACCTCTTCCACGATAAATGTCTAAAGAAAGGAATTCAAGTCACAAAGTAGTCTGCATTAAGTTGCATTTTATAGTTAAATAGTCAGAAATGTATCAATCAATCCCCATTTAAAAATATTTTAATTATATATAAAAACTGTTTGGTCTTTCTTAAACCAACACATATATATATGTCAACTATTTCCACATATGTGTAGTTCAATCCAAAAACTATTTAGGTGGGAGTTTCCCATTGCCTTTTTCTCTTTTGGAGAAAGACATAAGTAAACATAGTAAGCGAAACCATTCCAGATTTCATGGTTCCATTAGAAATTGTGCAGTGTTAAAAAAAAAAAAAACTATTATGATAATTAACAATCTCAAAATGGGCTTAAGCATCAAGTTCAACTTGATTCTAATTCATAATTTGACACAGGAAAATACTGAATTGAGTAGCAAAGCAAGTCACATTGATACTATAGGAAATAAAATTTTTGTATCAGGTGCACTTCCATCTAACACAGTGTGAAAAACATACTACATAAATGCACATCCAAAAAAAAAATTAAGAACCTTGAAAGTGAAATTAATAAAAACAACATAGAAAGAATGTAAATTACCCAATGGAGTTTTCTTATTTACTTTTGTTCTTTTAAAATATTTGAATAACAGCTATTAAAAAAAAAAAAAAAAAGGGGAATACTTTGGCAACAGAATTAGAGCACTCAAGAACATATTCTTTTCCCACTGTGGTCTCATCATAAAACTAATACAAGAAGCAGCACCAGTTCTAATCTCCTTTATGCAGAACATCATTTACCAACATATTTTAAAGAATGATAGAGACTAAAAAGTCTGTTTGTAGAGCTATATAATGAGTGATTTTATGTCTTACACCATGCTGCACAAAAACCCATGTGATTTTGACTTGGAAGTAAATTTCTTCATTCACAGAATATCACATTCCATAGCAAAATGTAGTTGCTTTATTTGTTTTCTAAGTGATCAAAAAGATTATTTTAATGCATGTCTGCACATGCCCTTGCAGGGGCTGTCCTCTGCCTGTACCATTCCTAAGTGTCCAAGCAGTACTTGGACAAGCCACATTCCTGTATGTCCTATAGAGGACATACCAACAATGTGGCTTGTCCAAGTACTGCTTTGCTCTCATTCTACTAAAACTTCAGGATTTTAATGATAGCCTGAATTTAATTGCTAAGCAAAAATGTGACACAGCATCACAAACTGAACAACCCAAAGATTTACTCAAGTTGTTTTTTTAGGCAACAAAAAAGTACACTTCATATTAACATGTCAATTAATTAACTTTAGGTATTTCCCATAGAAAGTAATGGAGTAATTCTACAGGAAACCAGAGTCATATTGAATTCCTATTTCTTTTTTCATTTATCATCATGGGCTTAAAAAGTTGCAGGAAAAAACTCTAATTCATCAAAATCCACAGAAAGAATCCTGCAGTATCTGATGATCAACTGACTTCTTGTAATATCAAAATGTAATCAGAGTCTTTTGCAAAAATGCATACTTGTGTGCCATGATTAGCTTAAAAAAAGCACAGGTGTCTCATGAAAAAGCTGGGACAAACACACTCATTTTCCCACCACCAACACCTCGACTTGACCCAACAATCCTGCAGTTCTGGAGCTGATCACAAATTTCTTTCTGCAGCACAGTACTCATATGGGACTTTGTTAAAACAGCTTCCAAGCTATTTCAGGCAATTTATTCACTGATACTAAAGGAATTGGGACAACTGGAATGAAACTTCAGTTTAGTGGAGGAAATGCATAAACATATTCCCACACATTAGAGCTTCTGTATTTCTAACAGAGAAAAGTAAATAATGAAACACTCAAGAGGAAATTAAAATACACGAAGTAGGAAATCCACTGATGTTCACAAAGCTAGGAAAATGCCACTAATTAAAAGCATGCTTGAAATGCAATTTCCAGTTATGTGGCACACACCACTAAAAGAGCCAGTCCTTCCAGTTTATCTAAAAAAATCACCTCAGGAACCAATAAAAGACGCAATTTAACATCATCTAACCAACATAATAAACAGTCAACTGTTTATACTCGTTTCCATTATGTACCCAAACTCTTAATTTTTTCCTTTTGATTGAAAAATGATCAGGTAAAGGTTTGATATTAAAAATCCTTGTCTTTTATGTGAATATTAAAACGATGCAATTGATTCTAAGGTTTTTGGAAAGTCTCCTTAGCTATGTAAGCACAGAGAGACAAGCTTCAACGTGGTTTATCAAACCCAAGACACAAGTGGGATGACGAATTTTTCCTGTCAGCATCCTAAAGCATCACAATAAAATTTCCCACAGAAAATTAAAATCCAAGAACTCCTCCAATAAAATAAGGTTGTTAAGATTTCATCTTCCTAATATAAAAAATAAAAATACAAAAAAAAATTACACTTGGGGTAGTCTTTTTAAGTTAAAAAGCAGTAATGTTTCTTTAAAATTTGTTTTTAGAAAGGTCTCTTATTTTGGAAATGAAAACAAAAGCTCTAGTACAGTTTCAGTTGAAGTTTCAAATGTTAAAATATTTTTCTAAAAATATAGTTAAAGTTCAATTACACAGGAGGTCTATGGTTTAGAAACGAGTAATTCGCAAGCAAAAATGAATTACCAGCAGAAGAGAAGAAGGAAGAAGCAGCTGAAATAAGGTGATGGGTTGCCAGGGAGGAAAAGAGTAATGAGCAGTGAAGCTAAAAACATAAGGAAAGCCTAGAGAGGAGAAAAGGAAGAGTGTTAAGGAGAAAAGGGAAATAAGCTTATTACTAAGCAAGTTCCAAGTCAAGGAGAAATATGAAAAGAGTATCTGCAAATAAAATAAGCCACCAAGATTTTTAAAAAGTGTAATAATTACATAGGTACCAAGATAAGCAGCTATTCCACCAATCCAAGTGCTCTATTATCACCACACATAAAGAAGATCACTAACAATTTTTGTGATATCAAAAAAATAGGACTCCTAAGAGATTATAAAGTGCCACAATTTCTGGTCAAATAAACAGAATTTAAAGAAAGATATTATGGACTTTTTAATGAATAGTGCAAGTGCTCATGGTCTTGCCTTAGGAAGACAAAAACCATACTAGTCCACTGTAAAAGTCACATGCATGTGGGCTTCTGCTCAGTGATTAATGGCTGTTCTGTTTTCAACTTTATAGTATTAAAGTATAATTAGAGAAATTCAAAAGTTTCTCTTGGCAGAAAGAATTAATGTTGAAAGTATGAATACTTAAAAATAATATTCAATTATATTTTTTTTACACCTTTAAGCATAGTAGCCAATCACTGACTCAAGCTACTTCAGTATTTCCACAATTGCAGCACAGAGAAGGATTCACACTTAACATAAATCTCCAAGTACCACAGAAAGACTGTTAATATGTAAAGGAAACAGGATGTCAGAGAAATGACATGGACCTTAAGTATTACTTTATATAGTATAAAATAGAAGTTAGGAAAGAAAACAAGTAGAGGCACTATTAGAAAAAAGCGTTAAAAATTTAAAATATTACATTTTTGAAAAACAGGAAAGGGACCCACTGCTAGGAGAAGAAAACTGAAATGATGGGAAAACAACTAGAAGTAAAGGAACAGCCAATCCTCTACCTATAATGAACTAGCTGTGCACCAACTCTGTGGGTACAGAATAGAGGGAGCATGTAGAACAAACTAATTTGAATTCTATTCTACTTTGACTGTTATCAGAGAATTAGTGTGTGCAGTTACCTGTTAGCACTATCATTTGCTGCCTGGATGCTGCTGTCTATCTGCAGGACTGTTTTATAATCAATGTATGCCTGTCGATACCGCTCCATTGACTCATTTGCCATTGCTCGGCGTAGAAGAGGCTTAAGGGAAAACGGCTGAAGCTCCAGAGCCCTGGGAAAACAGAAAGGAAAATGCAGCATTGAAAAGGAGAAACTGAATTAAGAATAATGGAACTATTTTATGATATATTGTGATTATTATTAATCCCAACTCTGTCATTTCAGATGGCACTTACAGTAAAATAACTAAGGAAAATGGGTCTGAGTGGTTCATTTCAACACTCTAAATTACACCCAGTTTTGAAACTGTTAGTGCTTTTACTACAGCTTACCCCACCCAAAGCTCTGTCTTCCATCTGGAAAACTGCTCTCATCACCATAATACGATTAATGGAATGGCACCTGCTTATGAGCAAAAGCTATTTTTCTTAACACGCCTAGATCTACAAGGATTTCAAGTATATGGTGCTTTTGCTTACATGACTTTCAGTTCTTCTTCCTTAAATGAAAGAATGCACTTAAAAAACCCACTGACTAGGACAAGAACATACACTTTTCTTTGGACTTTAGTTTTTTGCCTGCCTTCTGTCTGTTTACATTTTTGATTACCTGCCGGGTCAACACCAAGCTCAACATGGTGCAATCAGAACTCCTTCCCAACACCATGCACTTTTCCAGCAATATGAAGCAGTCAAAGGCTTTATTTCTCAAGAACTACCTTCTTTTCAGTGATTCTTGCTAAAGAGAGATAAACTTTTGAAATAGTGAAATTAAATGAGTCTAGACAATTTGATTTCATGAAGTCATAAAGCCATCCAGACTGAGATATCCCAGCTTTCTGCTACAGACATGGTCAGCTCCAAGATCAGACAAGGCTGCTTGGGGCTTGATAACCCTCTATGGGAATCTCTGCCCAACATTTCTGGGCAACCTGTTGCAATGCCAAGCAGTGTTCACAGGGAGAAGGTTTCTCCGAGTATAACCCTACATAATTTTTTACTTTGAAATCAAGTAACCTATTTGTAGATCACCTATTATATTGTGCTGCCTACTGAAGATTTGACATTGCCTAATTTACATGTGTTTGCAGTTCTGCTTCCCAGTCTTTAAATTATTTCTACCTCTGTATTATTTCTACCACTAAGCACTATGAGTCCTTGTGCATCCAGGAAATATGCATGACATTAAGGACACTATCATTAGATAGTAAGAATAAAAAGCTTCTAATTGGTAAGAATTAAAACCTAAAACCTCTGTATTACTGATTCCAGCTAAAGTCCTACATACTTCAAACTTCCTGATTAGAAAAGTGTGATGGGTCTTAAATAAGGCATCTTGGCCAGCTGTCTGTGATCCTGCATCTATTTTAACAAAATACTGCTAATGAGTAATTTTTTCAGAGAACTTATTCTGTCAGGTAGAATATATATAGTAAGTTAAATGTTTTGTACCTTTGTACTACAAAGGTACATGCATATTTTACTTTTAGTTTTTGAGGGCTTTTTTTAACAGTAGAGTTGTGCTCTACAAAAAGCCCCACTGATTAATTAATATGATTTCTAATTCTTTTAAGATACTTTTTTGCACCTTAAGCCTCAGCATTATAAACTCAATCTATGGAAATATTAAAAAAACACCAAAACATCAAAAATACAGTAATAATTTAGTGGAACACAGTGTTTGGAAGTTACTGAAGGTGTCTGATCTTCTCCAACTCCTGTATCCTTAAAAGCCACAATAAGCAGAAAGGATTTTAGCTCAATTCCTTAACAGCTGTAATTACTGTTTGTAACTATGTCAAGTATGTATTAAAAACCCCCAAACCAAAACAACAAACCAACAGAGAACACACACACACATACACCATACATGCGCTCAAAAGCAATTTCCAATACCGTGATAGGCATCTGGCTTAAAAAAAGCTTTTACATATTAGTTACTACAGAACTCCACTGTAAATCTGCTTTTATATTAAAAAATTTAATCTCACTATGCATTTCTGTGACTACAATAAGCTTAAGAACTGCCCTTACACAATAAGACAGTAAGTTAGAAGTTATTCCTTTCCTAGTTTTCATGTGATTGTTTATGTAACAAAGGTATCTATCATTTAGACAGGGAATCACACTTTACTGGTACTGTTGTGAGTCAAACAGCACTAGCAATACATCAGTTAAAATGTTTAATCATCACCAGGAATGTTGTTGCTCTACATGGCAGGTTTCAATTTACCTGTTACAATCTTGAATGCAGTCACTGCAGTTCCCTTCTTTGAGGTAACAAGCTGCTCTGTTTGAGTACAAGATACTTAAATCGTCTGGACTTTGTTCTCCTAAAAGAAGTTACAATTAAAATAAAATAGTAGTACTGAAATTACACTTAAGAATTAAAAATTTGCATACTCCAAGCTGCACTGCAGTGATGCAGTTTGCTGACACTGCAAAGCAGTAAAGAGCTTTATCAAGTTGCCTAGAATATGTAAGTATTCAAACACAAATGTCAACAGCTCTACCCCTAGAAAATTAAAACATTATTTCACTCATCGTCCTATATTTTCTGTCACGTGAATTGCTGTCTACTGAAATGATGCAAGATTTACCGCATGGTAACTCCTGTCAAAAACCCAGGGGCAGGCTAAACTCGTTCACTTGTAGCTCCTTTAAATAATCTAAACCGTTCTAGATTTAAAGTACAAGGTATTACACTCACCAAGACCAGTGACATACTCAATTGCTTCCGAGTATTTGAGCACAGCTTCTCCAAACTGTCCACTCTTGAATAACTCGTTTCCTTCACTTTTTAGTTTTGCTGCAGTAGGAGGAAGCGAAGCGGAACTGCCACCACCAGCCGGCTGCGACCCTTCTCTATGCGGTTCGGAGATCTCCTCGGCTTCGGCGCTTTCACTCTTCTCATCACTGCGTAAATAGCCATTAACTTCGCCTTCATGGTCTGACAAATGCTTCTCCGACTTCTTCTCGGACGCGCCTTTTTTCAATGCGCTCTCAGCGGAGTCCTTGCGCTTGTGCGCCTCTCTGTCCTGCGCCTTGCCTCTGCCGTGGGACTTTCTGTGCGCGTTGCCCATCGCGGGCTCCCCGGCCGCCGCCCGCGCTGCCGCTGCCGCGCCGGCGCCTGCGAGGGCGTTAATGAGCCGGGTTAGAGGCGCATCACAGCGCAAACCATCGGCCCGCCGCGGCGCGGGGGTGCTGCGCACGGACACCGCCCGGAGCCGCAGCACCCCGGCGCCGGGGGGGCTGATCGGCCTCGGAAAACACGGCTAAGGACACAGAAAAACTGCTTCTTACAAGAAACCATCGGCTGTTATTGAGAAGGGATCGCTAGGAAGCCTCATTGCCCCTTGCTGGGTACACGGGAACCCCTGTCCTGAGGTCTCACAATGGTACAGGGCTCACCTTGAAATTAACTCTTTAAATACCGCCTAGTACAACACGGGCGCTTTGATCTTCCGTGAGCACATCAAATGCCTGCGTGTTAAAGTTAGATCACAAGCCATCAAACCAGTAACGTTATACAAAACTCTCCTCAAATGTAACATAGACAGCATAAAAGCTTATAAATACTTCTCAAGAAGATTTCATTTAAACATGTCAAAACCCCTTTTATGCATACTTGTTATCATTCAACTTTCACTGTTACTTATAACAAATTTATTTAGGAAAAATCATAGAATAACGGCATTAGATAATAAAATCTCTATCTTCCATATTCATCTGAATTCCTACAGATTACCACCACAGTATTCAAAGACAGATTTCTGCAGAGCCTGACTCTCGATACTACAAAGCCCACAACAACTCTGTCTTTTGGTACTATGAAGATGATATCTTCCCTTGACCTGATGTTCTTACCTGTCCAACAGAATTTTTTCACGTATTGGAATTATACTTTCAATTGACTTTAACAAAACATCTGACAATGACTCGATATGGATGAACTCCAGGTGGTCCAAAATGAAAAAAATAACTTTTTTTTAAACACACAAAGTGTTACTGAAATCAAACTGAACAGGATGGGAAAGCATAAGATTTGTAGAAACAATAGATCCTCTAGTGCCTCCTACCTGGCTGAGATCCCTGTTTTGAAATGCCATATTTAATAATAAGTTCATACTCCACAGTGGGAACAATGATAGGCTAAATTGGCCCACACAGACATTTTTGTAAAACTTAAATTATTTATATTTGAGACATCCACTCACCCACCCATCCAACTGGTGGTACCAAATATACCAAAAAGGTTTAAAGTCTATTTGCTAGGGAGAATGGTGGGAAAAGGCTTGCTGGGCAGATGAATGAAGACACCAGTGTATTAACAACTTCCTTAACATACATGCTAAAATACTTTCATTTTACATACACCAAAACAGAAAAAAAAAATGTAAATGTCACAGATGAACAGGTGATAGGACGAGCTTTTACAAAACAGTGAAAAACTGCCAAAGAGCATCCCAGCTTCTAGAGACAAAGAAAAAAGCAAGGCAGGCACACAATATGTGATGTGAATGTTGTTAATGTGAATAATGTGTAATTCCTGAATACAGGAAGAAATTTCCTAAAGATGAAGTGCACAGAACCAGTCCTGGATTAAACAGGAAGCATTTATAGCATTTGGAGTCTGGAGTCCCCCTGGCAGTAGGAATGCTGATAGTTACCTTGTTTAGCTGCTGGGTAATACTAATTGGTTAAATATTTCAGGTCTGAGTAACCAGCATGCAAAAAAACATACAGCTATACTTCTCAAATATAATTCTCATTGTCTTTTAGTTTCAGTCTTTAAAAACAATGTTCCTGTACTGGTCTCTACAGAGAAATATATTCATGAAAGCAGTATTCTGGGCTAATAAATATACAATACTTAGGAACTTTTCTTAAGGAAAAAAAAAATTCAAGACACATTATAAATTCCAAAGAGATTCTGAATAAAGGTACTGAAAAGTCTGGACAGAATTTTGACCAGAATGACAACAAATACACACATGAAAGAATTTTAAATTATGTTATTACTAAAATAACAAGCTTACAATGGTAGCACCATCCTAAAACTAAAAAAAACCAAAAAAACCCACTGAATACTCTAAGAGGAATATTTGAAGTTTGGTGAGTGTTTAATATTATGTAATATATAATAATACAATACATATAATATTCTTTAATATTGTAATAGATCAAGTATATACCACACAGCTCAACAAATTTGTCTTAATTAAAAGGGGCTATTTTAAATATATCAATATTTAAATATATCAATTTATCTTTAAATATATCTTTATTTTAAATATATCAATTTATCTTTAAACTGTATTTATCACTTGAGGTTATAACTTCTAGAAACATGTCCAAATACCAGGTGCTTTGTCAAGAACATACATGGTTTTTAGGTTTTGCAGTGCCTGAATACTGGTTTTTATAGTCTCTGGGATGCAAGCAATTTTCCATTTCTATTGTACAGAAAAGGTTCTATTTACTTTTGCTTTCAGTTAAACAGAAACTATTTAGACTGAAGAGAAACTATTTAGACTGTTTTGGTCAAAGTTCAGAAATCAACTCTTCAGCCCTAAAGAAAACAAAAAATTTTTTTTCCCATCTCTAAATTGTAAGTTTAGTAGGAATGCATTAGACTTACCAATTAGAATGTGAAATAAATGTGACTACATGACTGGACTACATGGACTACTGGACTGCCTGTGATTACAGGACTAGATGTTTAGTCTACTTATTGCTGTTAGGTTCACAGAACATTTTTTATTCATTAACTGAACTAGATTCATATGTTTCCAGTTGTACAAGAAAATACAGCATAATCTATGAAAATGCTTTCCACTTAAATCCCAGAAATACTTATGTGTATCACAGAACACATCTGCCATTGGCGTCAGTTGACAGTCTTCCCTGTGTTTAGAGGCCTAACCTTTCATCAACAGAAGGGAAGTCTTCCTATGGAGCTAGAAGGCACAAAGTCATCTGAATGCTCACAACAGAAAACACCCCCAAATGAACAGACATTTAAGGATAGGGACACGATGCAGCCCTTTCTTCCAAGGTTTTAGCTCAGGAGATTTGGTAGACACCAACTGATGTAGGAAAATGTATTTCCCATAATCTTGTGTGCCAGTAATACATTATTGTGTCACACATTTACAGTCCAACATTACGATTAAGCTGCAGAACCCACAGACTGATTTAGTTTCAAGATAAAACACAGAAAACATAAAAGTCACAGATGTCATACCACAATACCTTAAAGAGCCAACATAACTAAAATAAAGGAGAAGGGTGAAATCAGCCTAGGGATTTTATTCTGTTGCAGACTGGAGGCCAGCCATGCAGCTGAATCTAAAAACAAGCTGCCAATGTAAGCCCTCCTAGCCCCTGCTGCCTCACCTCCTCCTGCAAGCCATGGATTCTGATTGTGCCAGTGGCTTCATCCCAAAAGCCTTGCAGTTAACCACACACTAATCCAGGAATGGGAGATATACTTCAACTGCTTGTAAACTACATCCAGTACAAGAATTACATGTTGTTTACCTCTAATACAAACTTCCAGAGCACAGAGATGAGCTCTTACAATAAAATTAAAAAGAAACCAAACAAAAAAGAATGATAGTTTCCAAAACAAACAACAACAAAAATTATAGATGTTAACAAATTATGCTTGATCATTTTTACACCCTCTGATGCAAGAAGTTTTGGGAAGAAAAATGCAGAAGAAAAATGTGCTGGTGGGAAGGCAGGAAAGCTGTGTGAGAGAAAGATCTCAGTAACACAAAATGTTCTCTTACCAGAAGAAATTTTTAACTGGGTCCACATCAAAGGACAGGTGTAAAATTACACAGGGCACAGGGAAGTAGGTGATTTATAGCAACATTTTCTATTTGTCTCTATCATGCCCATTCTAGAAAGAATTACAAAGATGTGTAATAAAAATGGGTTCTAGATTTCACACTCAGATCTACTTTAAGTAGTCAATGTAAGCTCAGTCTTCGAACAGGCAAAATTCTTTGCAAGAATATATGAATGAATCATGTGAATAAACATTAATATCTCAAAGACAACTATTTTTTCCTTAGGTTAAAATAAAATAGGAAATGGCAATACATTACTTTTATCTCCACCACATCTTTCACATTCTTCTGTATTTTCCCCTCTTCCTTCACCACTTTCAGAATCCTCTATCTCTTGAATAAGTATTTTTTTTCCTTTGCCTTGAGGCTCAGATACAGGCTTTAAACCTTTCAGTTTCTCTTCAATCTCTAGCAGGCTTTTCTACAATAGAGAAAAAAAATCATCAATAGAAGAAGTTTTTTATTATGTATATAAATTAATTTATGTAAATTAGTTTACATACAGCAAATACATTTTGTTAAATAATCCATGTAAGATCCTGAAGAATTATAAAGATAAATGTTGCCAATATAAAAAGATAGTAAATAAACGTGAACTTTCCAAGAGTCAGTATCAAACCAAGATTAATAGTCAATTTCTGTCTCTCTCACAAGAAATAGACACAAGATATTTTCACATCTCTGTGTGAAGATATATAAATAAATAAATACGTTTCTTGAATGCACTGCTTATAAAAAAAACCCCACCTAAATTCAAAGGAAAAAAAGGAGATTTATAATTGTGAGATCTGGCATGGTCTGCTAAGAAGAGATGTGGAAAACAGGTTCTCTCTAAGAGAATCTCCAAGAAAGCCAAATCAAAATTCTCCAATTCTCGAAACCAGAATCAAAATTTATGCTATGGAGAATCTAATGTCAGATAACTGATGGAGAAATACAACTGAGAGAGCAAGAACCAAGAGACAACAGTCTGTTAACAGTGTAGCAGAAGGACACTTGAATAATGACAAAGTTTGCTCCTCTTAAAAGAACTGCAATTAGATGATCAAACAGCTTCTCCTTCCAGAATATTTTTTCATTATTCAAAAAACCCCCTTTAACAGCACTTGGAATCATCAAGGTTGGAAGAGACCTTTAAGATCAAGTCCAACTGTTAACCCAGCACTATCACTGCAACCCATAAACCACTAAATCACTTCACACTATCAGAGCAGTGTAAGACACACCCAGCATTATGTGTTATTCTGAATGTAATTCAATGCTGTGCAAGAAAGTGCCATCTCAGTACTTCCTGTCTCAAGAAAAATATAAGAACAGGATCAAGCAAAGACTCTCATGGACAAACTACTTGAACAATTCCACTTACTGACAACCAGTTCACTTTTGTATTAGTGATTCTGGATATAAACATGTATTCTGCATATGTTCCATACTTTCATATTTAGCTCAAGAGAGTTTTGAGGATTCTCCAAGCAATAAGAAACTTGCAAAAAATGCCCTGCCAAGCATTTGTCATTTCTAGATGTGCCAGCCAAGGCATAATAGGTGGCATGAATAAGGACAAAGTACAGACATCTGCTTTCAGCTACAAAAGCACTGCTCAGCAAAACAAATAATGGAAGAGTGTAAATAAAATGAGTGACTATCTCTGTCTGGTATTATAAGTCTCAGCACAGCCTACTTGATACATCTTTTCCCATAGACTGCTGTGGAATTTATCATCACAGACTCACAAGCTATTTAGATATTCAGTCTTGTAAACAGAAAAGAAAAAGACCAAAATCTCTTTCAGAACTCAGATCTAGAGACATGTAATTCTTTGGTTGATGTGAAACTCAGGAACTATTCTGGACAGGAACTTAGTTCCAGTAACACCCTAAAAAGGATAAATGCTATATGTGGTGAATTTGACACAAGAGGCTTGTACCACTTTCTCTGGTTCAAGCAATAGTAATAAATAACTCCATGGAAAGAAGCAATGAACAAGCTGCTAGCAGCTTACGATACACCACCAACAAGAGCTGGACAGGAGTCAGAAGGTGGGACAATTGCACAGCATCCAGAAGTCAGAGGTAAAAAACATTGGGAGAGTAGTAGTATGATGGACTCATAATTAACATACAGCAAGCAGTTTACTATCAAAACTGCCCAGTACTGAAGATTCTCAGGACACATAGAGTCCAAATGCAAGGACTGTTCTAACCTGCAAAACATCCCTAAGATACCAATCAAAGGACACAAACCAATCCTCTCCTTAACAGCCAGAGTAATAGCAGTGCAAGGACCACATCCTGACTTTGATTTTCAAAGAAAGCATCTGGCTTTCTTTGATCCAAAATTGGTCATGAAGAGTCCACATTTAATCGGAAGGTTTGAAAGGTTTTTCATTCTACCCTGGAGATGAGAAATGAGGATTTATAGCAACACACTGAAGCAAGGACAGAATCCAGTTCTTCTCCTTTTGGGTAAACTTTACCACTGTAACAACAAAAGCTTGGCATCTGTTGATTTTTTCTTCTCATTATGTACTCAAACTTAAATGCACCTATCTCAATGGATCTTTTCAAGAGTAATTTCCAAATAGCTTTGACCAGCAAGACACTAATACTGCAAGCATGTTCAGCAGAAAATGTTTTAGGCTCCGGAAATACATTAATAGAGAAGACTTTTCTTCACAACCAAGTAATGAACAGAAGATCTGTCCACATTCAAGTACCTAATTTCCACCACATGTGGTCTTGGGAAGCTGATCAACAGCACTGCAGATTGAGTGTGTCCTCAAAGCTCATAGTTACATCAAACAACATGAACTGTACCCACTTTATGCTACAACTGCATACCACCTCTTTCTAGCCGTATTCAACTCACTGATCTTTACCTTAGCCATAGAGTTTTCTGGTTCAACAGACAACACTCTATTCAGATCCTCTATAGCTGTATGGTAATTCTGCAGATGATTGTGTACAGTGGCACGACGCATCAAAGCTACAAAAGAACAAAGTTTATTATTTATGTATTTAAAGTATAAAGTGAATAAAAATACACTGTTTTTTCTAGAAATATTAAGTGCAGTTATGCAGTTTTTAAAATTCTGCACTTACTTCTATATTAGTAACAACTGTTTTCTTGATGATTTTAATGATGCAATTTCACATGACATCTTTTGAGGCAGCAATTATGAATTATGAAGCACCTTTTCATAGTTTCCAAGATTTCCACCTCCACCCTTGCAAATACACTTAGCTACATTCAAGTCCTTAACTTCAGAAAGGAATAAACCAACAAAAAGCAACAACTTTGATTGTTTTCAAGTCCCTTTTAAATTAATTTATAGTTCAGTGTATGTATGTATTATAGAAACACCGCATGAATACAAGAGGGCTTACAGTTATTATATGAAAAACATGCTGCCATGTAAGAATTACCATTACATATCAACAGGATGAACTGCATAAAACTTAACTAACCCCCAAAGAACCATTAAAATGGTTTTGGGGAGCTATACTGTTCCCTTATTTGTACTTAGACCTGATTTAAAGCTCAGTTAAGTCAATTAGCCTCATGTACCATTTTATTTGCTAGAGGTAAAATAATATATTGAAATTGTATTTTCTGCTTTACCTTTTATGTTGCCAGGTTCCATATCTAGTACCTTCTCACAATCCTGCAAAGCACTGTCCCAATCCTGAAGTTTGATTTCTGCTTGAGCTTTGTTATTATACACAGCTGCAGTCGGTATTACTGATATACTCCTAAAGGAAAGGGAATATTGATCATGTTATAGTCAGAGTTAGAAAAGCTTAATCTACAAACACTTCACTACTGGAAGCTGGAAACAGTACTATAGCAATATCAATACTGGTATTCTAACCACAGTAATGGTTAGAGACTCCCTCCTGTGAGACCACAGGCAACCATCCACCAACTAGATTTACTGTCTTCAGGGGCCTCTTGCTTTCAGGACTTGGACCTGAGATGTTGCAGAGGAGATGCCATGGCTTGTCTGTCACTTAGACTACTACCTCCTCCTGCCATCCATGTAGACTCCAAAAAAACTGCCAAATGGAACCTTTGAGAGATGAAGAGTAAGTAACTACACAGCTCTGGGGATTATGATGAAAAGCATGGTGGTGGGGGAGAACACATGGGACTCTCCTTGATCTTGCTTGTAAGACGGAAAGACTGAGGTAGCAGTGGATGAATTGTCCAGGTCCATCATGTCTGGCTGCAGGGTTGGTATTGTAGGCAGGGCTTTAGTTTCTGTAACAACAGGATCATCTCTGAGGAACAAGGACAGCTAGGATGCACATAACAAAATGTTGTAAGGGTTTTTTTGCCAACAACCTTGTTGCAAGGAAGACCCTAAACTGTGTTCACTGGAAAGAATAGCAATGGAAGTGCCAAGGGGACAGCACACTGCAATAGACACAATGTCCTTGTAAAAAAAAAAAAAAAAAAAAAAGAACAAAATAGCTATGCAGCTATGATCCCAATGGGATAATTTGTGCATGCTCTTTAGAAAGGGTAGGAGGGTAGGGAAGAAGAGGAGATGCATTCTAGTCTAAGCAGTGATTCAATGTGTGAAGGTTTGTTTCCACACAAGAGGAACAGGCACGAGACTGACAAGCCAGTCAAGAAAGCCAATGGGTAAGAAGAGGTCAGAAGCTGATTTTCCATTTTCTACATTTTCCATTCTAGCCACAGATGACCCCTTCAGGTCACTCCAAAATATTTCACTTAAATATTTATAACTTCAAGAAAATAGATTGCAGATATGATTAGGAAAGTGACCAGTTAAAACAGCATGGTGTCACCATCATACATTTCAAAAGGCATACAATGCCCCATGGGGGTCAAAAACGGAAAAACTCTCCATTAGAAAGGATTCTGCCTATCCTTAGTTATTAGTACCTTATATATGTACCAAAAGCAGACATTTTACTTATTTTTATATAATATGTATTTGTATTTTATTTATTGTATATAAAATACAGCTATAGACTTTTTTTATGTTTGTGTAAAAAACCCAAACAAAACAAGAAAGATCTTTAGGCTGCAAGTCAAGAACAACAGAAAAAAACAAACCCATTACACATCAAATGCCTCAGTTAAGCAGCTTGTGGTCTATGAATATCATTACAAGTGTGCACACACACATACATATACACATATCTATCTATATCAGCAACCTCCAGATAAATTTTCATAAGCTATTCTACAGAACCCTGTTTCTTTCAGTGACAATATTGTATGATACTTCCTAAACATAAATCTGTTAAATATTTATGTTATTGCTGTTCCACACTATTTCTATTCATTATTTTCTCCATACTTATCTGCACTGACCACAAATGTGTTAACCTTCTTGTACTTTTTTTCCAGGTTATCCCACTATAATATCATAGCTCATTAATTATCTTCATGTTTCATCTCACAGTGTCATATCATTACCCTCTGTTTACACTGGTAATTAATACCCCAAGATTCTCATGTACTCTAAATTTCAAAATGACAACTTTGACACTTATGATTTCTTTGGGTTTTTTCAAAACACTGAGTTAAATTACATTTGTAATTATTTAGTTTCTCAGCACTCTGATT
Organism: Urocynchramus pylzowi; assembly: GCA_013397555.1. NCBI lineage: Eukaryota > Metazoa > Chordata > Aves > Passeriformes > Fringillidae > Urocynchramus > Urocynchramus pylzowi. The sequence goes on from VZRH01000840.1 coordinate 897,554, forward strand.
ATCCTTTTATTTTTGTAAACATGCCCTTGAATCTCAATGGTTTAAAAAAATCTGAGGAAGTTTGTGACACCTGCAGATTGCATTCCATCACTTTCTAGCCCCTTCTCTTCTGATAAATAAAAATTAATATCAGGATGGATTGGTGCTTTAAGTATTCTTGTGTCAAATCTTTCTGCCCTTTTGAATATAATCTAATTGTCACTAGTTGCTTCAATAACAAGTTGTTTCAATTACATTGGTCTAAAAACAACATTCACAAGTAAGAGTCATTAAAATAAAAGAACACAATAGTATTTACTCACCGAGTGTAATATGTGACTGCTTCCACATAATCCCCAGCGGCAAAGGCTTCATTGCCCTTTTCTTTTTCACGAGTAGCAATAAAAATTTTCTCTCTCTTTGTCATTCCTAGCAAAAAATATTTCTACATAACAACAACTAGCAACTTGCACAGATGTAACCAAAACAGTCAGATAAAATACTCTGAATCTCATAGTCTGCATTTTTTAAAAGCACATGGCTTGCTAAAAGACAAATGTGTATTTTATTTTCTGTAATAAAACACTAAATTCTTCTGATAGGCATACAATTCAGCATGCAAGAAAAAAGCAGTTGGCTAACCTCTACCACTCATTTATAATACCAGATGTATGCTTCACTTTACCTTGTGCTCTCAACTAAACATAAACATTCTTACTTTTATTAAGCAAGACTAGATTTTTTTCAAACATGGCTTCAAGCTCACTTGATGATCTAACAACTTTTAGCATCTCTAGGTACTGAAGAATAAAGGGACTTTAACTCTATGATATATTTATTTAATTAGTATTCATACTCTACAACACAATAATACAAGTAAAGAAAAAATATGTTTCTAAGATATTACCAGTTGTGTCAATTTTCTTTTCAATTATGGGTAGACTTGGCCTACTGAAGAATCTTGCTTTTGAGTTACTTTCTTCAGAGTCTTCATCAATTTTAGAACATTCCTTTTCCACATCAAACCTTTAATTAATAAAATGACCAATTCAATAATTCTGCATAGCAAGACACCTCAGCTGATAGAAAGGCATACTGTGTTTTCATTATAAACCAAAGGAAAAGAGATCCAGGCTGCGTTCAATTATTGGTGACCAAGAAAAATCTCTGCCTCACCTCCTCACCATCTTCCCCAAAAAAGACAGGTAAAATTTAAGAAACAGTATCATCAGGCTCCATCCCAGCCCTATCAAACATCCCCATTAACCTTTGCCAAAATAACTACGAAACAGCTTCAAAGCAATTTATACAGTAAACTTGAGACAAGTAGTCTCAGACATTTCAAAGCAGCTCTAAAGCAGCTCTCGAAAACAGTGTTTAGGAATGTCTATCAAAGAAATATTGCTGCTGTAATACTGTAAAATAAATACAGTAATAATCAATTCCTACACTATACAGAAATATTGTTCTAACTGCTTTTCTGTGTAGGGTGTAATGGAAAATAGCCTTTTCACAATAATATGGACAATATGAATAATTTCTTTCTGAAATAAAGATACTTGATTTCAAAAAGAAAATTCAATTTTGAAAATTTCTCCAACTCAAAACCATTTCACGTAACACTAATTGTTTTCCATTTTGAATCAAATCTTTTGCTAGCTTACTTTTATCTGTTTATTATAAATTAACCACATTTCAAGTAAATGTTTTTAAAATAAGAAGCAAAACACTTTGTTTAGAAATTGCCTAAACAATTATTTGAAAGTTTTGAAATTTTCCTCAAAGCATTTCAAAACCATGATATACTTTAAATTGGAAAACATCTTTCACACAGCTGTTTCAGTGTACTCATAATCCAAAATAAATACACTCTGTGGGAAAATTCACAACCTGTACTATTATCAGCATGCTAAAGCACTTAAGTATTGTGTACATATATGTGTAAACAAAATCTGTACAACTACTTTGGAAAGATACAGTACCAAGAGTAAAGAATAACTGAATGAAAGAATAAATTGTTGCAGAAATTATTTTTATAATCTATTTTCTTTGTCCACATTTGAGCAGGAAGGCACCAATTTCTGAAAGATATATGAATGAAAATAACTGATATGCAAAACTTATGCAGAACAGGGTTTTTGTAAAGGCTTTGGGGTATAGTTTCATTACCCAAACCCCACAATATCCCCATCTACGGCATGGGAAACTTGTGCCTCCTCACTATGATTCTAGAGCATTATATTCCAGATTTCAGGAACTACAGAAAAGCTTCCACAATGTACAACACAAGAATGTGCTTTTTGCTTTCCGTGTTCAACAATTTAGGCATGAACCTGTCACGTAACTTGGGAGGGTGATGTGCCACCATTACACGATGCAGAATGCCTTTGTATCAGAACACCATCCATTCTAAAATAGTTACTGTCTAAACCTCTATTAAGTGTAATTGCATCTGAGTAAACTGATGCACCTGCCTGAAGCTCATTCTTTGAGGTTAGTGGAGTTCAGTGCAGGAGTAAGTATTCATCAGTTTTGTTTTCAGTGTAGAACTGTGGCTTTAGATGTAGAGAAGTCCATGTTTATAAGTCTGTGTTAAATAACCCTAGAGATGTTTTCAAAAAATTCATCAATTAAGTAATCAATTTTTATTTATTTTTCTGCTGGTTTACTATATTGTACAAAAGTGTAGACTAACTTGTTCTCAGCTGTTAGCAACACAATGTGTCATTAGCATTTTAACAGAATATTTATTAAGAAAAACCAAAATTTCACCAGTTTTACAGTTCCCTAAAATGCTGACCTTAATATTATGTTTCCGCAAAATACATCAACTGTGTTCCCTAGTTAAACAAATAAGTAAGATTTATTAAAACTGAAATATAAGGGATTAAACATACTTGTCCCATTCACTGTAATCCCGTGGTATGTTTTTCTTGCTTCTTTGTTTGTTTTGCAATTTTTTGTTCTAAAAGAGAAACAAACAGCCATCTTGTAAGACAATTTGTTGCAGTGAAATTCACAGTGGTTTTATTGGTTTTATTTCTGCACTACATATTTTCCTAGTAACCAACACTACTCGTGACTAATCTTAGCTCAGTCTTGAAAATGTAATTAATCCTGGTTTAAAGAAAATCTTGATGCATTTATATATCATTGCAATCTGAGGGGCTCCTGAGTCTCACACTTCTTGACTGCTGTCCTGTAACATCACAGAGGCACTGAGTGAAACTTTCTAATTAGTATCTTGTAATGCCATTTTCCCAACCATCCTTTCAACTCAGCAAGGGAGATCTCAGTCTTTGGAAGACCCAGCCTTGTGATGAGGTGTTGGACACAGAGTGAATCAGTAACCTGGTTTTAGGCTTCCCTTTCCCAAGAGAATTCAAGGCACAGATTTTGGTAGTCCCTGGAACACTCACAACAAATTTGCAAATAAATGACTTCAAAGTAGTGTCTGGACTTCTTTTCACCATTTATCACTTCACTAAAGCAAAGTCCAAGATTATTTACATTCATTTTAGGTTTTAGACAAGCTCCATCATTGAAGTTTGCCTCAGCTAAAATTTATCTTGAGGACCTTCCCGCAACAATCAGTTCTGACAATCAGATTTGACTGCCTTGTATCTCAACCCATCTCCTACACTAATGGACTCTTTCCCTAGCTGTCACCTTTGGCATCTCTTACACCTCTGTCATGAGACTATACTTCTTCTATGCCCCTCCCTGCTTGTTGACTTCAAAATACTTAATAGCAAGGTGTGGTTCCAAACAGGTATTTCATAGTGGAACAGCCAGTTCAAAATATTCCCATCTACCGTATCCTGGCCATTCAGTCCTCCTCTTACCTTGCAATCCAGCATTCACTGAGTTAGACCAGTGCAATTCTTTGTAGAATTGCGTATTTACAATTTTCTGTGCTTAAACAAACAATCTGATAGAGATCACAGTACAGTCTCCAAATATCTGTACCAGTTCAATTCAGCATGTGATAAACTGGACCAAAGAAATGACCAGAAGCTTCCTAAACTTGCCTTACCAGTGGTGACACTGTAACAAGGACATACTTCTGCAGCTGGATGTAAACACCTCAATTTACATAATGCAAATGTGACCCTTCCTGTAAACACTTCTGACTATCTATAATGTTAGGTTACACTAATTTTTATAGTATATAACTCCAGAATTACTCTTAATGTTAGGTCTTTCAGGAAGCAAGACAAAATGACAAAGATGTTTAGAGATCAACACATGTTTAGAGGAGGGAACTCCTAAATATGCCTTCCTGAAACATGAGTTATCATTATATATCCATCCTGGTGTATATTACTAATTTAATGAATATTAAGGGTTTTTTTTTTCAACAGAAGTCCTTAATTTAAATGAGCAAAAATACTGCAAGTCTCAGAAGAGATTCTCATAAGGTACTTACACTAATGCAAGAGAACTATAGCATGTACATTTAAGGAATGAGGAAGAAACGTTGACTCAAAAACCCACAATTTAAACAATTCTAAGTTTCATATCTTTCAAATTATTGTAATCAAGCTGTGGTTCCAACAGAGTCGGAATTTCTTGATCAGTAATATTTCAGAGGATCTCATCCAAGAGGCTTTGATGAAAAATGTACACTTGCATGCCATGGAACTCAAGAAAAGAAATCTCTGTGCTTGTCATGTTTCCTGACATAATTCATAATGCATGAATCCCACTGGGTTTGAAGCTCACTGAACATTTTCTGGACCAAAGATGAAAACACAAATTGGCTTCAGTACTGGTGACACAACTTGGCCTTGGTTCTCCCAAGTGGAGAACAGGTGGGCCCTGTGTGCTGGCCTAAAACATTACTATTCTATGGCAGCTAAACAGTGTTAGTTTTTAATTCAGAATATCCAGAACAACACAAAGGCTATTAGATCCTATCATGGTGAATTTTTATAATATAAAACTTGTATGCATTTTGCATGCCCTGGGCTGTGGCATGAGGAGGTATCTGAGGATGCAAATCTTTCTGGAACAGTATCAGAAAACCATGTTTGGCAAAGTACCTAAGCTGAAATCCCATCAATACAGTCTTTTGAATATGAATATCTTTAAACACATGCTTTACTTCTCTCCTGGACAAAATGAGGCAGCAAAAATAATAATTATGCAGAGTGGACAGTTAAGACAGTTCTGGGTAACATGATAGGAAAACAAGGGTGCAAAATGGAAACTTCCACATTGTTTTATAGAGGGGAACATTGCATCAACTTTACTCTTTTTCAGCCCATTTTTGGAAAATCCCCCCCATGGATTCACACCAACAAAAAGAAAACACTATATAGAGTTATAAACTCTCAGTAGTGAATTGAAATTACATCTACATATAGTATCAGCAAGAAAATCTGATTACAGACAAAACAAGATGCTTTCATTTACCAAATTTGTACTGATTAGTGCAATCCACTGGTTTAGGGTCAATAATGATTTCCAGAACTGGATTCATTGAAAATGACAAACTTTTTATGCATCGGATCAGATGAATAGTCTCCAACCAAGTAATAACATGAAATTATGGAAAGGCTTTGGGCATTTTTTTCCAGCAGAAAGGATAAATTTATCACAATGATTCTAAACTTGATCCCATTTACAAAATTATATGATGCCAATCTGAAAAATAATTATAGTCCCAACTGATTAGGGACTTTCCATCATTTTATGCTGACATTCTAAACTGGATTTACTGAGTTCACATAGTATTAAAGCATTTTTTGTTCAAGCAGTTATACATTACATGAATCAAGGATAAAGCTATAGTGGCACAATCCATCTCAGCAAAATACGACAGTCAAGAGGAACATACATTGCAAAATATGAAAGAGTACACATTAATTAAAAAACCCCAACAAACCACAAACCAAACCAAGCAAAAGCACACCTTAGTCTCAATCCTAACCACTTATAAAACATTCACTGGCATCCCCAGCCTCTTTGTATATCACATAACAGAGACTGCCTAGCTATCCCAAATGTCTTGGTCCAACATCTGTGTACCAGCTGACGATAAGAAGTAGTTTCTGACAACACAAGAACACAAATCAGGCATTTACTAATACATAATTATTAAAGAAAAATAGGAATTAGTATGAAAGATCACATGACCTGTAAGGGCCCCTTCATAACGTTTCTGACTCACCAACCTCCAAAAAGAACAATGCTTAATGAATTTCCTATTACAGTGTCCCAGAATTTCAAAGAAAATGTTGAGAATCAGACTGAACTGATTAGTGACAAGACCTGACATTTCAGAAAAATCCCATCCATACCTACTTGTCTGCCAAACCCTTCAGTAGCACTGTATTTAGTATTAGCAAGAAAAGTTGGCCAGAAAAAAACTGATTTCAGGCAGATAAATAAAATGGGGAAAAAAAAAAAAAAAAAACCACAAAAATGTAAGGAAACTAATACCTAGGGAAAAAAATGAAAATATTTTTTCTGTAGTCATGAAGATTTATTAAGTCTGATTAAGGGCTAAATTAGGAAGTATGCTGTACAACTGCAGTGGGAATATCAACACAAGGTACCAACACAATCAAAGACTACATATGTAGGCTCCAGCACTACCCAGTACAGGAGTGGCTGTAGAGTAAAACAATTGCTGCAGAGGCTCTAACATCCACACTGTATGAGTTCCAGGGTGTTTGTTGTGGACTGGCTTCTGACTGGCCCCACGGAACAAAAGCCTGCTGGCAGCTGGAGAAAATCTCCTGGCATAATTTCATCCATAAGGAGCCTAGTTCACATGCTTAAACAGTACTTGGAAATATGAATTGAAGAACATAAAAGGCTGTTTAAGGAGATCTGCTTTGGCAGTGAATTCTTGATCCGAATTAAAATATTATTACAATACACATGCCAGTACTAAAAAAGCATTTTTGTTTAAGCATTGGTCACTTGCTAGGGAGCTTAAAGGCTTTTATTTTCTGGTTAACAAAATAAATCTAGTAAGAAAGGCACAATGATTATAAGTTCATACATATGAAATCTCCCTGTTTTAGAAAAACCTATAATTAACACTTATAATTAATACAAAAAACTGGAGATACCTGATTAGTGGGAAGGCAGCTGCTGGAACAACGAATGGGAGGCAATTTATCTTGTCTTTCATTTAGTATGTCTGTTCTCAGGAGCTGTGATTTATTATTGTCTTCATTCATTTCTGTCAGCCAGCTCTGAAAATAAATAACTAATATATTTTTACCTTAAGGCAGTAGAGCAATTATCCTAAAGCACTGCTCTTAATGGGGAAAAGCAATTAAGACAAAGCAATAATGCTTTTTTGAATAAAAAGTGGTCTACAAAAGAAAAATCTGTAAATGGGCAGTTAATGTTCAGTGACATTAAGCAAGAAAATAAATTTTAAAATATAATCCTTTGATCATTTCCTCTTTTAATCAAATAATTACATTCTACTTAGGCACAAGAAGAAGATTGATACATCACAGCGATTATATTATGGACCACTATAAATGAGATCCTGTACCATCAGTTCACTATTAATTGCTTGCCATTCTTCAGCTGTGAAATCAGAAGCTGTGGCTGCAGGCTTCTCTTTTCTCAGAGCTCTGCTCCTTGGATCCAAACGCTCAATTCACTTTTCACAAACCAGTGTAAGTTCAGGGTAACACCCCTCCTCACCAGACCTTTAAAATGCAAAGATATAAATGTTAACAAAAAAGAACTGCACCACATCCTCCATGTTTCCCTCCATGTGTAGTCCATACAGTGACTGCAGAGGACTGCTTTCCTGTTACAACCCAATTTTACTATCACCCAATAACATTTTTATTAGAAAATTCCAGTTAACCTTCAACCATTTTCCAATGCCCACATACACAGCTCAAAATTATCACCACAGTGCTCATAAAAAATAAACTTGTGTCATTTAAAGCAAAAGTTAAACAGGTGTGTCATCTGAAATTGCTAATCATGCAACATGGATCATGAGAGAACCAAAATAGAGTGGCAGCATTTCAAAAAAACCTAGCATTGAACCACTCAAACCTTTTGGATGGTTAAAAAAGGACTTGGATTTCTAGTGTTATCATTGGGACACTTTTAAAATTATTACTTTAACTTCGTAATTTAATTTTAAATTAGAAAGTCACAGACAGGTTCAGACAAATAGAAAAGGATTCCCTCAAATTTTACAGAATAGGAATATAATTATTAATGAAGGTAAAAAAAAAAAATTTACCTTAATACCCGGAGAATCTTTTCCAGGTGCTTAACATCTGTGCATTTTTCAATGAATTTGTAGTCCAGATGACTAATAGGTATTTGATATGTTTTAGTGGTTCCTTCACCCAGCAAATATGGTACTGACTCATCACCCATAACTACATATTAGAAAAAGAAAAATAGTGCTTCTGTAAACTTCTAGTTACATTTTGAAGAAATGCAAATTTAAGAAATAAAACTGTTCACACTCCACGCTCTCATGCAAGCAGACCTATAAAAGAAAAAATATCAGATTTGAAGGCCTGATCACATGAACTGTCCCGGACAAGAGGCTTACTGACAGAAGTATGAGATATGCTTTGTAAGAGTATGCAACTCTACTGCAAGTCAGAACAATTCAGAAAGACCTCTTAAAGAAAAATTGCCAATTTTTGCCTAGCACATTCTCTGTTTTATTTAACACATACCTGTTTTAACCAAGTGGGATAATCACGAAGGGGAAGATAGTGAAGGACACTCCTTTTTTCACAGGGAAGACATTAACCAATGCTGTATGTGTAAAAGAATGAAAATCTTTGGCTTCCCTGTAGACAAAATAAATTCAATTTTGTTTCCTCACTAACTGCATTTTTCTGGGTCTCTGATTATATTACAGTACTAATCTGAATATTTTCCAGTAAGTCTGTAACTGAAGAAATGAGGGATTCAAATGAGACATTTCTGCCTCCCTGTACCTTTGATCTGCTCATCTGCATCTTTTTCTGTTTTGACCACAAGCTCTACGGAGCTGAAATTCTTCCCCTCCCCCCTTTTATATAGCGCACGAAGCGATCAGTTAATTTTTAAGAAATAACAATAAGGGCAACTAGCTAGTATGTGAAAACATCTATGTGTAGTTATAAACCAAATTAAAATAATTGTGTTCTAACGTCTTGCATAATTACACACATGAATTTGTGGTTACACAAAAATGTTTACAACACAGTATCACTTAAATAACAACTGGTCATAATTAGGTGCTGCATAGAGATTCTGCCCCAAGACTTCACGGTTTCAGTATTGGAAAAGGAAGAAGACGCATGGAAAGAGAGACAAGTGCAGGAAACAATTAAAGAAGAATAAAAGAATTAAAAGCTCATCTCCACCGGGGTTTTTCGCCGTTTATTCCCGTGGCGGGGAGGGAGCTGCCCAGCGTAGCTCTCGTGTACCGCGGTGACCAGGACTCCGCGGCTGCTGGGGGCACAGCCCGGCTCCAGTCCAGCTTCCCCACACATCCGCGGCCCGATCAGGGATTTACCTCCAAGCCGGCAGCCGGGCTCCCCTCCCGCACGGCCGCAGCCGGGCAGCGCGGCCGGCCCGTGCGTAGCAACTGTTGCTATGTACAACATGGCGCCAGGGACACGGCGCTGCCCGCCCCAGGGATGCCCTGCCGAGGCTCCCGCAGAGCCCCACCGGGCTCCAGCAGCGACACCGGCGTCCCCTATCGTTCTTCGGCACCTACCTGCCCGGTGCCGCGCTGTCTCCGGGACGCGAACGCGGCCCTGCCCACACCGCAGCCGGCGGCAGCCGGGGGCCGCCGGTCCCTCGCTCAGGCCGCGCAGGCGCGGCTGGGTCAGGGCGGGGATCGGGGCTGAGGGGAGCGGGCAGAGCTGCAGCGCCCGGGGGTGCCGCTCTGGTAGGCGGCACCCGTGTGTTTCAGCGTGGTATTTCACTCAGAGGAGGGCAGGCGGTCTCACTCCTGACGCCGGTGTCCCTAGGCAACCACAGCAGTGCTGCCCGTCAGCTCTGCCCTCCCCCGGCGTGCTCTCCAAAGCAGGTCCGTGCCCCTGCCCGAGGGCAGCGGGGACGCTTGGCCGCCTTTGTCCGGCACCCAGAGGCACCCGGCGTGCCCGCGGAGGGGCCAAGCCCGCCTCCGTTTGCCGGCGAGCTTCGGCAGCGCTGCTCCTCACCCTCCGGAGCAGCCGTGTCAGCAGCCGAGCCCTTCGTTCGGCTATGCAGGCACAAGGTGCAGGCTGTGCAGGCCAGGCAGGTGAACTGGCAGCAACCGTGTAGTAGAAAAGGTTATAAATTATACCCGAATGTATCTGGTTTCCAGGAAAAAATCTAGTCTTTATAGCATAGATCAGGTACCTAAGAAAATCTTAACCAAACAGCATCTCAGAATGCTTTTTTTATCCCCTATAACAAGCCACTGCAGTTCATTTATAAGCCAGCACACAGTCATGCAGACCTTAAAAGATATATTATTACAGTAATAAGTTAAGCAAGTTATCTCAACAGTACCATTAGCACCATCAAAACGGAGATCAGGCACACGCAATCCAGCAGTATGTTGTAGTACCCTTCAGTGGTATTATGTAACACGCAGTCCAAACAAGACAGATGCAAAAAGTTTTACCCCAATATCATAAACCGACTGCTTATTACAGACCCCTAAGAGTCATCTGAAAAGCAAAACAAGATCCCAAACTTTAGTTTTGGGGTGCTACCCAAAAAACCTTGGTAACACAGATCTAATTATTTCCTTGAATACAAACAGGTCAAACAGCACTTAAGAAATTTCTGTTTCCATATTGCTTCTTAATGTTTAACTTGCCTCCCTCTCCCTCTTCTTTCAGGAGAAATGATTTTTTCACACTTTCAGACATCCATACTTTTGACTTGTCCACAACTGGGTGCAAGAATTGCTTTGATGTCCTTTAAGATTTTCGTTTTTGAAATCCAGATCTGTTTCAAACCTAACCTTCTGTAGCCTTCTATTTATTTTCAGTAGAATTTATTCAAACCAGTTATTTTATGCAGTTCACAGGAGTCCAAAGAACATTTAGCAAAGTTAAAATGCAAATAAAGTTTAGATGAGAGTAATGGAAACAAAGATAACTCAAAAAGAATACAATTATCACGGAACTTAAAAAATACTGCATACTTTGACTACAATTTAAACAGCTTTAGAAATCTATTGATGGAAGACAATATAGACAAAATTTAGTATTACAGTAAATTTTAATATTTCAATCTCTTAAAACACAAATAAGAGTGTGCATTTACACACAAACAGTTTTACAGAACAAAGTTATCAGAAAGATTACATCATGAAGTCACTATCTTCAGCAGATATCATCGAGCATCAAAAACCACCACTGGAATAATGCAGTTAAAGAAAAAAATATGTTGTGGTTGAAAAAAAAAGATGGGGGAAAGGAAAAGAGACTCTCTAAATCTAGTCACAACTACCTACATAAAGTATATCAAAAGTCATCTTTAATAACATACTGAATAATATCAACAATTCACAGTTGATATTTGTAACTATTGTAACTTAATATATTGTGCATAGTAAAAGGAAAAAAAAGAGAGAAAGTGCCAGAAAACAAATCCAGGTGCCAAATCACTGCAGAGATTGTGCTATAGTAGTTTGCTCTACTGTATTGATTTTTGACCTTGAAGAATTGCTATGTAATTTTGTAAGTCTTCTACTCTGTTTCTCTTACATTCTGTTTCCCCTTGTCTCCATCCACAGTTTTCCAAAGGCATTCAAGTGCACTTGTAAAAGGATACATCTTTTTGTCCTTTTCTTGTACATTATTCTGTAGCCACATTCTCTGCACCTGATAGGATCTCTTGCCTTTATTTCATTTTCTGTATGACATTCTGATGTTATGGAGGAAGAAAAAGGACGTGGGGGCAAAGAAGAACATAATTGTTAATGTACAGATAACTTTGGAAAGTCGTGATAGTCAAAATCCTATTTGTGGCAAACAAACATAGCAAGTGTAATCAATCTGTATCAAGAGCTCAATGATAATAAGATACCATGAAAAAAAGAAAAAGAGAAAATATAAAGCAAGCTTCACTTACATTAAGATAAGAGAATCTTCCTAAAAATCACCCAAATATTACTGCATAGAGCACATTCCACACTTGATACTAGACCGTCTACTAATGAAAGTTTCAGTTCATTTCTCCAAAGCCCAAAGTCTACTGTCTTAAAAGACAAAATATTCCAGTGATTCTTGAAAATCACCAAATTTTAAGTTGTTGATTTATCTATAGGTAAGAGAGAATTTGACTACTGTACTTCAGAGAAAGCTGAGTGCCCTTATAGCACTGTCAATAAAACATACAGAGATCAAGGAGCTCCACACAGCAACACAAGCTCCAGAGAATTACCTCTACAACACTGCATATGTACCCCATATATGTGTTACCATCAATGCATAAAGCTTTAAACATCATCAGGATATGCACTGCAACTATTGGTATCTATGTACCCTTCAGTATAATGACTAAGCACTACTCATTATTAAAACACCAAATCTCCAGTAACAAGTAATAAAAAAATCACTAATGTCTTTTCTTTACCTCCACAAATGTAAATCATTGGCTGCTGCTTTGGAGGCTGAACATCCTTCTGTGAATCCATGTTCTAAAACAAAAAATACACCACAGGCACATTAGTTTGGGTTTGGGGTTTTTTGGTTTGTTTTTTGTTTCCAAGGCATATACAATCATTTGAATATCTCAAGCTAAAGGTAACAGAACATGAAATCACTTCCTTAAAAGTGAATACGAACAAATTCTATTTATATTTGATCCACAGGAATGGATTAATTCAGGTTGAAAGAGACTTCAGAAAGTCATTTAGTTCAACTTCTCAAAAGCAAAGTAACATCAGGTTCCACAGAGTTTTACTACTCTGGTATAGAAAACCTCCAATGATGAGGACAGCATGACATTTTCTATTAAACAGTATTTTTACCATTAAAGACCAATGAGTAATATTTTCTTGCCTCCCTCCAATGTTAAGAATTTCCTTGCTGGAAATATAAAACACAATAATTTCTTATATACTACTCATGTAACAATGGTGCCAACAAAGAAGGTAAGCCTTGTCATCTTTCCTCCTCCTCTGACACACCAGCTAACCTGACACACTATTCATTGTTCTAAGGTATTAGAAATACTGGGAACAGACTGTGGGTACAAGAGTAGCAGACATTAAAAAGCAAAACAAAAAAAATCCCCAAACAATGAGGGGCCATAGAGATTATATTCGACCCTTCAAATCCTACCAAATCAAGAGCAATAACTCAATGCTATTCTCCAAACACCTCTTAATGTCCTATAATGGTTTTGATTGTTCAGACTTATTTAAAGATAATTATTTTTTCATGGCATCAGACTAAACAGTTACATATACTCCACAAACACTCTACCAATCTTTAAGTAATCCTATCCTAACGTGTAAATGTACTTGCAACCATGAATTTTGAGGTGGTTACTGTACATAGATAAACACTTTTTTCCCCCTCCAATTCAAGTCTAGACAAGAACACGAATAGTTCCTATTAGGTTTTCTGAGGCTGCTGTTTTCTGTATTGCTGTTCTGTCTGACACAGAAGACAAGAATTCCTAACCCTTATGTCAGTAAATAGCCTTCTTGATGCTTCCTGATGAGAACGGCTCTCAGATGCTTTTGCTTAATATTACAGCAAATATTATTTCCCTTATCTTCAGAGTTTGTTTCAGCATGAATTCAGATGGGAAAACTACGATACTGAAAACAGGACAGGGACATTTCATACTTTAGGAGTCTGATCAAAATTTGACAAACCATCTTGTTAAAACTCCCACTATGTCACTCCATTTAAGAGAACTGGAAAGAATCCGTTAAACTCTACATCTTTCAAGTATGATACACCATAATCATAGTGGCATCTTAACTCACATGTACTACAGTTTTTTTGTGTCAGCACATTGCAGTAAGCTATATGCAGTCACATATCCACATAACCTTTGGAAAACAGCAGACTCTTCTAAAACACAGAGCTAAACTAAGGTGGATCACAGCTGTAGTTAAATAACTTAGGTTAGTGCTGCTTGTGCAGCAAAATGATACTGCTGCTAAGGGCATCAGTTCTGTGTTTTGAAGGGAGGTGCCATAGTTTAGTTGGCCTTCACACACCCTGCAGCCCTAAGTGCCACCAAGCTGATAGAGCCAGCAGGTCCAGTGATGCACCAGCATGTACTGGGGTGCAGCCAGAATCCATTGCAGAGATGTGGGGGTACCATGGGCCAAGAGCACCTCACCAAATCACAGAATGGGAAAGGCTGGAAGGGACTACAGCAGGTCATCTGGTCCCAAGTCCCTGCTCAGGCGGGATCATTCTAGAGCACATGGCCCAGCAGTGCACCCAGACGGTTTCTGAGTGTCTCCAGTGAGGGGAACTCCGCAAGCTCTCTGAACAATCTGTTCCAGCGTGCGGTCCCGCACAGTAAAGAAGTTCTTCCTCTTGTTCAGGTGGAACTTCCTCTGTGCCTCAGTTTCTGCCTGCTGCCTATTGTCCTAGCGCTTGGCACCTCCAAGAGGAGCGTGGCTTCATCTTCTTGGCACCCCTCGCTTCAGATATTTTTGCATATTAATGAGGTCCCCTCTCCGNGCCCCGGCGCACGCTGATGACGAGCCCCGGCGGCCGCGGGGGCGGGCCGCGCTTCGCCCCGCCGCCAGCTCCGGCCTCCGCGCCGTGAGTAGTGATGAGGCTGAAAAACTGATAAATATTCCGTTCTGGGTGTTAGCCACCTGGGGATAAAAAAGGAAAAAAAAAAAAAGAGAGAGAGAGAGAGAAAGGCACACAGATTATTTTAAGACACAAGCTTCCGTATGAATAGCAGTGTCAGTTGTCAATGAAGAAAGTAGCAGCTGCATGGTTAGGTAAAATGAGCCCCCAGGTCCCCGGTGTTTTCATTATTTTATTTAGCTGTACCCAACATACTCGGGATAGAGAATGCCCCGCACCAGGTCTGGTCATACGGCTGCGGAGGTTTAAACCACCGAGGTGCTCTACCTCAGGGTCCTCTCTGTTTTTCAAAAGCATTTTACCTAAAATTCGTGGATAAACCCGGCATCTTGATATTTTGATGCCGTGGTCGGTATCATATGTACCCACATGAAGCCAAACTTACATACTACAAACATATATCTTGCACATTTTAAGTGTAAGGTTCTATTATGAAAGNTTCCAGCGTGCGGTCCCGCACAGTAAAGAAGTTCTTCCTCTTGTTCAGGTGGAACTTCCTCTGTGCCTCAGTTTCTGCCTGCTGCCTATTGTCCTAGCGCTTGGCACCTCCAAGAGGAGCGTGGCTTCATCTTCTTGGCACCCCTCGCTTCAGATATTTTTGCATATTAATGAGGTCCCCTCTCCGAGCATCTCTAATGCACCCGTAAAAGAGGCCAACCCGCTCCTTCACGTCCCGCAGAGCCCACGAAGGAGAAGGGCATACAGCCCTTCTCACAGCCCTTCTCACAGCCCACGGGCCCCACGCTCCCCATCCCGCCCCGATTCCGACCTCNAATATTCCGTTCTGGGTGTTAGCCACCTGGGGATAAAAAAGGAAAAAAAAAAAAAGAGAGAGAGAGAGAGAAAGGCACACAGATTATTTTAAGACACAAGCTTCCGTATGAATAGCAGTGTCAGTTGTCAATGAAGAAAGTAGCAGCTGCATGGTTAGGTAAAATGAGCCCCCAGGTCCCCGGTGTTTTCATTATTTTATTTAGCTGTACCCAACATACTCGGGATAGAGAATGCCCCGCACCAGGTCTGGTCATACGGCTGCGGAGGTTTAAACCACCGAGGTGCTCTACCTCAGGGTCCTCTCTGTTTTTCAAAAGCATTTTACCTAAAATTCGTGGATAAACCCGGCATCTTGATATTTTGATGCCGTGGTCGGTATCATATGTACCCACATGAAGCCAAACTTACATACTACAAACATATATCTTGCACATTTTAAGTGTAAGGTTCTATTATGAAAGAAATTCAAATGTCGGTATTTCCCGATGTACTGAACTAAAATAGTGCAGGCAAGATTTGAAACGACACCAGTTCCTCTTTGTCACTGGCTCCACCTCGCTGGCGGTAGGAATTTTGAATCTTCGACTGACAGTTTGTAGAATTATGTATCTGTGCTGTATTTCTCCCCCCCGCCCCCCCCACAATGTTTAACGAATACCTTGTTTTGTGAATATGCGAATTTAAACTACTAGATCATTCAAAGGTTCCCTAGTTTAAGGAAAGATCTCTTTCTGTTTCTGAATACTGAATAAAAATTGTTTTCTAAGCATCCAAATTAGTACGTATGAGGTTTTATCAGTTGTAATTCATTGATGTTCTCCAAACAGCAAATCACCTTCATCTAGGACTTGTAACTTACCTAAAATGAGCTCGAGTAATAATAAATACTTGTAGTTTTCCTAATTTTGTGTTTAAATTAAACGTAATGAAATCACAGCAATGGCTTTAGACTTACTTCTTCACTGCATTTTAAGAATATTTTTTTAATTATTCTTAATAAAATAACTGCTCTTTAAGAGTAAGGCTTTGGAGTGCCGAAATAAAGCACGGGCAAGAAAAATGGTTTGTAAAAGGCAGAGGTATTGCTATAGGTTGCTACTTGCATCCTCTCCTCCGCTATGGAGCCGTGGGTATGGGTGGGTACCAAGAGGTTTAAACAGAGGAGAAAAACAGCCTGAGCTCTATCTTTCTTGGTAAACGCACGGTAAGAAATTACCAACTCCTAAAAAAGCAAATAAACACCCCGTCGTCGTCCCGTCCGTCCGTCCCCCC
>VZRH01000840.1:915657-926296 GCA_013397555.1 Urocynchramus pylzowi
TTTTGTGTGTGTGTGTGGGTTTTTTTTGGTTTTTTTTGGGGGGGGTTGTTTGTTTTGGTTTTTTGTTTGCTTGCTTGGTTTTTGTTGCGGTGGGTTTTTGGGAGGGGGATTTTTTTTGTTGTTAAAACACACTTTCTAGTGTGACACTTCTGCGTATTGCATAAAATGTCGCAATTACGACTTATTAAATTTCTTGGATATTTTTGATCCAACTCGCATAAATCCATCCAGGTTTGAGTGACAGAGACAGAGCTTTCGGTGGCTGTGTCCCACCAGTAAGCTTCCAATTTTACTGAGAAGGTATTTTATAAATAAATACAAATATTTGAAAAACAATTTTATTCAGATCCTGCGAAACAGTCAGTACTACAGAAAGCACTTTCAGAAAAGTTCTACTACCTCAAAGAAAGTTTCTAATGTTTTCTCCTTTTAAAAAGGGGGAGATACTCCACGAGCCTTTCCCTTTTTAGCCATAACTGTTACCTTGTAGTCAAACAAACCGATGTTCTTTCCCTAAAAAGTCAGTTTCCGGCGGCTCTGGGTAGGGAACTTTTAAGCCCTTGTTTGCCCGGGCCCCTCTCAGGCTGCCTCACACCAGGAGGGATGCAAGAGGCTGGAGGAGCGGAGTTGCCAATGGGGAAGGCTGACAAATTGCCAGACCCCACGAACAGGAGTTACGTTACTTAAGCCGGGAGTTTGCTTATTAAAATGTAGGTGTTGCTTTTAGAGCCGGTTTTAGGTCTCTCGTTCAGGTCTGACATTCCCCATCCCGCCGGTGTGAAGCCTCACGCTGTCCCTACCGAGCCCAGGAAAAATATCCATCCACGTTTGGGCGGTTTTCTGTTTGGGTCGGGTTTTTTGTTTGGGTTTATTTTAGTATACGGAAAACCAAAACCACAGCAAAACCCAGGCACCAGTTTCTCAATTACTACAAGCTTTTTAACAAATTAAACAGGAGTAGCCCTTAGGCCATTCGTGACAGGACAAGGTGTGGAAAACGTGCTCCATACTGTAGCCAGGGAGAATGGTCCTTCCTGGAATCTCTGGCAAAAGGTACCTGGGGAGACTCGAGGACAACCTATGCGGTGCTGGAGTCGAGGATCCTCCTCCCGACTGCTTTGAAGACTATGTACTTGACAAACGCTCTGTGACTTTTTTAGTCCTGGGCTATCCGGTTAAAAGGTGCTAATTAACTCAAATTACCTAGCACCTTTATAACCCACGCTCAAAGGCTGTGGTGCAGATAAGGATTATTAGCTGTGAATGCCTCAGGCACCCCTGAGCCGCCCTTAGCGCCGGCGCCCCCGCCCCCCATTCCCCTCCGCCGTAGGGAGCGGAGCGGGCTCTGCCAGAGGCGGGAAAACCTCACCCTCACTGGGCACCTCTGGAGAAGCAAAGCAGGGACAGGGACGACTCAGGGGCGCTTTAACAGTGGACTGGGTGTGGCGGGGGCCGCGGGGCTGAAGTACCAAGCGTGAGGAGCGGGGCAAGCCTCGCCGGTGTTCCCTCACGTCCCCGAGGGGCGGGCTGGGCACTCCCGGTCTCCTCAGGCTCCCGGCCGGGGCCGAGCGCGGAGGGGGCGGGGAGGCAGCGGTTGGTGAGGGCGGGTAGTTCAAACCCGAGCGAGGGAAAGCGGCGGCGGCCGCACGCGAGGGGCCGGTGTGGGTGGGGAGAGCGAAGCGGCTCCTCGCCAAGGGCAACGGGCCCGGGGCCGGGCGGCGAGAGCTGCTGAAGTTCCTCCAGCCCGCCTTCGCTCCTGCTCCTCGCCTTCAGCCCTGCTCGGGGTGCCCCGCCGCCGCCTCAGCTGCACCCGGTGGTAGGGCGGCCTCCAGGCTCTGCTCCTGTGCCCACCGGTTTGCCAGACGAGAGGGCGGAGCGGTTGCTTTGCTCGTGTCCGGCATCCCAGGTGACCGAGAGACCCTCGGGTGCTGGTCCTCAGCTACATCTCAATTATCGCCATCGCTGGGTAATTAGGCATTGCAGTTAACACATATATTCGTGGAGTGAAAACTCTCAGCTGGGTAATGTTTCTCTTGCATCTCTCTTTTCTCTCCACATCCTTTCTCACTTCAGGTTATCACTAGGGGTAAGCAATACTTTGAATACACCGCCTTTGCATTGGAAGATCTTGATTTGCTTCACAAATTAGGGTAAGTGGCCCACATCATGCAGATAGGACTTGGCTGTGTCATCTTCAGTATTATTACCTGGAAGGTATCAGTGACTTTGGGGTCAAAGAGCTGAGTCTGTTTTACTGCAGATACTATATCTGTTTAAATAACAGAGAAAATACTTCTGTACCCTCAAGACTTTTTCTTCATCTGTTTTGTTAGCAGTGGTGAACAGTGATTTTAAAAAAGGCAGAAAATGTCTTGTTCAATACATAAGTGTTCAGTGTGTATTACTGAGGAATACAAATTGCTAGGAAGAGGTGTGACTCCATCCTAGAATTTATGTCTAAGTTGGAGGCACCATTTATATTGCCTTCTAGTAACCAACATTCTTTCCTCTTTAGGGTGCTTGGTAAGACCAAACTTGTTAGAAATTGTTCCTTGTCTAAATCTGTGAATTCTGTCCTAAATTTAGTTTGGGTCTCTGAATATGAATTTCTTTGTCCAGTAAACTCCCAGAAAGTTTGCAGTTGCTTTGTAAATTGATCTGAGAACTGCAAAATTAATAACAGATAAGAGAAATGCACAGAGCACATAAATCTATCCTTAGTAGATATGGATTTTGTTACTTCCTCTGTAACTGACTAGTGGTGTGACCAGCCTTTTCTTCCCTGCACATCTGTTTGATGGCATCTAAGCCAAGGTTAAGAAAAGAACTAGTTAAAGATCCACAAATGAAAAAGGCGTGGTGTTATGGCTCAAATTTAATAGTTGAAGTTCTCATGATAAAAAAGAAGTGCCTTATAAAAGGTAGTGTTATAAAAGATTTTGTTAGGCATCTCTTATGAATAGAAATAGAACCTTGTTCTATTATGAGAAATGTTCAGCACCTCTGAAAGGCTTTTCCTTTTGTATTTGTGAAATGAGACCTTGTGTTAAATTACAGGTTAATTTGCACAGGCACTGCATTTTGGAAAAAAATCATACAAGCTTGAGGTGTATACTGGGGTCTGTGTAAATCACAGAATGGTTGAAGTTTTAAGGGATGTTAAAGATCCTCCAGTTCTGAGCCCCTTCTATGGGCAGGGGCACCTTCTACTAGGTCAGGTTGTTCTGAGCCACATCCAGTGTGACCTTGAACACTGCTAGTAATGGAGCTTCCATGACTTCTCTGGGCAACCTCTTCCAGTGTCTCGTTGCCCTCATAGTGAAGAATTTCTTCCCAACATATAACCTAACTTTCCTTCTTTCAGTTTAAAGCCCTTACTGCCTTGTTTTATCACCAAATGCACTTGTAAAAAGTCCCTCTCTGGCTTTCTTGATGGGTACCCATGGGGTACTGAAAGGCTTCAATTATTTTCCCTGAAGGCTTCTCTTCTCCAGGCTGAGCAGCCCCCACTGTCTCAGACTGTCTTCAGAGCAGAGATGCTCCAGGCCCCTGATTATTTTCAAGCTCCGTTTCTGGACTTGCTCCAACATGTCCATGTCCTTCTTATTTATGGGGGCCTCATGGCTGAAGGCAGTACTCCACATGAGGTCTCAAAATTGTGAATTAGGGGGTAAAGAAGTAAAAATAAGTATAAAAATGAATGAATGAATGAATGGAGAGGTATAGAATGAAGTATAGAAAAGAGGTGAAATGAAGCTTAATGGAGGGCCGCTGTTCACTCAGTGTCAATTGGCAATTTTATTGGCATTATCCTGCAATGTTTTCGAACTGACCCCAATCAATGTCGTGCGCTCACAAGCTCCCCCTGCCGGACGCTGCCCTCTGTGCGGCATTATAGTCTGCTTCTACTCGAGTTACAGACATTTCTTTAACTCTGCTATTCTGACCTCCCTTATAGCTGCAAAGCCTTGTTTTGCTGTGATTTTTATGTTACTTGAAACACAAGTTTGCTTAAGTTCTTTTTATACTGTAATGTTTTAATTATTTTTTTTTTTTTTTTTTATTCTCAGTTCTTCCATAGAATGCCTGAGAATGAAACTGCAAGCTTGAGGTTTTCCTGTTGAGGTTTTCCTATTGTTGTTTCTTCAGCATCCTGCCTGAAAATTAATTTTCTAAGCCTGGCGGCCTTTGGACTTTTGTTAAATGTGTGGTTAGTTTGACTGTATTTAAGGGAAATACTAATATTTTGAAAGGTAAGTGCGGATATTTGATTTTTTTTTTTTTTTTTTGGGGGGACTGAGATTTTGAACAGCTGTCTCTAGCATTCAGTTCAAATTTCTATCAACATTTTTGGCAATAATATCTACTGGCAACATTTGCTAACTAACTGCAGTTTTCCAAAATTCAGCATAAAAATGAAGCCTCTATTCTTGTAGACTAGTGAAGATAATGCCCTTTTGTTATGGCAGATTTTTTTATAGGTTTTTGTCTTCTACAAAAAGAAGAGCTATGTTCATGTGGTCCTTTGCTCATAGCATGAATAATTGGCTGAAGTACAGCAGTGTACTGCACAGAGATTTTGTACCTTTAAAAATATAGAAAAAGTTATTTTCTGTTTAATGACAGAGCCTATTCAGCCTATCTCCTAAAACCATGGAATCACAGAATGTGTGAGAATGGAAGGGACCACTGGAGATCATCTAGTCTAACTTTTGCTTGAGCAGTGTCCTCAGAGCATATTACTCAGAATTATGTCCAAATGGCTTTTAAATATCTCCAGAGAAGGAGACTCCATGAACTCTCTGGGCAGCCTGTTGCAGTGTTTTGTCATCCTCACAGTAAAGAAATTTTTTCTCATGTTCAGGTGGTACTTTCTATGCACCAGTTTCTGCCATTGCCTCTTGTCCTATCACCTGGCACCACCAGGAGGAGCCTGGCTGCATCCTTTTGATACCCTCCCTTCAGATACTGAGAGACATTGATAAGGCCCCTTCTCCAGGCTATACAGGCTCAGATTCCTCAGCCTTTCCTCATAACTCAGGTGTTCCAGTCCCCTAATCATCTCCATAGTTCTACTGGACTCTCTCCAGTATTTCTTTGTCTTTCTTGAACTGGAAAGCTCTGAACTGGACACAGCGCTCCAGGTGAGGCCTCAACAGGGCTGAGCAGAGGGTCAGGATCACCTCTCTTAACCAGCTGGCAATGTTTTTCCTAATGCACCACAGGGTACCCTTGGCCTTCTTGGGCACCCTGCTGGTTCATGGACATTTTGTTGTCCACCAGGACCTTCTCTGCAGAGCTCCTTCCCAGCAGGTCAGCGCCATCCTGTACTGGTGGTCCCTGGGGTTCCTCCCCAGGTGCAGGATCTGCATTTGCCTTTGCTGAGTTTCAGATGGTTCTCTGCCCATCTCTCCGACCTGCCCAGGTCCTTCTGAAGGGCTGCACAGCCCTCTGGGGCATCAGCTGCTCCTCGCAGCTCTGTGCCATCAGTGAACTTGCTGAGGGAGGTGTCTGCCCCTGTCATCCAAGTCACAGATGAATAAGTTGAACTATAGAGGGCCCAGGATCAACCATTGGGGGACACCAGTACTTACAGATCTACTAAAACATGGGGAAGTGATGCAGATGAAACATTAAATGCTATTTGGAGTTGATCCTGCAGCAGCAAAGAAGTAATTTCTAATTCACTAAACATTAGCTTAAAGCTATGCCCTTGTGTTTCCTGTTGGTGCTGTCACTCGTTTCATTGTGTAAAACAGGGAACAAGGTAAAAGGAGAGACAGAAAACAAACGGGAAAGAAAGGTACTTATAGAGGTGAATGGGAGAAGGGAATGAAGCATGTCAGATTTCAGTTTGTTGTTGTCTTGGAATTATTTTCACATACCTGGTTTCTATAGAAGAGTTTTTCTCAGTTATGTATGTGGATTTTGTTTAAGTCTGTTTGATTTCATACTGATGTTAGCAAGATTGTGTATGCCTTAACACAAAGGTGTCATTCTGCTGTTTAACATCCTTTTCCTTTTGAACTTCTCTTGTTGCTGTCTTCTTACAGTAGAAAACAAAACAAAGCATTTTGTTTAATATTAAATTTAATATTAATATTAATATTCATCCTAAAAAGTGTTTTCCATATGGGTCCAAAAATGCTTATTAATGACCCAAGATCATCAAAGAATTGTTCTGCCTCACCTCTCTCAAGCAGTTTGGGTTCCCACTGCTTGTATTTGGTGGCTTAGGGCTAGATTGAGAAAGGACTGTTGGGATATTAGCAATGTCTTAGTATTTGGTGTTGAAGCCACCTTTAAAGATTCCTGCTTCTGTTTTGAAAGCTCAGTTGCTGATTCTAGGCTTTATCTTCCAGAATATCAGTTCTAGAGGTAACATACCACAGTAAAAGGTGCTCATTCAAACTCTTGAGTCTTGCAACACTGAGGTGAACTACTTTGGTGTCTGTGAGAACAGCCCTCTCACTGCATTAGTCATGCATCTTTTGTACAGTTACTGTGTGTAGAAAGCAGTGACCTAATGCCACTGGTTAGGGTGGAGAAACTCTGCAGTGTATGATGGCAAAAGTAAGCCTGTTTCCATACATCTTTAAGTGTGTGCATTAGCCACTTCTAGGAAAATATATAGTAGCTCTTAAATTCTATGTACCTGGTGAGTGTGTGTATAGTCAGTCATTTTCTTTACATGTAAGCCTTCAGAGGACTTCAGTTTACCTGTAGAGATGACCAAAAGCAGAGAGCTTTTTTACAAAATAACGCTTAAATGTTAAGGTAGATAAAAAAGCACTTTTCACTTTGTAACTAGAGGTCAATTCATTCCCTCTGGGGACTCCAGGGATCTAAATAATGGGGAGACTTCTAGACTTGTAACTTCATGATTAATCCTCTTATTTTACTTAAGGAGAAAATGCCTTTTGTATAAACTCGCCTATCACCAGAGCTTCTGCTCATTCTTGAGTACTGAACTATTAGTTACTGGATGAACCAATAGCAGTGCCAATAAAAATCTTGGCTCTACTGGAATGCTGGGGAGTTTTGTTGTCAATTTCAGCACCAAGGAGCCTCTAATTGCTGTGTAGCTTATTTGAAGTGCTTTTCCACAGATGAAGACTGCCAGGTCAATTAGCTAACTGGATATATGTTTGATTTGCCTCACAGTACAGCATTTTAATCACTCATTCCAACCAACTATTTTTGTGTTTATGTATAAGCACTGTTTCTACTGAGACTAATGACAACACTTTTGTTATGACTGTTATCTCGATAGACTTGCACAAGGCTTTCTCTCTAATATGAGGGGGTTTTGGTGACTGCTTTTATTGTTTGTTTCAGAAACAAGAGTGGTATCTATTTACAAAGACCAAGTGTCAAGTGTCAAGAAGATGTCAGACACTCATCTAGTGAGGTTCAATATTCTTAAAAGAAATAGATTAACACCTCCCAGGAGCAGCTTTAAATACACAACTTTTAAAGACACATGTTGCACTTCAGCATTTCTGGACAGCAGATGCAACGAGTCAGTAAAAGATCCTGACGCAGAACACAAAGAAACACCGAGTGTAACCAGTGCATCCTTGCTACAGGAGCATTCTGAGCACATCCATCCAAGTGCCTTCTTTCCCAGGTCACCATCGATTGAAAAAGAATTGAATTCTATCTCCTTATCAGAAGAAAGAGAAGCAAATAGAAGTGCAGATTTTTTTGAAACTCCTAAATCAGGTAGAAAAGGCTCCTCACTACGCAGGAAGCTGCTTTTACCCAATACCATTGAAGCTGGCACAACTGTAGGATGCTGTGAAAGACAACTTAGTTCTTCAGGAAGCATCAGGAAAAAAACATTCTCTTGTGTTTTGAGCTCTGAAGAAAAGCTTTCACAAACTGCTGCATATTCTCCAAAAGATAAAGGTTACAAACCTCTGACAGCTAGTACTTCAGAACCTGAGAATTCTAATCCTGATTCTCCAAAAAGGAGGCTTTCCTTTTCACAACAAAGAACTTCTACACTAGAGGAGTCCCAGTGTAAGGACCCCTTATTGTTAGAATCAGAAGGTTTATCTCCAATTCAGTGGAAGGATGTCACTGCTAGTAACACTGATGAATTTAATGAAAATGTTCTTATGAGTGTTAGAGATGGGGTGCTTAGGACTCCTATTTACAGTAGGAGTAGCATACCTGAGGCCAGTGAGGGTAAATACCTGACTTCTATCACCAGTCCTGTAGAGAACTTGAACTTTGGACTATGTGATATAAACTCTCCCCCTGTTAAGGTAGCAAATTACCCAGATCTTTCAACGCCTGAAGATAGTGGATATAATTCACTTCCTTTGGACAAATCAGGAGACTCATTGTCTGATTATGAGGTGTCTTTCCAAGAGCTCTTCCAAAAGCACAAAGAAGATTCCAAAAGTTTAGACAGTAAAAGAAAGACAAGAAAACTTGAGCGAGTCAGAAGGTTATCCACTCTTCGGGAACTGGGCTCCCAGTCAGAGACAGAAGATAATCATGGCAGTCCTACTTCAATGCATATATTAACAAAAGAAGGAGACTTTGTCAGTGAAGATCATGAGTTAGTTCTAAAAGAACAGCCTAGTGGAGACCTGGTTGTAAGTCATGGAGATCTCTCAAGAACTCCAGCTCTGAAAATAGTTCATGAAATTTGCTTGCAAAGACAAAGATTGCACCAAAAGCAAATCTCAGGGAATACTGATGGAACAGAAATATTTGCATTAGATCATGTTCTTCCTGGACTTATTGGCAAGAAAATGGGCCTTGAAAAATTAGATATTTTAACAGAATTGAAAGATAGAAATTTAAAACATGTTCTTGCTGTAGTTTTAGATGCTTTGACAGTAGAAAGTCTATGCAGGTAAGTACTATTGCTTCAAACACACAAAAAAAGGGAAAAAGATGTGCTTCTGCAAATTAGTTAGAATAACTTCTGGAATACTGGGTGTTGTTGTCAACAAAATCTGTTTGTTTCTGAAAAAAATGAGAATTTTTCTCACCATTAATTAAGCAGGTCTTTCTGTATAGATCTAAAAATAAATAGGGGCATAAAAAAGCTTAAAAAACATGGAAAGCTAGTAAACTCAAAACTAAATCACAATACTTGCGAATTTTAAAATATATTAAAAATTACTTTAAGCCTAGAAAGTAATTTATCCTCATTACAAGTTCCTAATAGTGCATAGCACTCAAAACACATCTTCTAGATTTTTTCTTGTGTATTTTATTTCCTCAGTTATTTCTGAGCACAAAGATGCTCAAAGAATTTTGATTCATGAGTAGTCTTCTCAGTTAATTTCTAATTGATAGGAACTGTTACATTTCACACAACGCTCTTGATTTCTTTGCTGTAACAAAGGGAATGGGTGAATAGATGGAAGTCTAAGGGAACAGACGTTTTCAGAACTTAACTCAAATTTGACTAGAAACAATATTGGTAAGTGGCTCATATGGAGGAGGAGATTAGAAACAATATTGGTAAGTGGCTTATAGGGAGGAAGGAATTAATTTATTTTCTAAGTCAAAGATATGGTGCTATTAATGTTGCTGTTGTTCTTTTGACTTTTCTGTCATACAGTGATATGTAAAGTATGAGACCTGTGTTTCATAACAAAATGAAGAACTAGTCTATAGCAGCAGTCCGTAAAATAACCAAGAGTATATGAAACCATGCAAAAATCTTTACCAGCTAGTCTTGCTATCATGACTTCTGCACCACTTGAAAAAAATTGAAAGTGGATAAATTTTTTATTTGTTCCAGCATTTGGAAAGTAAGCAAAAGCTGGCGTGAAATCATTGTACAAGACAGAAGTGCAGATAAGAGGAGAAAGTTGTACACAAAACAGCTGAAAGAAGCAGCTCGGGTAAGATAGTTCTCAAAGGTGATTGTTTTAAGTGTGAAAGAAGATAGAAGGAAAGACAAAACATCTTGTAAAGCTACAGAAAAGTAACTGACAGAGACAGTTCCAAAATGAGTAGGTGATGGATTCTAACAGGAGAATGTAATGGCTCTTACTGCATTTCAGTTGTCTGCAGTTTGAATACTGTTCTTTCAACCATCTAAGACTCTTATTTACCCCTCCTGCCCTTTCTTGAGAATCCTGTAGGATCTCTGCCTTGACTAATTCTAGCTTTAGATGTTAAACTCTGCTCATACCATTGTGCCCTGCTGTTCTTCATCGTCCATTTCACTCTAGTCTGCAGTGCTGTAGCACCTGTTCTAGATTACTACCCGATTGTTTTCAGGACTCCTTGTGTCATGGTGTATTTGTGAATATCAGAAGGATATGCAGAAGGTTTTTAAAGGAGCATATTAATAGCAGTATATTTTTTCAGATCTTCCACATGATACATGCACACTTGCTCTTGAGACGTCCTAATTCACAAACATGAGCACCAGTAGAGTGTGCTAAAAGACAGTTGGCTTTTTACCCTGCTCATGGGACTTGGTTTTTGTTGATCTCTCTTGATCCCTTGCTAAATATAAACATCTAATGGTAAGTTAGATGTGACTTGTGATATATATAATTTTCTTATGTGTTGTTGCAGAGGGAGAAAACCCAAAAAAGTAAAATCTAGCTGCAAATCCTAAATTAAATAAAATTTTCATTTTCTCTCTTTTTTTTTT
>VZRH01000840.1:926434-939776 GCA_013397555.1 Urocynchramus pylzowi
AAATAATTGTAAACTAACAGGAATATTTATTGAAGGCTGAAGATGCTGCTACAAGACTTAATATCCTCAATAGATCTGCTCTAAGGCCTGTTCAAGCTCAAGCCAGAACGCCTATTTTACAGACACCACCTTCACAGACTGAACTTACACCTAGGAGATGCAGTTCTGTTCCCCACTCAGGTAGCAGGCAGGAAGAATACATTAAAGTAAGTATCTAATAAATGCTTCATTTTCAGTTTTTAGAACATTTTCATTTACAAGAATAAATTGCTCTTTTCTCTCTCCTCTTGCTACAGGTTGCTAAAACTCTATTCACTGATGAAGCTCTAAAACCCTGTCCAAGATGTCAATATCCTGCTAAATATCAATTGGTAAAGAAACGGGGACTATGTAGCAGAGAAGCATGTGCATTTGAGTTCTGTATTTTATGTCTGCATGCATTCCATGGGTCAAAAGAATGCAATAGTTTATCTGCAAAACGGAAGAACAAAAAAGATGCTCCACCTGGAAGTGCCCAAAGCAAAAGAAATTTAAAACGACTCTAAATTTGTAAAGCATGTAACTCCTTACATTTAATTCTATTTCCCCTTCCCCTAAATTCTTAATCTTGTTCCTATTCTTCCTAAAGGTATGCATTTTGAAGGTATCATCCCATTTGTTCTTGCTGACTTACCAAGATAACCTCTCATGTATATATCTTAATTAACATAGTATAACTTTGTTTTTTAAAAAATGAACATTTAAAATATTTTACGTTTTGTTTTACCTGTTATGTAGTAGGTAGAAACATACTAACACCTTAATTTTTAAATAAAGTGTCTTAAATGTAGTCTTTAATATTTAGCTTACATGACCTCATTGATGTTTAAAAATGTTATTCTTGTCTTAAAGACAAATTAAAGAAAATTATTTCTAAAAAGTCTTTGAAATCAGATTTATTCATTCACTTTAAATTACAGTAAATATTTTAAAAATATCTCAAAGTAGGACACTATATACATTTGCAGAAATGCTTCTATTAATACGGATGGTAAAATGTCAAAACTAATATATTACTTGTCTGAATTTTTTTTTGCAATAATAATTTGTTGTTCTCTTAGCCTCTGTAAAGGAATTCAATAGAGTAGTAATTTATCAACTAAACTGATGCTGTGTGGATATTCTGTTGTACTGAGTTTTACAAAGCTTTTGTCCTGAAAACTTCAGGTGATACTGTATATATTCACGTATCTGAAAATGCTGTGGCATCGCCTTTGCTGTTGTGAACTTACCTTCATGCTCAATCTGACTTGACCTCAGTCCCAGATACTAGGTCACCTTCACACTTCTCCTTGAGCAAAAGGATTATCTACAGCTGAAAATCACTCTATCCCTAGATTTAATAAAGGAAATGGAGGTATTTTGCTCTTGAACTAAATATGCTGATCCCTTCTAGAAAACTAACTTAATCTGTCTCTTGGACCTCTAAAAAATTTTTGTGTTGTTTTGGTTTGTGTCCTAGCAATTACAAACAGCTTGAAATACAGGTGACAGAAATGGACACAGTGCTTCTATGAAGATATCATATCAATTAACTTCTACAATAATATTGTCCCACTTGTCCTTTAAAAAAGATAGGTGCTTTGTCACAAGCATCTTGCAGAACGCTTGTTGTCAGCTGGCGTTTGTTCCCCACTCTCCCTCTGATGTTGTCTTTTGTGTTACATTTTTGAAGACTGTGTGTATTTGTAGGTAAGCCTTAACACTGAGCTATTTTAAAAAATCAGATTAAAAAAACAAACCAGGAGAAGAATTTTCAAGTAAACCATAAGCTTCATATTTGCCTCTTTAAATATTTATTCACACAGCCCTTTATTTTCAGTGTCTAAAAATGACAAAGCTCTAAGACTTTTTCTTATTTTTTCTTTATTTTTACGCAATCTGTGGATGTTTAAGCCAAATGGACCAGGATAACAACTTCTGGATGTTCCAGAAACACCACTTCTTATTTCTCACCTCTAACTGTTGTGATCTGTAATTTGGTTAGTACTTTCACCATTCTTGATTTTTGGCATAGCAGTTTCACATAGCATTTGGAAGGAGGAGAGACAACATGGTTAATAAAATGGTAAGGAAATTTTAACACTAACTCTATTAATCAGATGTTATCATCAAAGAAGTCAACCCAATATATCTGCCAGATCATGTTTATTGCATTAATATAAGTATCAAAACTTTAATTCTATGCGTATATTTGTGTTTGCTGAGCCTTTGCTTTGTTCTTAGGTTAGACTGGTAGCAACTTGAAGACTGCTCAGTCTATTCTAAGGGAACAATTGAGGCAAAGGATTTGGGGGCAAGATAGGGAATACAAAGGTATGTGCACATAGGTTTGGTTTAGGAAGAAGGGCATTCATTATAGAGGAGGAGACTGTGAGTGGGACAATGGTTAAATGACTTGATTTATTTAATATTTGTATTTCTCTAATTGTTCAGAGCTTTAGGTATTCAAGGTCTACTTAAAAGTTGATTAGGTTTGAAGAACCATTGGATTTGTTCTTTATTCCTTAGGTATATAGTAAGTAACTATACTTCTTCTAGAAATGCTTAATACTTTCTATTAAAGTGTTTAATACTTTAATACTTTCTATTAAAATATACTTTCTATTAAAGTATTATAACCTTTAATAGAAAGGTTAAAATGAACAGCTTTCTACATAGGAAGTTACATTAAACAAGAATCTGAATATATGTCATTTATCTTTATAAAAATTTGGATTAGCTTTGTTTCTTGCTTTTGAATTGCCAAATAATAAAGTAGGGGATGGTAGTAAACACAATGCAGAATAAGTACTGCATGTCATGACACTTCAGACTGCTATTGTCATCACTACATGTTATCTCTGCTATTTGCTAAATACCAATATCTCTAAAAGTCTCAATTAAAAAAAAAAGCTTTAAATGAATTCTTGAAATTTATGGGAAAGTTATGATTGGCAGTGAGAGTATCTAGCTCACCTTCTGCTGTGGAGTGTTGCAGCACTATCCAGAAATGCATGGGGTTCAATAGTTCTGAAAGTATTACTGAAATAAGTAGCTTTGAGTGGAAAACCATACAGGAACTCAGTTCTCAGTTTAAGAGTCAGTTATTAAGTATCTTCTCAATTTGAAAAAATTTGGTAAAGAATTGTGTTAGGTTTTCCAAAGAGTATAGAGGATAGAGTAAATTGGTTCTGGTATAGGCATTGTTTGTTTTTAAAGGTGGTATCTTTGATGTTTACAGTAGCCATTCAACAAGGAAAAGCTTGAAAGGAAAAAAAAAAAAAAAACCAAAAGCCTTAAGTCTTCTTTCATATTTTTAAACATTTTTCTCTTCTTTATTTTTCTCTTCTTTTGGCGTATTTAGAAGTTTTTTGGGTTTTTTTCCTTCTAAATCCATCTCACGAAAATGTCTTCTTGAATCGTATCTCTAGCTCAGTTTGGTCTATCACAAATGTAATCTGGTGATTACAGAAGTAATCTATGCTCTTCTGTCTGAGTGAAATGTGTTCTCTGTGGTTGTCACTGCAATATCAGAGGTGAGGGGAGTGAGGAGCCGGACTTCTCATCTCTGGGTAAATGTATTCTCTATGGCAGTGATGATTTTTAAAAAAATTTCTTTAAAAATAAAATTAGCTTTATTCCTTGACACAAGGGAGAAATAAAGTAGTGATATGTTATTCTTTACCACCACATTAATAGAACACAAGGTACATGATAAGCTACCTAATAGTCTCTAATAATTTGGGTGAAAGGAATCAAAACACTTTAATTATATGACTGCTTTATTGACAGAATTTAAGTATTTGGGATATGAGTGGCAGTAAATAGTCCCTGTTAGAATGCTTTTTTCCTCTATACTGTATCTCTCAATTAGTCTCCATCACATATCACAAAGCTATACGACTCTGGATTTTGATGAAACAGCAAAGGACAACCTAAGTTCTCCATAAAAAAAAAAAACCAAACCGCCCAACACAAAACCAAACAACCCACCCCAGCACACAAACGCTACCCCTAAACCCCCAAAATGA
Organism: Urocynchramus pylzowi; assembly: GCA_013397555.1. Lineage (NCBI taxonomy): Eukaryota > Metazoa > Chordata > Aves > Passeriformes > Fringillidae > Urocynchramus > Urocynchramus pylzowi. The sequence continues at coordinate 930,487 of VZRH01000840.1, forward strand.
CCCCTCATTCCACTTCTCTTCCAACACAACAAAAAACCAGAAAACAGCTTGCAAGTATCAGGGAATCTAGGGATTCATATTTCTTTCTCTACTAGGCTGAATTAATTCTTGGAGACCTGAGCTCAGGTGCTAGCACAGATAAGAAGGATGCAAAAGTATTCCTAGAGTAGAAATGACAATGATCAAGAATATGCTAAAATGTCCTGCCCACAGTTATCTCCAGCTCAAGATTTATTCTTACAACTGACAACAGATTGTTGGAAAGGGAGGAGTGAATTGTCTTTCTCTCTGGAACATGGGGATAATGTTCAAGATAATATTTGGGTTAGTATTGGGCTGCTGTAAATTTTATTTTTGCAATCCTCATTTCCCTTCAGACAGACATGATCTATATTGTGGGAGGAGTGGCATTGCCTAAAAATGCCCAGGGAATGAATTCAGTTTTCTGACCATGATGGTTTGAGCCAGAGCTGTGGATTTAAATTCCAAAGCAGAATTACTGGAAGTAACCCTTTGCTGCTGACAGATGTTGCTGCAAAACTTTTACTTCATAAATCTTTTTTTTNCATGATGGTTTGAGCCAGAGCTGTGGATTTAAATTCCAAAGCAGAATTACTGGAAGTAACCCTTTGCTGCTGACAGATGTTGCTGCAAAACTTTTACTTCATAAATCTTAACCTCAAGTGGTTTGTGAGAAGGAAATTGAAATTACTTACGTCTCTGATCATTCTTTCCTTGGTGACAAGTATAGAAGAGCTTAGGCAAAAAATGGTTATAAATCTTTGGAATTGTTTATAGGCTAGGGAATCTTAGTATGTTTTATCACTAACTAGCCAAAAATGATAAAAAAAATTTTGGTCATTAAAGTAAGTAGTTCAATACCATATGTCAGTTTATTTTCCTATTCCATGTATTGGTTACTCTTTGAAACACCTTTGGCAATTGAGGCCATGCTGATAAATTTTAATGCAAGAAGTAATTTCTTTTATTTCTGTTTTCATAGGCACATGGAGAAATACAGCAGTGTCAGATTAGAAAGGGACTCCTGGAGTCTAGTGCCAAGCTCTTATGTCAACTCATCAAGTTCTGCCTTAAAACTGGTTAGAATACTGTCCCATTACCATGTTGGTGACCTACTCCAGAGTGCTATACTAGTCACTTAACTGGTTGGCTTTTTTTTGGCATTGCTATTAAAATAGCTGTTCTGTACATCTGATCCTTCCTTTAGACTTTTCTTCCCCAATATTATGATTGTTCTTTCACTGACAAAAATCCTCAGAATTTAGTCTCATCTCTTAAGACAATCCAACAACAGATGTTGTGTCTAACAAATCACTGTTTCCACTGGAATCTATTCTTTGATTAAATTCAAACAGTATTCCAAGTGAAACTTCCTCAAGAACTAGAATTATATTATGGATTTCTTTTCTCTACAAGAAATACTTTGACCAACACATACTAGGATAAGCATTCCTTGTATAGGTCTTCTTCACAGTCACAGTTCAGTCACTTGGTGTAGTACTCTCACATTCTTCTCAAAAATTTCGAAAAGATCCAAATTTTTTTTCCATTAATTTCTACTAAACCTTAAGTGTATAATCTCATACTTTGTTCTTCTAAGCTTCAGGCTTTTTTCTTTCTCTGTTTGAGTCTTGTGATGATTTAGTATTTGATGTGATTATGTTATATTTTTACAGGTGTGAATTTTTGTCTGTACTGAATCTTACGGGATTTTTTGATGCAAAATATCTAGCAGGTTCTGTTACCACTTGTCAGATGCCACAGCAGAACCTGACTGCTTTTTGGGAATGATGTGTTTATTTTCAGTTAAACAAAAACAAAGCTTGTTTTCACTTCCTTACTTTCTGAGCTCTGATTAGTTGAAGTACCTATTAAAAAGAGACTTAACACATTCTTTCTCTTTGACAAGCTTCTGGAGAGTGTTAGAACTTACCCAAACTTGTCAGAAGCTGAATGCCAGTAAGACCTTATTGAGCTGGGTGCTAATGGATGAGTAGTAATGAAACCAGCTCTTCAGCTGAAAATATTGATGGCATGGCATTTTTAATGAACTAACAAGGACTGTCAAATACTCCAAGTTTCATGTAAAAGTAGATTTCTGACTTGAAGACTGGAGTTCAAGCGTTAAAAACCTCTCTAATTTTCCCGCTCTGTGCTTTAACACTCATTCTGAAAGCAATTCTGCAACAGTGCTTGTGTCTTAATTCTGTAGGCCCACTTAATCTCTCTATAGGCAAATGGGATATGGAAACCATGCATGTATTTCAGCTGCTGCTTTTCACTCTGGACTCATAGTGAAAACCTATTTCCATAAACTACTTAAACTTAGATACTGTGTCATGACTAGAACCAGCTGAAATGGTAGAAGGATAGTAACTGGGAAAAGAGGGACAGCTAGTTGGGAAGTAGTACCCTAGATAAGCATAGCAATGCTTGGTAAAAGTTGTTGGAGCTGCAAGATTATTGCTGAGTTACTCAGCAGTTGTGCAGCAGTCTTCCACTTCAGCAAAAATGTTAATTATAATCCTAAAGTGCTGCTGGTGCCTAAATGGAGGACTCCTCTCTCATGCTCACTGAGTAGACACTAAAGTTCCTAAAGTCCTGAACTGGGTGTAATACTTTATTAGGGGCCTGAAGAACATATCTACAAGTGCTTTGTTCTGCCAGGACTCGGTACCACAGTACCCAGCCTATATTTAGACCACTGGGCTACAAAATGAAATTTTTCTCTGGTTTGAATACATCACATTTTCCTGGTGCACATTTTGGTTGATTTGATGCTCAGGAGATGGTGGCCATAGCAACATTTTTGGCTTTTAAAAATGAGTTCTCCTTGTGTTACTCTGTTTTTTCACTTTCATGTAAATAATGATTGTTTGTATTCTTTTATGTAGGAGGAGAAGTTTAATGGACCGTTAGTCTGACCAGTGTGGTTGGAAAGGTGGCAATGCCATCCTCCAATCCACTGTCACTTTTGGAATTCTATAAATGTTGAGGTCTAAAAAATAAAGTAGTCTTTTCCTGTTCCTGTTCAGATGCTGGAACATCGTGTGTGAGTTGTGTTATTCTTGTGACGCAGCCGTCACACTCCTTGTGTTGCAAACATTCTCTCCTCTTTTGAAAAAATTTGTACAAAAGCAGAACTCTCATGAATGTTGCAAGTTTAGTCTTCATTTTCCTTTATCCTTTTGCCCTTGTATACTCTGTTGTGATGTACAAAACCCATTAATGCGATGCAGTTACCTTTCAGCATTTCTGCTGGAAGTGTTTCTGTTAAGAAAATGTTCAAGACTCTGTATCGGCATAATACGAGAAAGTACAATGAGTCCCATTTTCTGCTCCAAACAGAAATGCTCACTGGGACACTGTTTAAGTTCCCGTTCTGGACTTTTTCCTTGGCTTAAATAATTCTCATAAAGCAGTCCAGGGAGAATGTCATCAACACAGAATGGATACCAATAAAACAAATTAATTATTGAAATGCTTTGCTCAATTAACTTACTTAATGTGAAACTATCTTAATGTTGAACTGCTTTCCTCACTGAAAATAGCCCTTAATTTCAAATTCTGATAATAAAATATCACAAGGGGGCACCAAAGGTTTTTCTTACAGAACAGAACTCTAGTTTTCTTTCCCTCTTTAACCCATACACATTAACTCAATGTTACAAATACAAAATATTTTGGATGGCTTAAAGCAGTGGTGGCCATAATTCCTGCCACTGGGAGCCGCATACCAAAACCTACAAGAGGAGCGGGCATCCTGGGAAGCAATTCCAATGGCATTACTTCTCTGGGGCCTCCTTTACAAGGTGAAGCTGTGCTGGGCCCACAGCCAGGTACTACAGCAACCAAGCAAGATCTGGAATTACAGACTGGCCTAACAGTGCCTCCTGGCTCAGCTCCTCTTGCAGCCACAGCCTTGGATTATCCAGCGGTCTCCATGCCAGTCTAGAGTACAAAATACAACTCTTTCATGCAAGTGTTGCAGTTGAAACGTTTGAGAATTCTTATTTTCAGGAGGTGCAAGCTCTGGACTTTATTCCCCAAGTACAGAAAATACATTTGATAATAAAATTCAATATGGTTTTATGAAGTATGACTATTGTATAAGTGCCTCCTCTATCATGATTTTTAAATGACCACAGGAAAAACATTGTATGCATTTTATTCATACTTAACTGATGTTCTTAAGGCATTAGTAAACAAGAAAGGGAAAACATTAACTTTTTTAAACTCAAATTGGAAAAGTCCAAGTATTCCCATGTAACATATTTGAAATAATGTCAGAATGACAGCATTTTAATTTTATCTTATTTTTAGTCTGTTTAATGAAGACTGGGTGAGAATTTGGTAACTTAGTGTTCTTTACTTTTCATTTAGGCACTTCTGGAGTCTAGGAGAGCAATAGGTAGTTAGGAAAGCAAAAAACCTACAAAAAAAGATGGCTGTAATTTTTGGATGCTTTTCTGAAGCATTATTGAAATCTTAAGGAGAACTTCTAGTTATGGATTCTCATACAATTCTTTGCAACTGTTGAGTAGACACTGCTGTGTTCTTGAAGTGGAGAAGCATGAAATACTTTTCTTTTTTTCCTCCTGATTCTTTTTTTCTGCTAGATCAGTCTCCCAGTCTGTTTCATTATAGACCTCTACAGCAGCCACAGCAGTGTAAAAAAAATGTGGCAACTGGTGGCCAGTGAGATGTTTTGTCTCAAGCAGCACTGCTGCTACCCAGATTTGATGCATCAGTAATATTTTACTTGGATAACTGAGCTGGGGAATCCTGTGTTTGGGGACTGCTGTTCACACCTACTTGATAGCAAGAAAAGGAAGACATGCACGCATTTAGTGTTTCTTGTCAGTATTTGACACCTGCTCCAGGAGATGATCTGCTAAAGGATGTTTGATATTATTGGCATATGCTATTGCTCTCTGCTGGAGCTTCTTTGTTATGCCTCTTGCATTGGGCCTTTGGTGGACTGGAACACCTGCTGACCTGTCATAAACCAAGCTGTGAGTAACCCCAGGAAAAAAAAGTCATGAAATCTACTAGTGCAACTAGAAGTAGGAAGTGGTTGTACATTTGAAAAGCTTAAGTTAGTGCAGCCAAAATGTATTACAAACTATGACTCCAGTTTATCTACATGGAAAACAGATAATAGACAATAACAATGCAATCTTTTGTACATAGTGCCAAAACTTTGGATACTTCCCATGACAGTGAAATCTCTGTGAGAAATAACTGTCACAGTTTCTTCTGATCTGTATCTATGTTTCAGCTGAAAGATATGCTACATTAACTCCAGTAGGGCTGCTAGCAAAAAATTCTCTCTGCCTTGCTGTAGACTTATGCATCATGTCAATGTTTTTATCTTGCACATGGTTTGATACCTGTGGCTCTAGTAATTCTTTCCCAATTTTCATTGTCTTTGCAGAATTACTTTATTTCTAATGCTTTATTTTTAATAATAATTTCTAAATAATTTCTCTATTTATATTTTTATTTCTAATACTTTTATTTCATAATCTTGCTAAATAGTTTTTTCAATTAAGTGTTAATGCTCCTTTCCAAAATTAGGAAAAGTAGTGTGAAGTCCTCCTAAAGCTCTAGGAGTTATGCCTTAAGACACTAACAGAAATTTATGAAGAGCTCAGATGACTGTAGGTGTGCATGCAGGAGGCATACACACTACTTGGGATGTAGGAGGTAGTAAGAGTACAAATGTATATCACAAATTGCTAAGTGAACCTTCCAAATTCCAGTTCATCTTCCAGGTACGTCTCTGTATCCCCCTAATGTTTTTCAAGACCCATATCAAGCAAATAGAAATCAAACCTTACTTAAAGTCTTTAAATTTGATAAGACAACTCTACATTGTCCTGATAGAACAGAATTGTTACAGGAATCCTTGGGCCGTTGGCAACACAGACAAGTCAAGAAGTATTCTCCAGTGACTATCCAAATAAAGACTTCTGCAGAGGTAAAGCTCTTTGGACTTCCCTCTGAAAGTCTCCTCTGGTTAAAGGTTTCTAATGCTGATAGCCCAAAGCTAAATCCCATTTCTTCCTTTACTATACTGGAATAATAGAATTGTTTAGGTTGAAAAAGCCCACTAAGATCATGAGTCCAGCTGTTCACCTGGCACTGTGAAGTCCACCACTAAACCATGTCCCTAAGTGCCACATGCACAAGTCCCTTAAATACCTTCAGGGACAGTGACTCAACTACTTCTCTGTGTAGCCTGCTCCAGTGCTTCACAATCCTTTTGGTGAAGAATTTTTTCCTAATAGCCAATCAAAAACTTCTCTGGCACAACTTAAGGCCATTTCCTCTTGTCCCATTGCCTGATACNAGCTCTTTGGACTTCCCTCTGAAAGTCTCCTCTGGTTAAAGGTTTCTAATGCTGATAGCCCAAAGCTAAATCCCATTTCTTCCTTTACTATACTGGAATAATAGAATTGTTTAGGTTGAAAAAGCCCACTAAGATCATGAGTCCAGCTGTTCACCTGGCACTGTGAAGTCCACCACTAAACCATGTCCCTAAGTGCCACATGCACAAGTCCCTTAAATACCTTCAGGGACAGTGACTCAACTACTTCTCTGTGTAGCCTGCTCCAGTGCTTCACAATCCTTTTGGTGAAGAATTTTTTCCTAATAGCCAATCAAAAACTTCTCTGGCACAACTTAAGGCCATTTCCTCTTGTCCCATTGCCTGATACATGTGAGAAGAGATCAACCCCCAACTCACTACACACAGCCTCCATTCAGGTAGTTGTAGAGAGGGATGAGGTTTCCCCCGAGCTTCCTTCGCTCCAGGCTAAACAACTCCAGCACCCTCAGCTGCTCCTCACAGGACTTGTGCTCTGAACCATTTCCCAGCTCCACTGCCCTTCTCTGGACACTCTCCAGCCCTTCAATGTCCTCATAGTGAGGGGCTCAGGACTGGACACCTGAGGTGTGGCCTCACCAGTGCCGAGTACAGAGGGACAGTCACTGCACTGGTCCTGCTGGCCACACTATACCTGATAGATATAGGCCGGGGTGCTATTGACCTCTCCTATTTTATTTTTAAGCACTTGCTTTTTTGCTTTTAACCCAGACTATCTTCAGGAATATTATTGCTCTCCTTTTCCAATTCTTTTGACTGCTCATATTTCCAATAACAGTTTCCTCAGGTGTTTGCACTAATTTTTTCAGACAGCCACAGAATTGTATTAAACTGTGCCTGTAAACGGGGACTATCACAGAGGCCATACCACCACCACAGGCAGCCTCTGTGTTTTTGCCAACAGAATAATTTAAGGCATTTAAGGGCCAGCTATCTGACGCTGGACTTGTGCTTCTGTTTTGAGACCTGACTCCCACTTTGGCACTTCTGCAGTCAATATTTAAATAGGTTTCCTATCACCTGTTTTCAATGTATGTGATTACAGCTACCAGATGCAAAACACAAATCTCTGTGGTAATCATCTGAAAAAGAAACTGTAGTTATATACAACTAAAGTCAGATTTCTGTAAAAAAATTTAGGTATTAAAGGTATCACAGCAAGAAATGCTCACTTATATATGAGACGGGGTGTGAAAATCAATAGCTGTCCCTGAGTATCTCTCTAGAGCTGTATCTGTGTTTTTGTTATGAGTATTTGCTACCTTTTGAATGCATAATTAATTATGTGAAAATTCATGACTTCACTATGATCACTGCCAGGAATCAAGCACAAGTTAGCACCTACAAACACAAGTGTGCATTTGGACTTAGTAAAGCAATCCAGTTTATGTTTTGTCTGTACCTGAGTCCAAAGGAAGCTTGTTCATCCAGCAAGCTGGCATAGCTTATATGTGTGGTTCCTTGTGGGCAAAGTTGTCTCAGAAGTTTTGATCTACTTTGCCTGGGTAATATTTTGAACTCCTTACCCTGACTGACAAATAGCTGAAAGCATAAATTTCAGAGATTTGTGGAGGACAGATTAAAATCTTGACTGAAAGTTCAGCTCTCCAAATGGTTCTTCATAAATAAGCAGACGAGATAAATGCCAGCAGGTATGAAGTGGACCAATCAATGTTTTCCTTCCATTTGTCTTCCAGTGCAGCCTCTTCCTGTGATGGCCTTCTGATAGATTACCATTTTCTAAAATTTCTAACAATTTCAAGCCTACTTTTAGTGTTTTTTCTTTCTTTTGTCTAACATTTTATGGGTATCTCCTTTTCTAGAACTTATTCCCCATCTTGCCTAGCCATTCATCTTTACTACAGGGTACGATGCTTTTTGGGATAGATCACACCTTTGACTATATTTATGAAACATCCTGTAGGCCTGCAGGTCTGCTAAGCTAAAGAATAATAAAAATTAAAATAAGAGCATGGAAAGAAAAATATGAAAAAGGAGGAAAATGAGCTTGATCTTTATATCTCAGCTTCGCTAGCTGGTGGACTTTTCAACTGGCAATATAAAATCAGGACTGGAATGCACACACACGAGGTATTTGACCTAAAAGTGGGTTGTTAACAAAGATAATTAAAAAGTGATGATGACTGCTAATAGATTCTCCATGAGAGAGTACAATGTATATTTCCTGATGAGCTTAATCCTAAATGTAGAAATGTTGAAGCACATTGAAACAGCACAAAGACAACAGTTTTATGTCAAAATATACCTGATGACAGAAGGATAGGAAAAGGACCTTTTTAAATCTTATTTTTATTAATTGACTCACTTCCAAACTTCAGTTGCTTCTGAGCTGTCTTGTAGCTTCCACTTCAAATTAAAAAAAAAAAAGGGTCATTCATAATGTTTCTTTTGTTTTTTCTTCAAAAGTTGCAAGCAATTAGGGAAGTTTAGGAGAAAGTTTTACACTGCAGACTATGTTTATGCCTACATCAGAAAGAAAGAGGGGCAGGGGGAAAATGAGTGGAATGAACATTAGCGTAAACATTTAAAATCATATTAAGTAGTTTGGTTATGAGACAATCCAGGCCCATAATACAATGGAGTGCAATTCTTCTACCTATTGGAAAGGTTTAACTTTGCATTTTATGGACTGTTATGCATATTTCTCTTACATACAGTAAATTTCTCTTACATTAAGTATACCTATTTGAAATATTTCATAGTGACAATAGAATATGTCCTGATACACAGCACTAGGAAATTCAGTGTTAATGTTTGTCATGTCTTATTGAATATAGTCTGCATCAGAATACTGATATTTAAATTGTCCATAGCTAACTTGTCTGAATCTTCATATTTTTTCTTTACTTCTGTTGAA
>VZRH01000840.1:941488-989516 GCA_013397555.1 Urocynchramus pylzowi
GGAGGCAGGATGCGCTCCAAGAGGCTCACCACCGGTACGTGGCACTGTCCCCGACACTGGCTCCGTGTCGCACGGGGCTCGGGCTCCGCGGTGGCGGCCTCAGGTACAGAGACGGTGGCACAAAAGAGGGGCGCTTGGAACTGACGGGTGTAAACTTGCCCGGCAGAACTCAGCGCTCCGAAGAGAGAACTTTACTCCCCTCAAATGGCATCACTAAAGACAAGATATTCTCCTAGAATGAATGAGAGTTGATTATTCGGGAATACAATTGTATCTTTTTAATTTTATCACATGATTTGTAATATTTGCTGTTCAAAGCTTTGAGTCTCATACAAATCTGTATTTTCATTAAACCACCAAGCTTCTAGTTATCAATTTTGCAGAGGAAAGCTGACATGAAGTTAACTGATACGTATAAGAAATAATATGTTTAAATAGTACTTGATTTATATTTAAATAATTCTTGTGATAGTGAATCTTTTCATGTACAGGTCAACATTACAGCATATTCTTAGTTTATTTTATTTCTTCAGACCAAGTTATTTTACTTCAGAATACCCAGGAGGTTGTCATGCCTCACTACTTTTTGTTGAATTGTAGTTGAACCGGATTTACTGTACTGCTTGGATAACATATGATATTTAATATCTTCTTTTCAGAACCTCCGTGTATAACAGAAGAAATGTTGGTAAGTATACTTATAAGGCTTGGTCATTATTTTCATCATGCAGCTATGGAGCAAAAAAAAGCAAAAAAACCACTTTAGAAACCATTGTCTATTTTCTCATTTCTTCTGTAAGGTATAGATTATTGAGCAATTTTTAAAAATTTTGTAAGTATAAAAAAATATAGATTATCGAGCAACTTCTTAAAATTTTGTCAGACAAAATACTTAGTTTGAAAATAATTAGAAAAAAAGCAACAGGAGGCTATGGAGAATAAAGACGGAAATGAAAATGAATTAGGATGAAGGAAGGAAACAAACAACTGGAAGATTCAACATGACAGGTTTAATAATCTCCTTACTTTGCCTTTTTTGCCCTTTGCTCATAGCTCATTGTAGGATTTCCCTGATGTTTTTCTTCTTGTTTGAAAGGTATATATGTTTGTCTGTCACCTCATAAGAACTGACATGTTTACTACTGCAGCTCAGGTGATGTTTGCCTATTCCCTGTTTTGGGTGCCTTTATAACTTAGTGCCTTTTGGACACTTCCCATATATTTTAAAATTTAAATGTGTTGATATTGCTTTTGGGAATCTCTAGATACTTTTTTATTTATAGTGTTTATTACCATAAACAGAATCAATATAAGCACAAGTTTTGGACCAATTTTTAGTGCACCTTAACCTCCAGTTGCAATTCTAAGGCAGATTTTCTAGTCATAATTTAGACTGTGCTGCAGGAGAAATGGCATGGAAAGAAATGAAACCAAATGCTTTCTGGCACAAAAATCTAAGCTATAGTATTGTATGTACAACGCCCTAACCTATAATGTGCACATTAGAAAGTGCAACTGACTCCAAATGAAAATAAGGCTGTCTACAAAAAAAACTCTCCAAAAACCAGAGGAAAGTATATAATGTGTAGATGCAGTAAGTAATAAAGCACACATTAATAATATCATAAGCATCTTATCTATTAAACAGCCACTGTGTTTACATTTCTTGCTGTTTTACGGGGCTACAGAGAATTATATCCTTGGGAAATTAAAAACATGTTACCTGCATATTCCTAAAGAGCTTATACTTCAGCCAATAATAAATTAATTGGTTTTAATAAGTAATTTGAAACAATAAAATATTTTCAGCATGTATTATCATATCTAGTCCTATCTTGAGATTCATCCTTGTCAGTGTCAAACCAAACATGAGGCTGACTATAGCTTGCTTTTAATTAATTTATTTTCCTAATTGTGTTAACACTTGCAGAATTGATATTGCTGGATTTGATTGCCTATTGACATTAGTAAGAGGATGCTCTGTTGATTTCAAAATGGGTTAGACACATTGGTAAATTCCCCTATTTAAGCAGTGCCCAAACATATCTAGGTCCGTGGCACTGCAATTGCATTGGGCCATGGGCCTGTGATCAAAATAAGGCATGAAAGCCTTGCTTTCAGCACTGGCAGCATTTTCTAGGAATGAGCTTGGGCTACCTTGCCTGTGCTGTATTAGTCACCACAGCAACCACAAGTGCTAAGGAATAAATGCTGGCAGACTAGGGCCAGACAAACACCATCAGGTCTAGTCCTGACTTGTCATGCATGTTTCCTCAGATTTCTTCCTTATCTGAGCAGAAGCTATCTGTATTTAGGTTAGACCACTGGGGTTTGGATCAAGATACTGCCTGCCTTTACCCTGTGCATAACCTCTCTTTAATGCTGTTCCTCACTAGCACAGTTCAATGCTATCAAATTAAGATAGAGATAAAAGATTTGTGTTGCAACACCTTTGCTGCTATTGGCAAATACATTAAATTCAAGTGCATTCTCTTTGCAAGGCAGAAATTATGGAATATTCAGGAAAATGAAACTATTAAAAATTATTTAACTGTCTTCATTATACTGAAGACAAAAATCTGAAGATGTGTGGAATAATGTTCCAGTTTTACCCTCTGTTTAATTGAAGTGGGGATGGTGGAGATACTGAGTCAGTAAAAGCAAGACTTGGAGCCATACTTTTGGATTTGTCAACAGCAAAAATATTCAACTTCTAGTCTACAGTTTTTGTGTCATGTTAGCAGGATTTAAAATGCAGACATCAGAAAGGATACAAAAACACCTGCAGATGCAGTCTTCACTTCTGGTGAGGACAACAGGAAGCCTCCCAGTTCTGTCAGATTCAAAGTATGGCATACACCGCTTGCTTGCTGAGTGAAATTATAGGTTAGTGTACTCCCTTCTAGTCCCCAAATATCCCCAAGCAGCAGTGTGAGAGCAGAAGGTGGCCCTGGTGAAATATTATACTCTCTTTCTTCACAAGTGCAAGAGAGAAAGGTACAATGTGGGGAATTTCTAGACTGTTACACACATTTTTTCAAAAGTTTCAGCATCTAGAAGCTGTTTGGTTTATGAAGACTTCATCTATAAACTCATTGGTAAAGGATTTACCTTCATGTGTGCATTTTAAATTGCTAAGGACCTTGGCAGTGTGCAATGGCTAGAATGTAACAGTGATGCAATGACTATATTCTCAAAAATGGGAAATAATATTTTGCAAAATCTTCCATGTCATATCTCATGGAAAAAATATTGTTTGAGGCAATAGTGCATTTAAATATTAGTGCAGATTATTACAAGCCATGCTTTGTGGTTTTATCTCTCTATAGGAAGACTGCTTAGCCTCAGATGATATGCTTGTGGATTTCTTTAATGAATTTTTGAGTCTTCCGGTAAGTACCTTACAGAAATCCCTTGCAAAATACAAGAAACGCCTCACTAAGATTAAAAGTAACTTAATCCATCTTGGAAAATTTTATGTTTTGCCATATATCTGTATTTTAATGGTAGCAACTCTTACTGCTCAGTGTTATTATCAGTAAAAATGGCCGAGTTATCTGGACTTCTGGGGACAGATGTTCTCTTGCTAATTTACAGAATCCAGAATGGGTCATGTTGGAAGGGAGCACAGAGGGTCATCTGGTCCAACCTCCCTGCTCAAGCAGGGCCGTCCCAGAGCATGTGGCACAGAGTTGTGTTCAGATGGTTCTTGAATATCTCCAGTGAGTGGGACCCCACCACCTCTCTGGGCAGCCTGTTCCAGTGCTCAGACACTCACACAGTAAAGAAGTTCTTCCTTGTGTTCAGGTGGAACTTCCTGTGCATCAGTCTCTGCTTGTTGCCTCTTGTCCTATTGCTCGGCACCACTGAGCAGAGTCTGGCATCATCCTCCCTTCAGATACTGATAGACATTGATAAGGGCCCCTCTTATTTGTCTCTTCTTGAGGCTGAATGTGCCCAGCTCCCTCAGCCTTTCTTCATAAGAGAGTTGCTCCAGTCCCTTAATCACTTTCATAGCCCTCTGCTGGACTGCTCAAGGAGCTCCATGTCTCCCGTGTACTGAAGAGCCCTTGACCTGCTGGCAGTCCTCTTCCTAATGCACACCAGGCCTTCTTGGCCACAGGGACACACTGCTGGCTCATGGAAAGCTTGTTGTCCACCAAGATCCCTAGGTTATTTATGTATTTAAACTTACATAATTAATAATTTATGTATTTAAATAACAGTGCACTTAAATAATATGAATAGGAAATGAAAAAGACACATAAATACTTTTTAAAAAGTTGTCCACTTCTATTACAGTGTCAAAACATGACGACATAACAAATGTTTGTCCTTTTACAGTATTCTGGCAACGTATTTGGTGATTAATTAACATTTTAGCTCAAGAAACATCTCTTTCTCCTCATGGTTCGGAAGATTTTTGGAAGTTGGCACTTCCCTCTTCCTCTCCCATTTGCAGCCAGAAGGATGCAGCCTTAACTGTATTCTGTGTGCTGATCCAGTTACAGTCAGACCATCAGACCAGTACCTTCTATTTAACCAGTTCTCCTGGGTTTTTGCTCCTTTTCCCTCTCGACTAGCCTGGCTCCCCCCACTCTATCAAGAGTCACATGTACAGTCCTGCTCCTTCAATGTGGCAACCTCATCCAACTTCATCCCAGTAGTCTTGGCCCTGACACCTTACACTCAAATCCCTTGCCAGGTGGCACAGGCCTTTCCACAGGGTCACTTGTGGCTCCCACCTGATGTGCCACAGAGCTGTCCCACAGCCTGTTCCCTTCCTAAGGCACTACAGTCCAACAGGCTACACTACAAGAGCATGTACATTCTACAGTTTGCTTGGTAGGAAACACTGCCAGCATTAGGAGAGAGCAGAATATTTCTTGATGCTTCTTGGACCTCAAAGGAGCTACAAAGTGGCTTGATGAAGTCACTAATGAAAAAAGTTCAGTTGTGATTCATAACTGAATGATTTGGCTTACTTAAATGAACCAGACATAGCTGTCTCTCTAAGCCACATCATAGATTTGTGTAAATGGAAATTGCACTACTAAGGATGGTAGAATGGGCTCCTCATTCCAATTTTTAATCCTAAAATAGAATCTGAAGGTATTAACTCTATGTCAGAGTGTGAGTTTTGTGCACACCATTGATACTGACTTCTTTCAGGAGCTCAGTCTTTATGTGCTTTTACCACACTGCAAGATTCCAAAGAGCATACAAAGCTAGAGAGACACAGATGGTACAAAATGTGTGATAAAAGGGCTTTTTTTTTTTCTTTCCCCAACACCTCAACTTGCCCAGTCCCTGCCCCACAGCTGCTTTAGGATATCTGCCTAAATCCAAGCCTAAGTACTTAGGTTTTAACCCCAGGCCTCCTTCCATGTGCCAGATTGTTCTTAGCACAGGAATACCATCCCCCATGGCTTTGCTGCTTATTTGGAAACAATGCTTCAAGTTTTCCCCAAATTGCAGAGGATGAAATGGGTAAGAAGTTCAGCCTTTTTGGTCTCTTGATCTCCTTGGACATACACAAATTTCAGGACATCTGTTAGAAGCTAAAATTCTCCTTGGCCTCAGAGGGCTCCTCAGCCCACAGTCCTGGCACAGCTCAGCAGCTCTGAACTGCAGCAATTGCCCAGGCACTCCTGATGGCTCTGGAAGCCCACAGAAAGGAGTTCACAGTCACTCCTGAGTAAACACTATTTTATGCTGGTAATCTTGGTAGGTTTCTAAGATGACACATGGTTTCTCTTCCACATATTTACATATCTTCAGGAAAACAGATGCTCTATTAGCTATTTTTAACTGTAATGTTCTCATAATTGGTTCTCATAATTGGTTTTAATTTGTCTTTGATCTTTTCCTAAGGATTTATCCTCTTCAGGATTAAGTTCTATTAATGCCTTGAGTTCGGTGGTTTGAATACCTTACATTCCCAATTTCCCTCTCCTTCTCAGAAGGTTTCTACTAAAACAGTGCATTGAAATTTCCATTGCTTTATTCTTGTTGTGCTTATGCACTGTTGCCTGGGAACAGTATTACCCAGGTGTGCTAGTAGTTAGGCAACAAGTTAAACTGAAAATGTTGTGAGACTTGATACAAGAAATGAGGGGGAGCAGATGCTTATTTTAAGGGGCTGCTTCTGCATTGATTTATAGTGCACCATTAGCATATGGAAAATTGTATCACTGGGGACTTGTATAACAGCAGCAGGTTTTTCATGTGTTTTTTTTTTTTTTTGCTTTGATTTACAGTATATCCCTTAAGTGATCCTCTTGTTACAATGACATTCAATGTAAACTGTCATAAATATCTAGGTACTCCAAAGACCGATATACTGTAATAAAGTGTAATTTACAGAAAGTATTTCTGAAATACATAATACAAAAAGCCTCAGGAGGGCACTTGTTGCCAGTAATACAGTGATTTCACAGTAGCAGAAACCAATTACATGACACACAAATGAGTTACACCTTCCTTAGTAACTAATGTAAAATGAAAGATTTAAGAGAAACATTGGCCTGGACACATTTCCATTTCTAGGAGTTCAGGCTAGAATTTAAATCTCTATCCATGTCTTAAAAACATCCAAGTTTAGTCAGGAATGAAAATTCAGAGTCAGAAATTGCCATCCAGCTCAGTGTTGAAGGCAAGCACAGTAATGTCAACTTGTTTCTCCTGCACTCTACAAGCTGCTTGCTACTCGTTCCATCCCCAGTCCATGCTGGGTCTTACCTGTCATTTTCACGTTACCAGTGATCCTGAGGAAGGCACACTCCTCTTTGCAACCTCAGGGAGTTGCACTAGAGACAAAAGTTCTACCTTCTGCCTCAAGTGATGCACATTCAGCAGATGACAATTTGGTGGCAAGACCCCGGTTGTTGGTTTCCCTTGCAGCAGAAATCTTCTAAGTGACCATAATTTTATCAACTTTAGATTTGAAGAACATTTCTTTTAAACATTGTTCTCACTGTGAAAGCTCTCCTCCAGGTAGTTTGGGGTCCAGCATTTGGTGCAGATGATGATTCTGAAAACAATTAAAGCCCAAGTAACAAAGCTCAGGCCAATTGATCATTCTGAAGGCTGAATGGTCCTGAGAACCTAGTGCTGTCACAAATAAAATCGTGCTTGATCTGAGTCGCACATTACAGAAAGGGCAGAAAGCAAAACAGCAATCCACTCTGCTACACAGTTCAGGCCCTTCACTGCTTTGAAGATAACTTTGAATAATTCCATGCATCAAATCATGAATTCAAGGCATCAGTGCATGCTCATTAGTTTCCTCTTGTCTTTTCCAGACAAGAGGGAAAGTGAGGAGGGAGGCTGCAGTTGCCAGTATAGCCTCCCTTAAAAAGGCTTTGACAGAAGTAAGGCCCTTCATGCATGTTACGTTGAGACTTACCCAGGACTAAAACTTGCATCATTGACATTAAAGGAAGCAAACAAAGCATTCCTGACTACATTCCTTATTAATAGGGTGTTCACTTTAAATGTTCTTCTTTCTTAATTAGATTGTGATACTGATTATGACTTCTGTCTTACTCATCCACAGAAGGGAAATCCTGGACTCATTAAAGGCAGTGGGAGATTTTGCACTGACCGTGTGTCATGTGAATTTTTCCAGACACTTCATAGAGCTGCTCAAATTCTTTTCTAGTGTGGACTCTCACTGACATTTATTTATGATATACATATACCCTTCTTAAAGAAATTTTGGCAATGCTCCTGGATGAGATCTCTATTCACTCCCACCCTTAACCTAAGAAGCAGCCAAGCTGTGGTCATTCTGTTTCTCTTGGGATCAAACTACATTATTTAGGTCTGGGATGTGAGCATATTTACACATTTGTTAATTGTATCCGAAGTTGAGTGTATCTGAAAATGTTAAGAGAGAGAACAGTGAGATTTATATGTCTGATATCCTGGCAACATGGTGATGGATGCTGTTTTGGTTTCTGTTATGGGAGGACTGAGAGAAATTTGAGTTCCCTTCAGTTAAGTGTATAACTTCAGGTTTCAGAATTATGTATTCTGTTTATTTTTCAGCTGAAAACCATATTCAATGTGCATTTGACAGCTAAGAAATTTCTTTGCTGTCAAAAAAGTACATGCAACTGTTTATTTATTTAATAGTATTGCTATACCACAGTCTGAAAACAGCTTTTTGTTATTTGCTCAGAGATTTTTTTTCTGAAGCTGAGATTACTACACTGAGTTACATTGGTTATACTGACTTTGGGAGGAGAATTTCCTCTGAGTGAAACAGTTTGCAAAGTCTGTAGGCTTCTTGTTTGTTGGTATTCTCAAGTCTTTGATCTTATTTATTGTGCTACATTGACAATGTATGAACCCCAAGCTTCAAGGCTCCTGCCAAACCTGATTTATTTTTTCTTAACATCTTGAGGTATAATTTCTCTGGAGATTTCCCTTTCTATCATCAAAGCATCAAAAACTGGCTCAAACTAAAGAGAATGGTACACTTAGTCTTTGGTTAGTGTATTTTACTTGTCTGTAAAAAGCCAAAAGCACTTGCCAAATGTGGGGTAAGAAAGACATTTCTTACTATATTATATTGGCATGGATAATTTTCCCCCTTTCCTTTATAGTGTAGACTATCATCCACTCCTTAACATAGGCATCTTCACCGAAGAGATTCCTCATTATTGCAATGACTGAATATTGGTGGTGCCATAAGCCTCTCTCATTGTCCTGAGAAGTGTTACAGGATTTTACAGTACTTGACTTCCACTGGAGAGGTTTTAAGTTTGCTAAAGGGTACTAAGCAGTTTCTTGGGGCATTTTTTTTTTTTTGGTGGCTTGTAATGTGTGAGAGTGGTTAAATTGAGTGTTTTGCCCCAAACTTCAGATACTGAAAGGAAAATGGATTGACTGATCCTCTCTCTTGTGTGGTAACTGGGAAAATGTTTCCTACAAGAAATCAGGTTCTGGGGGTGGGTTTTTGTGATCCCATTTGATTTTCCTCATAACATTGTCACTTTTATTTTTGTGGTGGTGATAGGTTAAGAAGATTAGGAATTATCTCTTCTTTTATTATACTTATAAAAACATTCTGATTTACCATTCTAGATTTTTTGAGTAAACAAACTTCTCCAGAATGGTTTAAATTATTCTAAAATGCTTTTGTATGATCGTTTGAGAGATTGAGAGATGCTCTTTTGAGCATTTGGGATTTGTACAGAATCATAGGTTACTGTCTGGAAGAGACTTTGAGGAGGTCAGTAGTGTGACTTCCTTCTCAAAGCAAGGTCAGTGCTTTAGTACTGACTCCAGGTTGCTTGGCACTTTCTGCAGCTGGTCTTGAAAACCTCCAACAGCTGATTCCACTCTGGACAGCCTATTACAGTGTTAATCATCCCAAAATCACCTTTTTTCTTATAATCCAGTTCAGACCTCTGCTGTTTCAGTGTATGACAGGTGGTCTCTTGTCCTCTGTAAAAAGCCTGGCTTTATCTGTTCAGTAATCTCCTCGTAAATACACTAGAGCTGCTGCTAGTCCTCCTAGAGCTTCTCCCTCAGGGGTGAGTGCTCCAGCCTCTGACCATCTCGGTGGTCTTCTGATGGATTTGATCAAATATGTGAATATCCTTCTTGTACAGGGGACCCAAAACTGGATGCAGTATTCAGATGCATCCTTACTAGTGTCAAGTCTACTGGCTACTCTCCTACTGATAGAAGAAATATGCATGCCTTTTGATGTCCCTGGGGATGAGTAACTACATCCAAACCCCAAAAGTCTGAACTAGAACCCCCTTTTTCAGTCAAGTATGTTGTGTATGAAGTTTAAATCTTCCTATCCCATCAATGCATGTCCTTTTGTTCCATTAGTATATTTGTCTTATAAATGATTGGTAGTCAGCCCCCAAAACAGCAATACACTTTACATTTTAAAAATTGTCACTAGCATCCATTTCACTACATTAAAATTACCATAGTTTTTTGTTCAGCTAAATAGAATATGTATCGAAAAACCCTAGCTCTAGAGTGAGTTACAAATTATTAAACAAAAGTAGATATATGTGCTAAACTAATACTGTGTTTGCTTAGTTTTCAATTTGAAAAATATGAAACTAAATCTCATCATGTCTAGTCACAAAGCCCTTTATTATGAAATCTGCATTTTGTTTGCTTTTTTTTTTCCACAAGCGAGAGCATTTCAAATCCTAAGAGACTGAAGTACTTTGTTTCTTAGTGTATTTTCTTCAGTTTCTTTATTTAAAACATGAAGGAATATATAAGGAAGAAAACATTTAAAGGCTATTAAGGTTGCACAGTTAGTCACTTAAAAGCTGGTAGCAGCACAAATTAGGTTTGAAAGTAAATGAAGTGTGCACATAGCAAACTGGGAGGAGGTCTGCATGTAGGGAAATCTACTACACATGAAAGGTTTGTTAGATGCTGTTCAGTACATCTGGAAAAAAACCACTAAAACCTGCGGAGTGCCCTGGAAAAATTAATGCCAAAAGAGGCAGAAGGTGTCAGAGAACAAAAACCAATCCATGATTTCAGCTGAAGTTAGGTAACTGAACAGACTCATGCAATTGAGTGCATGGCCCTGAGCAGTGACGGTCTGATGTCATAGGCACTAGTCACACACTTAAAGCTCTCACATGCTGTGTGCTTGTCAGGATGAGCCTCTACAGTGAGACATTATGGGATAAGTAGGGAATGCTGAAAAAACATGCTGCAGCCACATGGTTCAATTCTGGGCATTGCTCTACAAGACATGGATCAACAAGGGGGCTTCCAACAGAAGCAACAAAATAGATGACACTAATATCATTGCTTTGGGCTTATACAGGTGTGAAGAAGAATCAAATTGTTCTGTAATATATTTCTATGTTATATGTGGCATGTATTTAACATATTTAGAATGTATATGAGTTATGTCTGTGCATATATGTGATATATGAAAAAGTTAAAGGAAATTAAAAATACAGTACTTGAACAAATAAAATACTAAATTCAGGAGAACGACAACTGTGCAAACACCAGGTGGGATCCTGCCTGGAACAAAGCCAAAATAAGTTTTGGCACTGGGTTTAGGTGTGGTCATAGTTTCCTGAGTACCTAGATGTAACATGCCTTGTCGTCCAGCTGAGTGCAGAGATGCTTATATACTCTATATAATATAGAGTATATAATGCACATAAGTTCTATATAATCTCCTATTCATAACTGTCATGGGTATCCTCTATGATTTCTGTAAAGTCCATCCATATTTTTCCTCTTAATTTCAAATAAGAGAATTTGAAAGATAGTCTTTTAGGGAAATATCTGATACCAGAGCTTAAAAGTTGAAAGATTGCTCTGTTTTAAGCACACATGCAGTGGGGTTTTGTGAGTTGACAAAAGTCACATTTGCATGGCCAAAATTGGAGTTTAGTCCATCTCATCTATTATACAGTATTTGACTGAACTAGTGATGTATAATAAAATCTGCTACAGGACATGGGTTTTGGTAGTTGTTTGACCTACAAGTAACAGTACGGTGACAAACCTTTCCTACGTATGAAAATCTTCAGATTCATTCTCCTCAAATGCATCTCACATTTAAAAGGTCCGTTTCATTGGTAATATGTTCATTATTAATATGTTCAAAATCATGTTTTGATTGTTGATAATAACAAATGGGAGAATAATACTGTAGATCTGATCCTGTAGGTGACTACTTCTTTGTAGGACAGTTACTAAAGTCACAGTTAATTATATATTCTAGACTTCAATGTACTGAATCAATTATTTGCACATGAAAAAGAATGGTCTGTGATCTAGAATGAATTAAATTCTTGACAATTAAGCATTGCTGAGATAAAAAGGTAGGAATGCTTTGGAAAGCTGTACAGCAAAAACAAGAATGCAGAAAAATTACTGTTTCAGGCCCCAAGAGAAAGAAGCCTCATAATGGAATTTTCTGTTCTGTAGGATGCCTCTATATGATAAAAAGTAATTTGTTAAATGACAGTTGCCTTATTAAAGCACCAAAAACTTTCCTACCTTCTATTGTAGACTTTTGCCCAGCCAGTGAAGTTTAACTCTGATGCTGGGGCTTTTGAAGTAGTTAATTGTGCCCCACAACGCCTGGAAAGCCAGCCGAAAAAAATTCTACATGATCAAAAACCTCCAAGCCCCATTTATGATGTTCCAAGCAAAGAAAAGAATGATGGGCAGCTCTCCAAAATGCACAGTGCTTCTTCAACCTTCATTATTGATCCAAATTACAACACTATGGTAAGCATCTTATAGACCCTGAGTTTATATTTAGATCTTACTGGAGAGATACTGGCAATAGTTATTGTTGTGTTTGGCTTGGTAGCTTGGGAAAAATGTTAATTTATGTTAGGAAAACATAATGATGGGCCAAATTATGCCCTGTAATGCACATGTGTCTAGCAGGCAAGTGAATGGAATTACAGATGCACATCCTGTAGTACAGAATTTTGAAGATTCTGTAGGGCAAGGTTCAGCTGTGTGGTCTGAATACTTTTTAATATTAAAAGAAAAAATGTTATGACAACAGTTACTTTACTAGTGATCCCTGGAATGTGCAAATTGACTGAAACTAATGCAGCTCAGTCTTTCCTTATTAATTAATTTCCTTGTGTGGCTATGAGCTCACTGTGGTCTGGCAACACATAAGTCTCTCTTCCATTAATTCCTAAAGGATTTACATGGTTAGCGTCAATTGAAATGGCCAGAAAAAATAATCTTTGGCAAGAAGAGAGCTAAATTAGTGTGAAGATGGGATGGAATTTAGGAAAAAAAAAATCTGGTTTCAGGCTTGCTTAGACATTATCAGTTGGGGTATTCTTACCTGCCTACTTCCAGGGCCATCTTCAGCACCAAATAAGGCAGGTTAAAATCAGGAGTTGAAGCATCTTATGCACCTGGAAGAATACAAGTTGGTGTAATGAGATGTGGGATTTTACCTTTCAACAACAGGTTTCAAGGACAAAAAAAGTATTTCACTGGGATGCTTGGTTTATTCCTTTCTTTCTTATTTTGAATGGATGTGACTGACGTGTCTTCATTTCATTTTATTTAAGGCCAGTCTAAGGTCTTGCTCCATTTTTTGCAGTGCCTGCTCAAAATTATGTCATAGCTGGAAAGCTGAGAGCAAAGCAGGGAGTTGTAGCAGACCGTTGCTTTTCGCAGTATAAGATTAATGATTTTCAGAAAAGAAAACAGTGTTGAGAGAGGTCAAAAGGCAATGATGTTTAACAAAATGATACTAATGTGATATTGCAATTATCTGCATTTAAACTGGACAAATGATACAAAAGGACAAGGCTCACAGACATCCCTACCATGTTAAATTATAATTTTTACAATTACTTCGCTTGAGAGCACAAAAGCAGAAGGGCTGTTCATGATTTCTTATTTGCTCTCAGTATTAAACTGAGGAAATGCTGTGTGTTTGTGCAAGTGTGCCTTACATTGCTCTCTGGGCTAACCTCCCATCATTACCACTGTTGATGGCCTTTCTTGAGCAATTCAAAGCCATTTCACTATTATTTTCTTCTTTCATGTGGTTTGGAGAAACAGGG
Organism: Urocynchramus pylzowi; assembly: GCA_013397555.1. Taxonomy (NCBI): domain Eukaryota; kingdom Metazoa; phylum Chordata; class Aves; order Passeriformes; family Fringillidae; genus Urocynchramus; species Urocynchramus pylzowi. Next base: position 955,060 of record VZRH01000840.1, read on the forward strand.
CTTCAGTATTACTTAAGATTCTATTTCTTTCCCTGGAATTTTTTTCCATAGATGGGAAGCATTATAGCCTTTTGAGGAGCAATATGCCTCAGTACCCTGTCTTCTCCTTTTGGGGTGAAAGGGTGATATTTCTTATTTTTGATTCCTCCTTTTCTTGATGGGTAACATAGATGCCTCATCCAGTTCAGCTTGGCATCTCAAGTCTGAGCTGGAACAAAATGGCCCGTGCAACAGCTAGCCCCAAATGGTTACTGCAGCTACTCAAGGTGAAAGGAGTCAGCTGCATTCATTGCACTACAGTGACTGCACCAGGAGAAGCCCCCCCAGATCAACTCTAACAAGTAGTTCTGTTCAAATCAAGTAGGATTTGATCTTTTCAGTTGTCAGGTGATGCTGTCTGCTTTGCTTTGGCTGCCTTCACACAAACTAAAGAAACTGACAGTTGTTTTTAAATGTTACATTGATTACAAAAAGTCACCTTGAGTGATCATCACTGGCAGGTTATTTATGAAAAGGAGTTATGACTGGAAAATCCTAGTAGGCCTTTCAGGCTATGGCCTGAATTTAAACACATCTTGGCTAAGAAATACACGAAGCATTATTTTTCTCTGTATTTTACTTCCCTCTCAGATTGTTACAAATTTACAGATAAGCAAAAGTTCTCTTCATGTGTGTTTGCACATTTTCAAATCATTGATATGGAAGTATCTTCTAATCAATAGTCAATATCAATGGTGTGAAATACACTGAGAAAAAAATCTGTGGACTTGTGTAGAATTGATCACAACTATGGAAACTGGCTGGCATCCTACATACCTTACTTCAGAGAAACCCCAGTTCAGCAAAGCACTTAAGTATGTTTTTAACTTTAATCAAGGGAAGTTAAACACATGCTTAAACTTAAACACGTGCTAAAAGCTTTGCTGGATTGGGTCCTAGCAAGGTCTAAGGCTGATTGGGTAAGAAAACTAACCAAGGTAACAAACCCCATCAGATTAAATGTAGCATCTTTCTCTGGGGATGGGGAGAGAATAAAAATATTTTTCCTTCTGATATGACAGATAATTTTGTGTACCAGCCATGTACAGACATGAGCATGTTATGAATCATTCAGATAAAAAACTGGGCTGTAAGTCAGTAAATGCATAAATATTAAATGCCAAAATAAAGAAACTATCTTCTGTGTTTCAAAAAAAAAAACTTGTCAATTGCCAAGAAGAAGCATACACTGTGTGGTTGGGAGTAATTAGTCTCCATCTCCACAAATTACATTGTATGAGCCACTGCCAACATAAGCTTTCCATATTTTGAAATATTTTCTTCTCTCTAAATGAAACCACCCACTTTCTGAGTAATTCAGATTTTTTAAATCCCCTACAGATACGTATGAGGTAGAAATAACCCTTGCCCTGAACGGAATATTAGCTCATGGAAAGAAAATTCAAGCTGTGATCTACATAAACTGATTACCTGATATAACAAGTAGTATCCATCCTTGCCCAAATTTCACCTGTTTTTATGGACAAGGGTAATTACTGCATTCTCTAAAATAATTAGTCTCACTTCAGTAAATGGAAAAATGCACCTCAGGTGAATAAAATAGATCATTCCCTAAGAGTGGAAAAAGTGCACTATTAAAAAAAATACTAGGAAGGGCTGTATGTAATTTCTAAGGGAAGCAAGTATGGATCATTGTGGCCATAGTCAGAGATCTTACTCTTGCTTCATTGGAACTAGCTGTCTCTGTGTAACTTGCTGCTCAACATTTCCCTTTCACCCCCCAAACTACTCCTTGGAGGCCCTTCTCTTTCTGCTTCAATGAGGCACTGAGGCTTAGACTTCCTGAGCAGGAATTTCTTGTGGCCCCAGGTCATAACACACATGAGAATATGAGAATTACTGTGTACAATGCAGTTATGCAGTGATCCAACATAAAAGCATAAGAGGTGATAACTAATTAGATTTCTATTTGTTTGATTTTGGTTTTAATATCCAGAGCTTTCTAATTCTGGAAATATAACTTAATTTAAGGTTCCTTACTCTTCAAATTCTTGAGGAAAAATAATAGCTATTATTTATAAAATGTGTTAAAGTCAGAAAGTAGCAGTTTCCTATTGCACAAAATTTTTGTGCATCTAATTTGCATTTGAAATTGTGCAGTAAAAGAATTATTCATACACACATTATTTCTGAAGAAAAAACACTCATTAATTGTAACAAAAGTTGAACTCTTAATAGGTGAAATCAGGTTTAGATCTTTCTAGCTTTTAACAGGAAAGTAATTGTTCCAGCATAAAGATGATGTTCACTCTGTATTTGTTTTCCTGAGACAATGCTTCTGTAGAAGGCGGATGTAGAGCATCATTTATGTGGCAAATAAGTCAAGAAAGTCAAGAATACTGCAAAAATTTAGCATTTCTTTTTTAATAGCAACTCGATCAAGAACAAGCAATTGAGTGGATCAAGAAAGAAAGGCTTCCAGCATTTCTAGAAAGTGACTGTTACTTTGAATACAGGTATTGCAATATTTTATGCTGTCTTTCAGCTATAAATCTGTATATTTTTTATTCTTTTGTTTAATTCATCTTGGTGGTATTCTTAAAATGGTTTTGCCCTCCTCTTGTCCTGTTTTCTTTGTTGTAATATTTTAGTGACCTGGATATAGTAAAGTTAGTGACTTTCTTCACTCATCATGCTGTAATTTTCCTTGACCATGAATTATATTCTATACTACACCATTACAAAGAGAGTAAGAATGGGGTTTACTGATTTCCAAATCTCTGTTCCTCTGAGATGTCATGGTAGCAATGCATCTTTTGCTAATCAATATGTAAGCCATATTAGTAGAAGTTACAAGTCTATGAAATTAATTTGGAAAAAATCAGCAAGTGTTTTTTATTTCAATTATTAGTTTTGTGTCTTTAGGGCCGCTGTCAGAGTTTAGCAAAGTTCTCTGTGGGATGCCAACAGATTTTCTGTTACAAATTTGCAGTGTTTTTCCATATGTTCATTCAGCAGATATTCAGGAGATCTAGTGTGCATTTTTGGGAGCACCGACTTCTATATCCCTTAAGGCTGTGTCTAGATGCAGATGATTGCATGTTTTAGGGGTCTAAAAGGAGAGGCAGCCTGGAAGTATGGCTCACAAAACTCATATTTGCTGATTGTAATGGCAGAGTGGTTACTGGGGTATAGACTTCTACTGTTAAAAAATTTAAAATGTTTTTTATTCTCGATAACCTGGAGACTGCACTTAAGTTCAAGGGGGAAAAGTGTGCAAAGAACAAGGAAACTGTGAGAGTGCTGAATTATACCTTTGTTAACAGCCTGCTTTACACATATCTGGGCCTCATGCAACAATAACTTTGATCTTCTGCTATAGCAAACTGATCAAGCAGAGTTACCAGGAGAATTACATAAAACTAACTTTAAGCATGTACCTAATTTCAACTGACATCAGTAGTTCAAGCTGCTTTCCTGAATCAGAACCAAGATAAGTTCAGATGCTAAAAGGAAAACTTGCATTTAAAGATGAAGACACCCTAACCCTGGAAATAAATCCTATTTGATCTCCAGTACTGGGCACAAATAGAACTGAGCAGTCACTTCCTTGTAGGCTCAAGCATAGGCTTCATATTCCCTTCCCATGTGACTTGGTTGGCTTTGTGCTTCTTTCTAACTTACCTAAGTTCTGCCCAGTTCTTGGGGCCAGAGCATCCTCACTGTTGTCGTGTGGTTCTAAGACTGCCTTTCCTGAACGCTGTGAGGTTCACACAACACAAAGTAGCACTGGAGAACTGTTCAGTGCTGTGGAATCCCCATAGAGCAGCCAGCTGAACACAAGAGTGCCAGCTGTCTTGTTATCAGTGGAATCAGTGCTGTGGCATTCCTGCTGGAAGATTGCTTCTGTCAGGAACCAAAGGTGTAGTATCTGGTAATGATACAGGGCTTCTGCAGTCTGGGAGAACAGTTCAATTTTAGTGAACAAAATGTTGAAGGGAATATTGGCAGGGCTTGGAACTGCAGAGATACATGCAAAATCATCCTGAAAGAAGTAATTTTTACTGGTAAAGCTTGGAAATGCAAGCAGTGTACTATCTGTGTGATGGTGAGCTGTGCAGTGGCAGTATAGGCATTTACAGATGTGACAGCAGGTGAAGGCTGAAATAATACCTAGCTGGACTCAGTGATCCTTGTGGGTCCCTTCCAAATCAGGATATTCTATAATTCCATTATTCTATGAAAAAAGCAGATAATGAAATTCTCTGTAGCCACTTTTTTTAGATAGATGATTTTTTAAAATTGCCAGTTCTGTGGGGAAATCAATTGTTTCTCTGATTAAAAACTAAAAATTAATTATTTTCTTGTGTCAACATTTAATTTCAGATTAGCTAAATTGATATCACAGGTAGAATGGAGCAAGACTGGTATTAATTTCATTATAGATAGTGACTACTCTCCCTGGATAAGGATAAGGAAGCAAAGACCACGTTCTCCCCCTCCTGAGGAGGATGACTCTTCATTGACTTCATTGACTATGGAGAAGTTCTATGTGTCACTTGGAGAGGTAAAATAAACATATTTAGTGGGTGTAACATCAAGATGGATTGAATGAATTGGGTAGAATTATTGTAACTGAGGTCACAGTCTAATGGGACAACTGGCTCTTGAATAACCTAGTGTAGTGCAGGGGGGTTGGAAATAGATGATCTTCAAGGTTCCTTTCAACCTAAACCATTTTCTCTGATTCTCTAAATAGCTTTTATATTCAAAGTTTTTTGTACTATAGAAGAAGTTTGATGAGTTGTAATACGACTTAAACAGACTCAACTCATGCAAGTATGCTCAGCTAATGTCACACAGCTCTCTGCATTGGGAACTATCCTTAGAGAAATCTACACAGACTGCACAGAATTCCTATGGACAGTAAGCCATGGCTCTCAGAAATAAATAAATTGCAATAAACAGAGAAATTTTAATTGTTCTATGAAACTTCTTTTCCTAGGCTACAGTTTCTCAGGTAAAGGATTGGTTTACCTTGGCAAAACAAGATGATTCTCTGAAAACTACAGATTCATATGCACATCCTGTAGCTTCTAGTAAAATTCAAGATACTCAGCATTTGTCTGGGCAGCATAAAAGAGATGAATCATTACCTGGAAAAGGTCCCCTTCTGGGTAAGTAACAAGGGTTGCTTAACCCTGTGGTTAAGTAACAAGGTTAACAGGGGTTACATAACCCTGTGGTTTATAACACAGCTCAGACTAGCTGGAAAGAAAAGGCCTTCTAAGGAATTGTTGCTAACTCCACTTGTTACCTTCTGAGTATCACATGGCATCTGAGGCTTCAGACAGGCATTTGTTTCTTTCCATAGCTACAACAATAAGTGAAAGTTTGAGCTAGTAGCCAAGTAATTTTGTGATAGTAGTAGTTTATTTTCTTAAACATTTCTGTCTCATAGAAATCTGTAAGTTTCAGTTGAGTTGTTCTGGGTTTTTTGCAGGGAGAGGCATTAATGTGTTTTGAAAGACTTTCTTGTCTGGATTCTTTGGGTATTTGATAGCTTATGATGTGTTTCAGCCTTCTTCTTAGGGTATTTATGTTGGGCACTTGAAGGTCTTTTGGCTGCCAATTTTTATGAATCTTGTAAGATGTAATCGTTTGGAATCCTATCTATCTTCAAACTTATTTGAAATTGTTTGGCAAGTTCCAGGGATTCTGGGACAGAAAATACAGATGCACATATGGACATATACCTCATTGCACAGCCTTGCTTCTGCTTTTTACACAGTAGCAAGAGGAAGAGAAGCCTCAGCTCATATGTTAGGAGCTTGCTCTCTCGCCATTATCAGAGATGTATCTCTCTCCCTAATTGCCTCAGGTCCTGAGAAATGATTCTCCATGTCTCATTTCAGACCTGTGTCAAGAGGCTATAATTTTTCTTTGTCAAGTGAAAACAAATGAAATAGTTTAAAATTAAGAAAATATATTTTGAATCACACTGATTTTTATGTTAATATCAACACATTTTGCCATATATAGTTAGGAAATTATGTAATGGCAGAGCAGGGAATCTCTCTGCCACATTCCTAATCCAAGTGTCTGTCTGTGACAGTGGCCAGACTGGTTAGATGTGGCTTACTTTCAGAGGAAGTTGAAAGGAATGTCTGACTAGTTAGACAAAGAAGCAGGTTAGCTGTCTAAGGAATGCTGCAAACAGAGTTTCCTTTCCCCTTCAGGGACGGCATCTGCAAAAGCTGATGTTACAGGTGAGAGATCCGGAGAGGCTGAGGAGGGCTGCTCCGTGGCCGTTGCTGAAGCTCCTTCCCACACGCAGTCAAGAGTTTATCTGGACCCAAAATGGCACAGTGCAGCAAAAGAAGAAGATGAACAGGGAAGCACAACTTTTCAGACAGTGGAAGAATTCATATCAGCATCCTCTCAAATTTCAGTGAAGGAACCCGTTTCAGAGCTGACCCTCCAGTCAGCTGCCGACATTGAAAGTAACGTGAAGTTCCACAAAACAGCCTGAAATGTTTACACACAAGTTAGCAAATAATGAATTTGCTCATGGTACTGCAGTCACTCTTTAACCAAAGTTCTTCTCCGCTTACAGCCTCGGACTCCAAGGAAGATGTAAGAAAACAAGGAAGCTTAAGTCCAAGTTCTGAAAGTGTTGGGCCAGACAGCAGGGCTGCCTGGTGTATTAGTCACAGGACGTACGACACTGGCAACAGACATGAGTTTGAAAGATTCAAGAAGTTCATTAAAGGAACACTTGGGGAGAGGTACTGGTGGCTCTGGATGGATATTGAAAGACTAAAGGCTCTTAAGAACACTACAAGGCAACAAAGGTACTTCCCATTATTTAACAGTTACTCCCATTGCTTTAATACTTTAATATTTAGCCTGGATGGATCTGTGCAGGTTTTGAGATTTCAGAGTAAATTGTAATGTCTGAATAAACCGACACAATTAAATGTGTGTCCTGACAAGGTTTGGAATGACTCTGCTGAAGCTGATAAAACTCTTTTTGCAGAGTCATGTTTGCAAGGCTTACATGAAGTCAGAATCATCATATTATTAAGGCTATGTTAGAAAGAGATTTGGAAAACAGATGGCAACAGAAGGAACCTAAAGAATAAAAGAAATTCACAAGTCGGGCATCAGTATGACAACTCCTTTAATGAAAGATCCTGCTGGATTCAGATAGTCTATTCTACAGCACTATACATTTTGTCTTATACACAACCTGTCTCTAATTTGTGGGAAAAATATTTTGGCTTTTGCCACTTGCAGTTAAAAACACGTTGCATGGCAGCAGCTTAAGCAGTAGGATAAACTATAGTCAGTTCTATACAGCATTTGATACATGCTTATGTAATTATTTTTGTTGACTGCAGGCAACTCAGTAAGATGAAAAAACTGTACCTGCTGAGCAGTGGAGACTATTTCCTCAGTTCTGAAGTGTTGCTCAGACTTGAGCTACTGCATGGAGATCAGTGGAATATAATGCATTTAAGACGGATTCAGCCTGAAGTAGTGAAACCACTACTTCTTTACTGGTATGAAAAAATGGATGTGAAATAAAATTCTATTTAATATTTATTAAACATCCATTTTCTTTGATAAGCCTATTACTTCATGTCACTTATCCCACTGCAATAGTTAGAAGCAATGTCACTGTAAGTACTAGCACATGAATTTTTGCTGAGCCTAAACTACACTTCAGTGTGCTGAGAAGCCTGGTAGATCTGCCTTAATAAGCCTTTGTCCTTTTTCTACTGGATAATCTGAACTGCTTTGTGGATCTCTGCCTTGGGTAATGTTCAATTAAAGTTTAGTCTGCAGGACAGGGAAACCCCTCCAGGCACAGGAGGTTAATTCTGTCCTAATCTGTTCCCCATACTACCCTTCCCGAGTTCTGAGGATGATCTGTGTATATGCCTTCATGGGATTTAAGCCTGAGACTTTACTGTTCAGTGCCTGTCATACAAAATGCCTTTTAAGTATTAACAGCTTAAGTGAGGATATAAAATCTAACCTAGTTCCAAAATGTGGGCTAAATTTTTGAAGGTGTTCTCTCCTCCCCAGGGGGGTTCAACAAATTCCAGGCATAAACCTGGAATTGTGGATCCTCACATGACTTGTCTCTGTGCTGGCCTACAATCCTTTCCTGTGCTTTGCTGCAGGATGGATGGGGCATATCTTCCTGCAGATTGATAGAAGGGCAACTGTTTGTAATGGTGCAGAATTTGCAACCTAAGTTTACTTACATGTAGTTTGGTTTTAGATTTGGAAGCATGCAGTATCTAAACATACCTTTGACACTAACTGATTCTTAATCCTAGGTGCATATAGCACCATATCTTGGTGCAGTAAACAACATCACTGGAAAAAAAAAAAAAGCCAAATAGCCCATTGTTTCATTACTTTGGAAAGTTCTACTTATTAGCTTTTTTCTCCCTAGGGGTCCCAGATTTTGTGTCACTCATTCAACAGCAATAGATGCTGCCAGTGCAAAACTGAAGTTCTGGCACACATGTCAAGAGAGACCAAGAGTGGACATTGATCCTTTCCCACAAATAGTATCCTTGTTGCCATTGACCCAAAAGTCTGACCTACCACCTTCCCTTCTTCAGGTAAGTAGGATCACAACATTGGAAAACAAAGCTTTTTCCTGTCAAAAATAATGACAAAACTCCTTGAATTCAATTGAACAAGGTTTTTTTAGGAAACATTTAGCAAGCTAAACGTTATTAGTCAGGTATATGTCAGGTATATATTGAAGATGGTTATATACAAAAGTGCAATAAAATTTCATTATGTTTCATGCAAAAAGTTGCTATAAATTGAGTCAAAATATCTTCTCAGTTACACCCTGGCTATTTCCTAAGTCCTTTGGATAGATGTTTTAGCTGGAAGTTCTCAGAACTGCAAAATTAGGTCTCTAGCAATGCAGCTTCACCACTCAGCCTTGTCTTAATCCAGAGTAATTCTTACAACTTCACTGCAGTTAACCTGGATCTATTCCTCATGTCTGTAAAAAAAAGGCAGAATTCTGCTCATTTTTCTATCACTACAGCCCTTCAATCATCTACACATGGTTTTTATGCTTTCTACAAAGGGCTGTGAGCCACTCAACAGACCTTTTCCCAGTTTGTAGCTTTCAGATGGCCAGTTCAGTTTTGTCTCTTTTCTTCCTTGAAAGCCTGAGTGTGAGAGGTAATTGCAATTAAAACTACAGGTTTTCAGCAATTAAAATACAGTGTTAAGCCTCAGGATATGTGGTACTTGGAGAATGTGGATTGAAACTGTGGTTCCAGTATCAAGAACTGTATAGGCTATGCCACAGATTTGTCAGCACACGCCTCTGTTACTTTAGGTTGGATAGTTTGGAGCTACAGTTACTTCCTTTGAAATCTGATTCATGAAGATAATGGAGGAAAACAGTGGGACAGATTTCCTGTTTAGAAGAAACTGGATTCAGAAGCCATGTTGCTGTTGATCATGGCAGAAATGGGAGCAAGAAGCACCTGTGTCTTACAGTGACCAGTTCACAAGGTGTGCTAACAAGCCAGGACTAGCTGTAGGTCAGGCAGACAGGAACCTGCAGGGTTTCCAGTCCCTGTTGAACTTGACACAAATTAGGACCTGGTACCATGAACATCACAGAGTCACCAAATGGCCCATTTCTTCCTCTTATTTCTTTTTTTCCTATGAGAAATTTGGACTTTTGAATCTTCTAACTACACTGTGCTTGCAAGAGCTTAGAAAAAGCAGCAGCTCTGGGTGAATTTCTGAGGGCACTCTGAATGCAATTGGCATCTCCAAAAGGTCAGAGTGTGATTTTGTTCAAAATAAGAAGCGATTGTGTGGCAGAAAACCCCTTTCTCTCCCAGTCTGAGTGATTGTATCTCTCTTACAGTGAGCTGATTTAAGATAATCTTCCTAAAGTTTCACAAAACATGTTCACGTGCTTGTCACCTGACATTCTCTGTAGTTCTGTACAATGTGCTTGTAGCATATTTCCACCTGTTAAAAATGCATTTTCTAAGCTGTAGTGGTTATTAAGGTATGCTGAAAAATCTTGAAAAATATTCAGAAATTTTTGCAACTTGCCATTTTACATATTGTGATTGACAAGGAAGAATACTCCTGGAAACCTTTAACTGTTTTTGACCAGCCAATGAGAACACATTAAGAAAAAAAAGGTGGAAAAATAGTCAGAATTTCCGTATTTTTCTGTAATGTCTTTTACAAAAGTAGAACAAAATCACCAACAACTTTATTAAAACTAGCTAAACCAAATTTCTCTTTGAAGACATCATCAAGATTACCACCTACTCTCACAGGGAGTCAGATTCTCCAAAGGGATGATACTTCTAGCAGTAGAATGTGGTAAGTACTGAAGTCCCTTGTATATCTTTCTGCACAGCAATATACCTCAAATATTTATGAAAGTATTTTAGATTCTACTATTTTCATTAATACTTTTCTTTAATACAATTATCTGCTTAGTGAAGCACAGTTATAGTACACATTGCTTGCATGGAGAATTCTCCCTGGCTGATTAGTTTATCACTTGTTTATGGCACAACACAAAAGAGTTTATTTCCCCAAGTACAAATGTTTTCTCCTATATAATTGTCAATATTCTATACATTCATATTCTTTTAACCTGTCTCAAATGCTAACCCTCCGAGTCATGCTATGCCAATGATTTCCACAGGACAATATGAAAAAGGTATTCTGCATTTTGTTTTCATTGTAAATTTAAACTCCATGTACTTTTTTCTCTCCTATTCACTGTATCACTACACCAGTTTTCTACCCCTTCTTATTTATTTATTCTATAAGCAGCCCTAGATTTTTCTTAAGTATGTATTGAAAATTTTTTTGTATGTGATCCCAGGCCAATGTCAGTGAGCACAGACATGATTCACAGCTTAGCTCTGGCTGGGACCAAAGACTCAGAATACCAGGGTTACAGGAAGTACACCTATGCTGAGCTGCTCCTTGTAAGTACGGCTTGAAAATATTAGTTGTCTTGAATCATGGGTTAAAACACTTTATTCTGCAATAGGAAGTAGTCAATAATGGGAAGAAATTGGTTTAATTTTATGAATGTCAATGCTTTATGCAGAGATATCATTAGAATGTCAGCATTTTCTCTGTTGTATCTGTCACCTATTGGATAGGAAATCATGGCACACACAGAAGTTTATTTTCACTAGAAAGTGTTGATCTTCTCCACAGTGACCATGTGTTCAGTAGGCTGTGATGATAAATGCTTCAGCAGAATCATTGCCTAGGAAAGTACATCAGACTTACAGTAAAAACTGAATCTGCCTTAGAAAGTCATTAAAATTATAACATTATTAGAGGGAAATGGTTCATTTGTACAATCCCTCTTTATTGCTTGTGTACTTCATTCTTTTCTTTGTTGAATTATTGCCTGCTAAGCAGGTCTTCAGTTGAGCAAACCTCAGGAGAGACAGGCTGCACAGATGAGCCTTTTCTCAAGAACTGTTAAAATGCTGACAAATCAAATATGAGATGTCAACATCTGACAATCTAAAATATATCCAAAACCTTTCTTGTTTGTGGAGCGGTCTCAAAACAGCCTGCTCTTTTATGGAGGTATTGATATTTCCAGCCTTACAACTAAAGGAAAAAAAACCGTTAAGAAATCTGGGCCCACTCACCTGTGCATGGAGTTTGCTGAGCACCTGAGCACATGCTTGTTTGTTTTGCACTTCAAAATCACACTTTATTTATTATTTCACTTCAGTCATTTTACTTTGTTGTTTTTGACAGAAAAAAAGGTTAGTCTTTGCAATTAGAAGACATTTGCAGTTAGGAATGTATATTCAGCAGAAGTTCACACCATGAACTACTAGTTTTGATACATCATATGCAGTTTTCCTCTTACTGACAAAAAAAAATATCATACATTTACACTGGTTAGACTGGAACCTACAGTCAAGACCTCACAATTTGCTATCACAAATATGATGCAAAGGGGAATGCAGGGATTTATAGTTTAACTTCATACTGGGGAGGGAGATGATCCTACTCTGTTTCAAAAGTCTAGTTTCCTCCTGCCCTTCTCCATCCTTGTTACTATTTGGAGAGAAGCTGATTGCCAGCCACCACACTCATCTGCTTCCACTTCTGCTATCAGAGACAGCAAATCAGCCATAATTTCTCTCTTGTGGTCATCAGAAGCTAATTTACTTACAGAAGCCTCTTCTGGCTTCTCTGTGAGCATTGACAAAATGGATGTATTCTTCCTCAAATGCTCTAGGAGCTAGCTGTGGTAACAAGCATGGATTTCTGGCTCGCTAATTTGCATAAGATTTTGTTGCTCACGTCAGTGGTGTAATCCCAGAAGATGTATCTTTTGTTCCATGATAGTTAAATGTTTTGAATATTGACCAAATAACCACCTCTTAACTTCTCTTAATTCAAAACACAGTAGCCTGAGCTGAGACAACCCCTGACAGCTAACTGATGTCGTTGAGTATCACTGGAATTCCCCAGAGCTAAAGACTTAATGACAGAATTAAGGCCAGGTTTGTTTTTCTGTTTTAAGTATTGAGGAACCACCTAAGGGATGCCATGATCACTTAGCTACTCTGCATGTCTTCAGTCATCAGATTTATTCCATTGGATGTGAATATTTAGTGGGAAAATGGTGTGGAGGGCAATGATCAATTGCATATGTAGTAGAAAATGGAGTCTGCTTCCTTGAGATGAAGGTACTAATTGAACACACTTCATGGCCCTCCATTGCAATGTAGTGACATTTGAAAATAATGAAAGCCTGTTATTCCTTGCTGTATAACTATGTTTTATTTGTCCAGGGGAAAAGTCTTTCTGGCAGTGTTGTCTTCAGGGGATCAGGAATTGAAAGCATGCTGCAGTCTCTTTATTTGGAGAACAGAGCAGGCTACTACTTCACACAATTCTGTGAGAAGTCAGGGAATAAGGTATGAATATTTTCCTACTCTGTGATAATTTAGTCCACAATTGACTCAATGCCAAGTTATAGAGGGCAGCCAGACTGAAAAAAAAAAAAAAAAAGAAATGGAGAAAGAAAGATTGATGACTGGATGAATTATTACTTGTGAGACTTCAATCCCTCAACAACAATAAACTGCTCACATATATATGCAAACTAATGACAGGTCTTAACCAAGCTGTCAGATTCTTACTGTCTCAAACCCATTGGAATTCTTATTGTACCATCAGGGATAAAAAAAAGGCCACTAATTTTTAAAAGTTAACCTTTAACTTGGCAGAAAAAAAATGAGGTTTTAACCCAGAAAAACCATTTTTTCAAAAGATGGGAAATCTGCTGTACTATTACTCACAATAATATGATTTCTTCTTACTTTTTGGGTTAGTGATATCCAAAATCTCCAATATTTAAAAACATTCTTATGCTTCCATGAATCTCCTTGTATTTCTGAGACACATAAAACTATTTCTTCTATGTAGTCAGCAGATCTATCATTCATGGCTTGGTGTAAATTGAGGATTGAATTGGAACAAGTTATGAATATTGAGTAAGTGTTTAGTGGCTTTGCAGAAAAATTGAGTCTTTAGGGGAGGTTTGAATGCAATCAAGATGGACATCTGTTTCACCACTAGCACAACCCAGAATCCAACAGCAGTAGCTAGAAATGCCTCTGGCTTCTAGAAGGCAAGACCCAATGTTTCCAAAGCCAAATCCCTTCAGCTAAAAATATTAAATGTGTATAGAAAGAAATCTAAATAAAAGAAACTTATTTTTCATTGGAGATAGGCAACCCACCCTAGTGTTTCTAGCCTTTCCAGGTGCCAGTCTCCTTTCAAAATTATTTGCTTAAAGTTTTCTCTTCAGCTGTGAAGCCTATTTCATTCATTTTCCTGATCTGGAAGGCTACAGTTGGTGGAGCAAAGTTCCCTACCCCTACCTTTTTGGAATGCATTCTTTATTGGTTAGTGATGGGGGTTTCATGGTATTTTTAAGGTCTCAACCCCATAAACACATGATTAAAACAGAGGACCTGGGGAAAGATCTAGACTTCTTCTGAAAGATCTTTTGCTTTTTGTTTGAATTTATGAAATGAGGCCAAGACTCTGGGTCTCAGAAATGCATGTAATAAAAATGTAATGATAATCCCAGTACAATATGTCAAGTACGCAGTATTTAATTATTTTGATTTTTGCTACAAAATGCTATTTTACCATGGCACAAACTCTGCATGTCCATTATCAGTTTCTCTTCCTTAGCACTGGCTTTATGCCACTGAAATGTGGTTACTTTTCAAATGTTAACTACAATGTTAACGATTTTAATGGCCAATTATGCATAAAGGATACAATAAAAGATAGTATCACTGTGACGATGCTGTGAAATATGTTGTTCTTCTGCCAGTATGCAACAGAAGATTAAATCCATTTTAAATTGAGCTTGATTTATGATGACCCCAAGGAGCTAAATAATTACTTGCATTGGAAAGTCAGTTTTTATAAAATAGTGATATTTGGGTAGTAATAACCTACAATATTTGTCATCTCTAGTTGTGGAAGAACTGCGTGTACTTTTGGTTTGACCTGCAGGCTTATCATCAGCTTTTTTACCAAGAAACCCTTCAACCTTTTCAAATATGCCAGCAAGCTCAAGTAAGTTGTAAATAATGTGTTTTTCTTTCAAAAATACATTTATTCATTCCCTTCACAAATGCATTTGTTCAGTGTAAAGACTGAAAAGAAGATAGAAAAGTTTCCAAAACTTGACAACCAACACCAAAGTAAATCTGTGTTGTGGGCAATAAAAGAAGCTCTTTGGATTGTTTCCATGGAATTTCTTGATTCAAACGTTAAACATGCATAGTTTGATTCCCAGGCTCTGCAGCCTGTTCCCAGTTTTATCTATTATACTCAGTTTACCTAAACTCCCCTTTGCTACACTGAGTCATATTTGGAAACTGTCTGCTTAGTGTTAACATGAGAGATAGTATTTTTTCTAAACCAACTAATTGTGCTGTACCTTTCCTTCCATCTCCTGTGTGGGTTGGAATTGCAGATCTCATAGTACAGACCTCAGATAATGACCCCAATAATGAAAATTGATCTTTGTCAGCCCTGTTCAATTTTTATGATTGTCAGAGCATCATTATTATCTTTACCATGGTTGTCATCCCCCTAAATAGATCTTTAGACCCTCATTTAATGTTAAGTGGAACTGATATTTCCTATAAAAGAGTATTTTAATTGAGCATGCACTTAGCCCACAGTGGTGCTGAAGGCAGAGTAGGTTGATTCCATCAGGGAAAGAAGAAATGGCAACAGTGTGATATCATTAGAAGAACTATGAGGAACTTTTAAAATCACTTTGTGAAACTTTGGTATGATTTTCCTCTCTAAACCTTGTGTAGGAGTAAATCCTATCTACATATTTCAGTATATACTGTAATAGAGTAAAACTATTTCACATATCATCGGAACAAGTATCTGTAGAGGGTAGGTGAGAGTAATCTCTTTATATGACATGTTCCTGAGCATCTGGACATTCTTGAATTTGTCTTCTTTTCCTTCTTGGAGGTTTTACTGGGAAAATAACAGAAGTTTGCATATTTGTCCAGAATTCTCATCTAAGTCAGTGTTATTTGTACAGAAACTCAAGCAGAGGCCAAATCATGGATTCCTCCCTCTCCTGTCTCGTACTGGTAAACGGAACTGTTACCCTATTTAGTTGTTTTCCCCTCCAACTCTTTTTATGGCCTGAGGCAGTGGGCAGCTGAATGTCCCCTTAAGTCTGACTGTGTCCTGCATCTGTCCATGCCTGTGTGTGCCTGGGGACCTCCTCACAGCAGATACACAAGATGACCATATCTATTCTGTGTCACCATTTTCCTATGTGTTTCATTGCAAGCCAAAGCTTACCTTATAGTCTCTGATGGTTTTCATTTTGGTTTTATTTCACACCAGTTTACATTCTTTTTGTAGTGGTTGCATGGCTGAAAATTTAAGGCCCAGGTCTTTTTTACTAATCTTATTTCCAGTGCTGGCCTGGTGGTGACAGCAGAACATCGTACAATCAGTGTTACCAGGCAATTGCAGACAGTACATCCACATCGCCATGAAAGTAAATACATCAAAACTAAATATGTGAAACTGTTCCATTAGCATAACTAACAGCTGAAATGTAACATAACAAATCAACACATGTGCTGCAACATTTGGTATCATTCTCAAGCTTGCCTTTTAAGGCTGCAGAAAAATTATGCTTGTTTTCATTGGAACACCGTAAAGAGTCAAGCTGCAACCAATCTACAGAGTCTGCTTGCGGAAGGGATGCCTTCCCAAATTCTGCACTCACCTTTGGCACAAGAAGACAGTCACTCCAAATACTCCTAAGAGAATGTGATTCAGATTCACATGACACATTGTCATATATATTTTACTATTTATTACAGAAAGAGACATGTAGAGACAAACAGAGTGTTCCATATGTGTGCTGCCTGCTTCCTGTTAGAAACAAGAACAAACCTTGATTGCTGTGTATCTGTTACTCACTGTTTCATTTGTTAGGCATTGCTATCTCAGCTTTATGATAGAGTAATAAAATGCTTTCCAAGGTATATATGCATTCACCTGGGGAAAGAAACTAGAGTGAGAATGAAATCTGATGGATAATAATAAGGACGAGTACTGGTAATCATCCAGGAACATATATGATTATTCACTGTAAACATAGGCACACGAGTGTAAAAAAATTTGAAAATAAAACCAATAAAGAAACATAAAATGTTGGGTTTTAATTTTAAAAACAGTAATTTAGAATTAGAAAATTTAATACAGTTGTGGGAAATACAATATTTTAACGCTAGAATCAATTTAGATAAAGGGAGTCTTCATTACTGTGGACTTTTAGGGTCAGACACAAGATTTATGTTAGTGGGAAGTGATGATGGAGGTTAAGGCAGTTTGGCCTCTCTGTTTAACACCAGCCAGTGCATTGCATGCTTCCATCATTTGATTCTGCCAAGCAGCTGCACAAGGCGCTCGTTTAGATCAGAACAATATCCATTCCTTTGGGCAGCAGTACAAAGCACTTGGACTTAAATCTTTCTCACATTTCTTGCTTCACTCCAGTCATTCTGAAATTGCTTATCAAAGCCTTCTCATCTGGGGATGGATTCACACCAGAACCCAAGGCCTGTACAATCCCTGATTTGGAAAGTTATAAAATGAGGCCAAAGTCTTAATCTGAATTTTCTAAGCATTTTGTATAATCAGGTTTGTGCAATTTTAAGTAATTCCAATATGCAAACTGACCAAATTTCCAGATAAGGTTTTGGGTTCAATCCATCACATGTTTACATTTAAAGGAGAATTTATAGCTGGCAGGTAGAAAAAATCTTATGTTTTTCAATAGAAACATAACAATGAATCAACAAAGTTTGATATGCACTTGATGTCATATGCTTCAGATTTTTGTATGAATTTGTTAATCTATAAGATAATTTAATGTAATTTTTCCTGTTCATCCCTTAGGAGATTGACCAATATAACGGTTTCAATATTCCACTGAGAATGAGAAAACCTCAGGAATTCCATGACATGGAAATCAAAAGAGGCTATGATTATTACTTTTTATAAAATGTGTCTTTCAAACTGCATTGCCCAGTGTTGAAGGCTGTGAACAGACACTTTTCCTCTTTTTTGACATGTCTAGAACTCTTCTCAGTTGCTTTTCCTGCAGTCCTTGCAATTGAATCTGTGCAGATCTATAGA
This sequence comes from Urocynchramus pylzowi, assembly GCA_013397555.1. Lineage (NCBI taxonomy): Eukaryota > Metazoa > Chordata > Aves > Passeriformes > Fringillidae > Urocynchramus > Urocynchramus pylzowi. Next base: position 972,853 of record VZRH01000840.1, read on the forward strand.
TGCACCTAACTGATGCAAGGGACAGAGGGATGAAAGCTACTACTCATTTCTCTCCCAGCTGCAAGTGCATGTATTCACTTGGTCAAATACCATTGCAATGGATTCTTACAAGCATTTAAGTAAAAAGATACCAAATCCTCTGACTGTAAATGTGCATCCTTCAAATGGAGAGGCCATAGTGATTACACCACTGAGAGTCTGGTTCTTTTAGTTTGGAAAAGTGCATTCCTCTAGCTAGCTTAACCACCTATAAATTTTTGCTTCATGTGTATTGCCAGCCCTAACTATTGGCTCTGGAGACAAATATCTGTCCTTACCATGTTCTGGTTTTGCATGTGAAATTATAAAGAACTGGGAGCAGCTCTGCAGGTAAAGCAGCCTACAACGACAGTCCCTAATGTGGCATATATTGCAACAGTGCTCGTGTGAGCAGATTGTCAATAGCTTTTGGTCAACATTTCTTAGTCTGGACAATGTCTGACTTGGTAGGCTGATATGTTTTTGCAATCTCTAAAGAAGAGTATCAAATATACTCAATTTAACAAAATCATAGGGGAAGGGAATTCCAGCCAAGAAACTAGTGATGTGTTTGTTTTTATTTTATTCTTAAAACTATGCTCAAATGATCACTCACTTAAGGAACCAGGTTAATTTGTGCTAAAATACTGAGGACATCTTTTTGAAGCTTTTTACTAATTTACAGATCCCTTGTGTGGTAATTTGCAACAGGTGGAGCAATGTAGTCCTAATGACAACTGAAATGGTTAACCCCTTTTTGAAAAGGCTATTTTTAAAGATACCACATCTTGATATCATTGGACTTGGCCGTTCTAATTTGTCTAATTTTATACATTAAATGTTTTGGGTCAGACTTAACATGATTTAACAGAAACTTTCCTAGTGTTAGGGCTCTTCAACTTTCAACTTTTGAAATCACTGTGAAGCTAATTAAAGCTGTTAAATTTAAATGTACTTAGGGATTTTCTTAGAAGAGTTTAATTGAGGATAAATGTGGTCTAGCTTTCAGGTAAGACTCTTCCTACAAAATGGTAGGCACAAATATCGAAATGTGGAAAGAGTGTAGAATCCTGCATACACAATAAATACAATAATCATAACAAGAGCTAACTGGGGGATGGATATCAGCCATCCATGGCCCTATATTCCTCAGTGACCTAACACCAGGAGAATATAAAGAGTTTGTTTCAAATGGTAAAGGTCCAAAATAATGGGGATATACTCTATTACTGTTGCTGTTTGAAAGAGAGAGTCTAATAAATCAACATTTAATTTAAAACAAACAGAAACATAGTTATTTAATGTACTCAAACATTCTCCCCTTGTGCTTAAAATCTAAGTACACCAGTGTTTTATTACTGCTTGAACACAGAGTAAACATATTATTTTCTTATCTTCTATTGCTTTGTACATCTGCTAGTTACAGCTGGATTTTAGCAAAGTAGGGAAAATGAGAATTATAAGAATCCTAAATTCTTCATTGTCAAACCTATGTGATAATAAATAGCGAAAGTGGACTTGTCAATGCTATCCTAGAGAAAAATTCTGATTTGTGCTGCTAATCTGGTCCCTGACTGTATGTTTGAAATATAGTTAGACTTTCACAACATGAAGAAGAGAACATATTTATAAGGATATGAAATATATTTTGGCAGCATCTTTTTTTTACTTGAGTTCCTAGCTGAAGTCAGAATAATGAAGTTTTAGAAAGCTATTATGGAATATCCTCTTCCAAGAGATATTCCTGGGAAAAAAGTGTTTTCTGTGTTCATTTTCGTAACATCATTAACAAAAACATTTAGAAAACAAGGGTTTTACGTAGGGGACTGTATTAAAAAAACCCAAAATTACTCTGTGCTTCAATGATGAGCTGTTTGGGAGAAAGAAATATCCTCCAGGTGCAGTTTTCTGCTCCTTGTACATGTTTGATGGCAAACTCTGTGCTTCAGATAAGAGGCATGTTGTGGTTCTTGTTCTGGTAAGGGCTTAGACCTTAGCTGTGCAGTGCTATCTCCTGCACAGATCCTGTATGGTAATAAGATTCTCACCATTGTCAAAAAACTATTCAAGAGAACCTCCACACAGAATGAAATCTCATAATTTTTCATTGATTTTAACCTCAAATTTACAAATTATATCTCTTAGAAGAAGTAAGATGCCTTCACTAATTGGCCTAGCACATATTCTGCAAAACAACAGTGTGACTTCTTGAGGAGTGCAGTTGGTATAATGATTGGTTATCTGAATCTACTTATCAGCCAAATATATCCAAGTGAAAATTGCATTAACCATTCTAATGAGTAAGAGTGAAAATGGCAGGGGGATCCATTATGTCAGTAACTGCATTTTGGACTAATACTAGTTCCGAACATACAGCAGGGCAGTGGGGGACAAATATGCATTAATTCTCCCCTTCAAGGGTTTATGACCATTGAAATGTATGATGGCTAAGATACAGTTGTTTTCTGTTTTATTGTAGTTCCTTTATGCAAATTACATTGCTCCATCTGCCAGTATGGACACAGGACTTCATCAGAATAAGAAAAATATGATTTATCACAAAATTGACCCAGCTTTTGAGGACCTTTTTGACCTAGCAGAAGAACATATTCTCACTGTTCTGCTGGAACCATGGATGAAGATGGTAGAAGAAGACAAATGCACTTATAGGAAGGTAATATCTGGATGACACCATGAAAAAATCCTATTTCAGGGAAGAAATTCACAAGATCATTCATATGTAACCCTGTATTGTATTTATACTCCGGAAGGGAGAAGTATTACAAGATGTTTCACTCCTTTCTATCCTGATATGTAGAAATAGGCTGAGCTTCTTGTGGAGACCAGACTTCTCATCTGAAAGAAGGTGTGGGCTTCATAGACTCCTTGGCCTGTGAACTGGGGAGAAACACATCTTGCTGTGGTAAAATTTATCTTTGCACTCAGGAAGTTTCATGTTTCTGCAATCATACTATTGATCAGAAGTAATTTTTTAAGATGGATTGCCTACAAACACTCTGTATTTTTAATGATAAGCACATAGGGTTTTTAGAGTGTCAGTGCAGTGACAGTAGGTGTTTCTGGTGTTTAGAATTTAAGTGCAGCTACCGCTTAGCATAGATGAAATGTGAAATGGTGATTCAGCTGTATTTGCCCCAAACACTTTTTAGATTGCTGCTCTAAAAAAGTGGCTCAGATGTGTACTCGGTTCTAATCCCAAAATGTTCTGAAAGCTTGAATTGAGCATGCTCATGGAGGTCAGAGGAGATGGCTGCAATCCTGACTGTGCCTTTGACAAATAACAACAAGAAATGGGATGACAGTGGTGGATGCTGTTGCTTTCTGTTCTTTGTAAACTCACCTACAAATTGCTAGCTGTAGGTCAAACTCCTTCTGGGTGCCACAATAGAGAAAGATACAAAGCTATTGGAGGGTGTCCAGAAGAGGGCTGTGAAGGTGATGAAGGGCCTTGGTGGGAAGCTTACGAGACCTGAGGTCACTTGTTCAGCCTGGAGAGAAAGAGACTGAGGTGGTCTACAGGCAGCAGTCTCTTCTTTGTGGTGCCCACAGCACCCAAGGGAATGGCCTGAAGTTGTGTCAGGGGAGGTTTAGGTTGAATATTAGGAAAAGTTCCTTCACCCAGAGGGTGGCTGGGCAGGCTCCCCAGGCCAAGCACCAAGCCTGACAGAATTCAAGAAGTGCTTGGACAATGCTCTCGGGCACATGGTGGGACTCTTGGGGAAGGTGCTGTGCAGGATCAGGAGTTGACTCAATGATTCTTGTAGGTCCCTTCTGACTCAGGATACTCTATGATTCTAATATTTCAAGTCTTTAGTAACTCTCTCTTGGATATAGAAGGAGAAACTTACAGTGGAAAATCAGGAGAGAGAGGGCAGGAAGTTAGTTCTTGTTCCTATTTTTCTTCACTATGACCTTAGATGAAGCATCTCCAATTTATAGGAAATATCATCACTTACTGCTGATACTTCTGTCAGTTTGTAATAACATTCCCACATTGCCCCCTGCAAAATATTTTGAAATCTCCTTTTGCAGCAGTTTTGTAATACAGTCTATTTATGGTTTTATATCATGCATGAATGTAATAACAACTAGATGAATAGATACCTAAAATCAAAGTTGAGAATGGTCTTCTAGCCAGTATTAAACATTTAAGAAGGGAGTATAAGAACAGAAAAGAGTCCTACAGCCATCTTCAGCACTTTGCAACCAAGAAAGTTCATGGAATAGAGGTCTTATCCATATTCATGATTTTAATAGTCTTTGATGAGATTTTTTTCCCCCTCATGGATTTCTGTAAAATGTATCTCGAGCGATGTATCTTCAGCCTCACTCCAGAAATGGGTTTCATGGTTTAATCATGCAATAGAAGGAAAAAATACGTATCTTGATTTGTTTGGAAACGCGTCCCTGATAATTTCACCTGGTGCCCTAGTTTTGTATATCACAAGGAACAAGTGAATAATTATTATCTTGTCCTATTCTCAATGTTGTTATGCTTTTACAAGTTTCTGTTATATCCCACTTCTATTAGATCTCCTTGAAACTGAAGAATCCTAGACACCTCTTCTCCTACAAAAAGGTGTTCCATAACTTTGTTGCACTTATTGCCCCATCTGTATGTGTTTCTTTATATTCTTTTGATGAGATGCAAGCAATACTCAAAGTCTGGATGCACTAAGGATTATCTAGTGGCAGAACCATGTTTTCTGTTGTGCTCTTTGTCCATTTCTAATTGTCCCTATCATTCTAATTGTCTGTTGACTCCTGGTGAACTTTGAGTGAATGTGCAAAATGTAAGCTAATAGCCATCTGCAGTGATTCCAAGATTTCCTTCCCAAGTAATAACTACTAATGGAAAGCCCTAATTTGGAGTTCACTGGAATGACTTAATGTTTATTATCGTTGAATTCAGCTGGCCTTTTATCATGCAGATGCTAAAGTGTCCTGCTATCCTGCAGCTTTTCACAGTCTATTTAATTTTTTGCTCTGTGGAATCATTTTGCAAACTTTGTTGTCTCCTCACTCACCTCCTTTTCCAGATAGTTTCTGAATGTTTAAAAAACAACCACAGTGCAGGTCCCTGTGAGACTCCAATAGGAACCCCACCCCATAATGAAAGTTATTTATTTCTTTGGTTTTGATTTTCTACCTTCTACTTAATTCACGAGGGGACTTTCCCTCTCATCCTGTGATAACATAATATCCTTTAGAAGTTTTTAAACTTTGAGAAACTTAGTAAAATGAAATATAGTAATCCAAACACATCTGTAAAATATTTTCTTTGCTTTTCAACGTCTTTTCTAACCTTTCAGATAAATTATTTTTTCTAAACTGTTTCAGCTATAATTCTTTATGACCCGCAGTGCACCTTGGAATTGATTGATACTTTTCATGAATCTGCAATTTTATGTAATTTCTATCAGACTAGTTTTAGTCTTTTTAATAATTGTGTATTTTCTGTGCATACTATCTGTAAGTTGTCTAGTGTCTATTGCTGATCCTCACTGAGTCAAATCATCAGCACAGCCAAGGATTCTCATACATTGTTTTTACATAAAAAGGAGTCTGCTTTAGAGCTCTCTGTTTTCACTGCTTCTAGTGAAAAGTAAGAATTGAAGAGCTAGACTTTTCCTTTCAGTTAATATGTGTGTCAGTTTATATCTCCTTGAATTAACGACAGGATAATCTATTGTCCTTTCACTTTGGAGGATGCGTTACTTTGCAAATGAGGTTACGTGCAGACTTCTCAGTGCTCTAATAACACAAAGATCTTAATCTGAGCACGAGAAAACAACGAAATCCTTTTGACTGCACAATACAAGTGTTTGTGAAGAGTTATAACACACAGACATAAAATGACCTGTTCTAGGAGGCACTAGAGTCTCTTTGTACTAGGTGCGGGCTGATAGTTAGGCACACTCCTTCCCAAGCACAGACAACGTCTGCTTTGTATTTTGTTCAGTCCCTGGCTCTACTCTTCCCCTTTGTTCTACTCTATATCAGGACATATTTGGCCCATAATGAAACAAGATATTGTATCAAGAATTAGGTGAGTCCAAAATTGTTTATTTGGGACATGTCCAATATGTATATATATCTCTACGTTTTTTTCTTTAAATGAAACATGAAATCAGGAGAGTTTCTATTTACTGTTGACTCTCATGCTGCCTTTATCTACTTTCTCTTTAAACTTCATGAAAAATGTTCTGAATTCTTTTACTATTTAATTTTAAACTATATTTTATTTCAAGGGAAAGAATATCCCAAAGCATTTTATGACAATGGAATAAAGTTAGATCAAGCTTGAAGACGTTCAGATAACACAGTGATTAGTGTGGTATTCACATTTAGATGAAAGTATCATGAATATTAATCTAAACATTCTCATCTCTCTCTGGCACATAAACACTTGTATAAGATTATCACAGCTCCGTAATCTTTGTAATGGGCATGCAGATCAATGTAAGGCATAGGCTCGATTTTGCTAAATATCCTAAAATCTGCATTGAAATGGTTTAGTCAGCCAGGAGGGTCACCAAATATCTCTTTCACAGTTACTGATAGTTTGTACATAACATGAAGAACAGTGCTAGTTACATACAGCTTCTAATTAAGTTAAAAAATGCCAACTTCATGAATTCAAATCACACACAGTTAATAATTTGAGAAAGAGGACAAGACTGAAAGTCAGAAAGCTTTCATCTTTATTGTTTAGATATTTTAACATCTTTCTCATCTTAAATTTTTGCTTCTGCAAATCTGTAGCTCTCTGTCTTCTTGACTATTCCCATTGAGAGTCCTAGTTTTAAGAACTGTTTTTCTGCTTCTCAGTGGCAGTTTGACATACAATTTGCTGGTATAGGCAATCAGGTACGTCTGACCCCATATTCACAATATAATATATGCACAACATACACAATATATTATGTACACATTAGAATTCAGCAATTTTTAAAATCAAAGTTATTTGATTAAAGTTATACTTGGGTTATTTAGTAGTATTCTGTACAAATCTGCATCTGATCCTACACAGATGAGAAAAGTTTGTTCTACCAGAGCTGTTGATAGAATTGCTTGTCACAAGAATGTGACTTCTTGTATCTTCTAAACATCAGTCTCATTACTGGCAAATGTATTCTTTTCTATCCACTGTCACTGGCAAAGTGCCCATGGAGTTCTCCATCTTTCTATATTGTGTACTGTAGGGGTGATACAAGATATTATTTTTATTAGGTGGAGTTGGTGGAAGAAACTCAACAGCTGGACTCCGTGTACTTTAGAGAGCTCCAGGCTTTGCATCAAGTGAGTAGTTCCAAGAAGGATGAGGTAAGACAAGTACCTACTAATAAAAACAAACCCTTTCTCTGTCAGAGAGGGTTCACACTTTGTGTATCAGCAGTGAAAAGCTGACCAGATGCTAGTTTGGAGAAGCAAATAGTCTGATTTCTACCATTTCTTTTGGTGACTGATTAACAGCCATTGTGGTAATTACATGCACAGGTCTTCTGTCAGTTCCATCAACATCAGACCTAAAGTCTGTGGAATGTGTTTTGGGCCCCTGCTCTTGAGTAAATGCCTCCATTTCAAGTGAATTACAGGTATATATTGGATTATTTGATTATGGAACCTGCAGACACGGATATGTTTAAAGCAAACATAAGAGTAAAGCTTACTAGGAGCTGGAGCCTTAACTCAATTTATTTTCTCAGTGATTAGAAAGCTATTTTACAGAGATACGTTATCTAATGCAAGGATTATCAGACTGAGCAAAATACAGAGGTGAAAAAACAGTTATGCAAGCAAAATAATTTCTCCCCTCAGAGTACTGTTGCTGACACGGGGGCTCTCAAAGAAGATCAGCACTTGCATCAAGCTCCCAAAGAATTGGCAGGTCCTAGTCTGTCTGACCTGATCCATGACAAAGAGAAGTTAGAACAGTTCCAGGCTTTTCTTAATAAGCATTCTGCTAGGTATGTTTCTTCATTAATATTACTTTACCTGTTTCTAAGTTCAGAAGAAATATTTGCTAATGATCTTGGCTATCTAAATGCTGACAGATTTTAGTCTTTTAAAAAATGTTTTTGTGTATTTATGAAGCACACAGACACGTTGTTCAAACAACTGAATTGTCTTAACATGTTTGGGGTAAAAATTCTCCTGTCAAAACATATTTGTATTACAGTTCTGCTTTCAGTTTCTGCTTTGATTAGTGGCAAACCCCTGAGTTGAACAATTAGCCTATAATGAGTAAAATTTTCTCTTTTTTAGTACAGATTCAATTTAGTACATTTTAAAAATTAAAGCTGGTTATTATAAAAATGTACAAATAGAAAACAGGCATGTTATTGTCACAGTGTGACAGCAACCACAGTTTTGTGTCTGCTGAACAGATTTAAATTCTAGCTTGTAGCAGATACAGTCTTAGGCAGGGTCTTTATAAAGATGAGCCTGTTTGTTTTAAAAGTAAGATCTAAACAGAAGCTGACACTTTTTCTTTAATTTGGCTTCCTGTGAGTTGATGCTTTGCATATTGGCTGTTGCTTCTAGTCAAGCACTGCTATAGCTTTACATTGGATATTGGTCAGCTTTTTCAAAACTGCCCAGAAAGGGACATCTGACACAAAAATCCTTTGGCCAAGACTCAATGTCATCACTTCTGCTTATTATCACATGGTTCTCTTTGTAGTGAGAGAGAAAAATATACACTTCTGGACACAATATTCCTAATTCTGAAGGTAACACCTAAAATCAATTTGGATGGATCAGTCCTAAGATTACTGACTACAAAAGGACTGCAGATAATGAGTTCAGATGGAAATTCTTATGGTGTAGCTGCCTGTAGTCAAGTGACTTCTGAATTAGTTGTCTAGAGCAGTGGTCTCCAAACTTTTTGCTCATGCATCTCATCAGTAAAAACTTTTAAAGCATGGAACCCTAGTGTATATATATATATAAAAATTTTTTATACGTTATATACATGTGCTAATAAAGTTTGAATATTTTCTTGCTGCCCCTCAACAAACAGTCTTACACACCCTCTTCACACATTGCAGTTCAGAGACTACTAGTCTTGAGTTCCTCTCTAATTGGGGAAATGGTAGGAATCAGCAGATAACAGGTCATGGACAGGTATGCTGAATTGCCTCTGGTATTTCCTGCTTTTTTAATCACAGACAAGTTCCATCTTAAGTGGCAGAGCCAGGCAGAGAAATGTTTAATTTATGGAGCTTTTTTTTTTTCTTTTTTTTTAAACATTCATAATGAAGAAAAACATTGGAAAAAGTCTCACAAAAGTGTTTTAGGGCTGGGTCCAAACTAGTTACTCTGGAGTCCAGCTGGCACGCTACAATAAAGGTGCTTAATGGTACTATAAGCTGAAGGGATCCTAGAACTAATGCAGTCTGGAAAATTAAAAAAAAAAAAAAAAAAAAAAGAAAAAGAACACGTCATTTGCCTTTTCATCAAAACTTATGGTTCTGATAATGTCCAAATGTAAGTGATCCAAGTTTCAGGAAGGACAGGCAGCTGAGTACCTGTGCATAAATTCTGGTAAGAAACTAAACAAAGCTCCATTAGTTAATACTTCGTTCAATATATAGGATATATTCACACAATTGCAGGACAATTTGTGTTACTTCGGGTTAGTGAATTACCGATTGTTAGTCTCGCCAGGCTAATTGATTATGGATGTGCTCCTGATCCACTATGCCAGGATAAGCCACCACTAAATGGTTTATCTAACACTCTTGAAGATTACATATTTTACTTTTTAAAAAGATGCATATATGTGGTCAGTTGTCATAGGTAGATGCCAAGGAGTTACACCATAAACCACAGTAATTTGGATCACTTGCATATGGGTGAACTTAGTCATGTTGTGATGAACTAGCAAATGAAAGAATTTCAGTCTCAATAGAACTTAGGGTTCTGTAAGGGTCTCAAAAGACTTTTGAAAGGAGAACATCTGTTCTTAAATCAGTCAGATGCTTTTGAACGTTTTACTCATAGATTAATGTTTTGAAAAAGCCAGTTATTAACCAAATGGAAAACTGAAACAGATTTGTCTGAATTCAATGTTTCATGTTTCCTGCGGCAGATACAGTAAATGTACTCACTAAGATGTTCATATAACTTCAGCTAATAAGATACTGTCAGAAAACAGTCAAATAAATTAAACTGAAATTGTAGATATGTCATTTATTCTGTTGTCTGGTTTAGAGAACAAAACCATTCTATGATTCTCTGAAAACAAACTTAAATTTATATTGTACAGCCAAATATTATGAACAATATATAGATTGAGGTTTGCATCATTGAAATGATTTGTCACTGACTATGACTAATAAAATAAGTAGTAGAATTGGCAAATTATGAGAAAGCAGCCCACAAAAAGCCCTAGAAACATTAATTGTTTTTATCTGCCATTAATTGTTTTTATCTGCTCAGCTGCAGACTCACTTAAACTCTAGCACTTCACACAGGGCAGGAAGGGGGTGATTTCTTGGGCTGATGTTCCCAGCTGTCATCCCTGCTCCTTTCTCAGGCAATATAACAAGGAGGCAGAGCAGGAGGTGTCAGCTCATCTCTCAGGGGCTCACAGCCTCAGTACTGATTCAAAATCTCATCTGTTTCACTCTTCATTCTCTCTGTGAGCTTCACACGATGGTTCTGGTCCGCAGTCCCTGCTGATTTAGCAGTGGCATATTGAGGAGGTTACTCCGTTCAGGGTACCCCCAGATGGCCCCCTAAGTGAGATCTCTAAGATGTGTTTGCTCTGCCTGTTCAGCAAGTGCCATGGTCTCAGCAGATGGTACTAGCAGAGAAAAAAAATGACATAAAATTTCAGCTTAATCTGACCTGGTATTTAGGTCTTGAATACTTTGGTATGGCATGGTTGTGGTTTAACTAATAACTCCCTGAAACGCTGATGAAATTAACTCAATATTGAAATAACATTCTGTTTAAATTTGTCTATAGCATGGATCTCTTGTGCTGGCTAGATATTGAAGAGTTCAGAAAGATGCTCCAAAAGGATGAAGAAAAAAGTGATGAAAAATCTAAAGACATTAAAACTAAGTACTTAAACAACAAGTACTTCTTTGGACCCAACAGCCCTGCTACCAGAGAGCAACAAAAAGAGGTAGCAGTTACAGAGCCATTCATAAAGAGCGATCACTGTGACTGTGACTGAGATAAAAATCCACAAGTGGGTCTGCTCCAGTTTTTCCCCAAGCTATCTCCTCTTGCCTATATTTTTTGCCAGAAATACGGTTCTGTTATGGTTCTTGTATAGGTCCCTTCTTTCCTGTTCAGGCTTTTCCTCCCTACCTCTTACAGAACATCTCTCTTAAAACTGTGATCTGAGGCCACAGCCAGAGCATGCACAAGACATCTCAGAAAAAGTGTAAAAATTACTTTCAGGCACAGTGACTTGTTCCAGCTTTCTATTTTAGTATGCCAGTAAAGCCACAGACAGCAAGTCTGAGCTGTGGTGCTCTGATATATCTTGATAGTTAGGCAATTTACTTGGTCAAGCTGGGGTATTATTCACCAGAGTCTGTATCCTATTATAGGTAGGGACAAATGTAATCTGTTCCCTTTTATGAAAAGTACATGTGAGCCTTGGGTAAGCATGCATTAAGTGCTTTGCTTACAGTTAAGCTCATGCTTTGCTAAATCAAGGATGTAGAGAGATAAAGGACTTTTGGTATACACAAACGTTTATGTCATGTGTTATTGTATTTGGATTGCTTAGCTAATGCATTCAGGTGGAGGAAGGAGACAAAGCCTTCATGATCAGCCTTCGGCAGCGGTTCTGCTAGAAGTTCAGCAATGTGTCCAGAAGAGATTAGAAAAACAATGGCTGCCATTGTTCCTGGAAGATGAACACCATGGGGCAGAGGAACAAGCAAAGGTAATTTTTTTAACAACAGCAACACATACAGGCATTGTTTTTTGTTTGGCTGATTGTGGAAACCCAGGGCACAAGGAATATTTCTCTGTTTGCTCTGGGGTGTCCTGACCCCCAGGGAGCACTGACTTTGACCCTCTTTCATGGAGAAGGTTTCCTAGACTTCAAGATAGACTGGAATCCACAAAAATGTGAAATAGATTATAGTGTAGATGTATCACTAGGGTGAGAAATTTAGGTTTTGGGATTTTTAGTATGTTGTGAATGGAAGCAAGATGGAGGGAACAGGGTGTTGTCCTGGGTGTCTTCTTCATGCTTATTCTTCCTTCTTCTTCATGGGTTTGGGTGGCACTCCGTAATTGGGCAGGAAAGTCTACACTGCAGGCTCTTTGGGATCAGTTATTGAGACTATCATCTCAAGTGCCTTCAATCCAGACCCAGAAAAACTGATAGCTCATAATTTAACATTGGGATAGAAATGTTCAGAGGAAAAACAGCCCACAATTTACTTTTAGTTTACATTGCAAGATATGCTGTAGCATGTACAGGTTGAAACATTTATCTTGGTAAGTGTGAAGGCAGTTCATCTGAAGGCTTAGTTTAGCTGACAGTATTATTGTTAGATCCCAAATCTGAAGGAGCTGGTGTTAGCTCTGCTGCCATCCAGGTTGCCAGGAGAGTGACCTAATTTTTGCTGTATTGCTACACTCTCCCTATGCCATTTTGCCTTAGCCATACAGTTGCACACTGAAGAAATACTGCTTTGTGTAAGGGATTTTCCCAAGGGGACCAGAACACAAGCAAATGAGTGAGCTTCCCATGCCATAATTCTTTCTCTTATGCTGTCCACATTCTCCCATCTGGAGCTGCAGTGCCTGTAGAATCGACTTCAGGACTTGTGAAATTCTTCTGAATGGGGAGGTTAACTACCACAAGCCTTGTTCCAATTGGTTACTTCAGAAAGTTGCCAAAAAGTTGGGAGTGAGGACCCTCTCACCTCCTGCTGGTTCATTAGAAAGACTGAGGAATGGGCAGAGCTAACATCTGCCTTTTATGAGTGCCTCTGTGGCTGTGATCCATGTAAGGGGATCATCCTGCTGGTGGCAGAGGCAAAGACTTGGTGTTTTGCACTTCCACAACAGCTCTGACATGTGAATGTCATAGCAGAAGGAAACTTCAAAGTTCAACCAAACAGACACATATGTAACTGCATTGATTCATGAAACTTGTTTTCTATCATCTTTGTAACATCATGAAGGTAGTCAGAAGTGTTGTCAGAAGTGCATTAAAAAAATCTTTTCCATTGATTCGGAGCACTAAGCAATCTGAAAAGTATAGGTTTTAATAAGAGAAACTATAATTTTAACAATGATTATGTTAACTAAATTTAAAAAAATCCTAACCCTCTGCCTTTTTTTTAGTTGAACTCTGCCTCCTTTACAAGCCCTGGCAGAAGACCAATAAGGCTAAGCTGCTTCCAGGTCTGGAAGCTAACTCATGCCTCTTTTTGCACCTGCTGCACTGTGTTGGCAGGGAGATTAGCCCAAGTAGTTTAGAAAATGCTGTATTCAACTCAAATAAACAGTTTACAGGAAATACATACTTCTAATGAGCTTTTAGTCTTTTCCTAACTCCATTTATGTCCAATTGCTCTTTTCTCTTTCTTATTGAAAATTCAGAGGATGAAAAGATTCTTTGAAGAAAGTATTTTAGAAGAAGTGAAACCAGATGACATTCTCCACTGGCTTCATATTTCACAGTGACAAAACAGTGTGGGCATGCTATGTAGTCCTTATTCAGGAAACCTGCCCTTTGTTTGAGGTGTAATTTAGCTACAAAGAAGTTGCAAGATCAAGTCTGTATTTCTGATACAGTGGTACCAAGGAACTGAAAACATTTCATACTAAAATAAGTCAAACCCAAAATTTATTCCTCACACAAGTGGTCTCTCAGAACATTATGGGTAAAGTAAACTCCACAACCAGTGGAGTGCACGGTTTGACTGTTATTGCCTCTTGTCTTCTCTAATTCCCCAACCTTAATGCTCATTTATAGCTGAAGAAGGGACAGCATTCTGTGCAGGTCCACAAGTTTCAGACATAAAATCCATAAGAAGACATATAAACTATTCTACCACTGGGGTCTTAATCATTAAAAGGCTAACCAAAAAAAAAAAAANCTCAAAAAAAAAAAAAAAAAATTTCAAAAAATAGAATAATAATATTTTGTTCAACTATAGATAAGGGACATAACTGAAGATCTTTCACACAAAGCCCCGCAAAAAAAGACAACCAGAATGTGGAAGGCGAGTGAAATTTACTATGTCTCTTGTGCCTGCAGTTTCACAGTCTTTTTCCTTTGGACTTTGCATACTTTTCACAATTTCCCTGCTGACAGTGTGAGGCCCAAATGTAATGCTGTTAAAAGCAATCATGACTGTTCTGGTTACAGTGGACTGATTACTCACATTACTCCTGAATTTAGCTCCCTGCTGGACGTTCATGGTAAATTTCTCTCCCTTTCTGTCTGGAGAGGTCATATTTGAAAATAAAGGTCTCTCTCTTGTCCTGGGCTTTGGAGCACTATTAACACTCCTTAAACTAATATTGTACCGTTAGTTCACATTTATCTGTATTTTGCATGCAGTGGACTTATTTGGACAAGCTGTTCATTCCAGCATCTGGTAGTTTATTTATTATTGCAAGTGGATTACGTGCAGACACAAAAGGGAATGTGAAGTATGCAGCAGAGTGGGCAGGTTTAATCATATCTCACTGTATCTGTTTCATTTAGAATTGTATTTTAATCTCACAGCACTGAGATAATATCAAATTTAAACTTTTTAAACCTTTGTAATAATACATTTCATCAGATATTTGCCAGTTTTTTTCCTCGTGAAGAGCAGTGAACTTTTTGTGATTGCCAACATACAAGTTGTGTACATTTGTTCAGTTGAACTTTTATTGTCTGTTGAAATCAAACTAGAGACCCGGTCACCAATTATCCATGCAAACCATCAGCACAAAAGGGAACCAAAGTGCATGTGGGTTCTGTTAGCTGAGTTTTCCCTTTGTCTGTTTGTCAGGAAGATGGTTATTCTCCATGTTCTGCTTCAAGGTTGTTGACCCATAAAATAAGCAGTGTTTATATACTGGTATAGGGATGGAAGCAATGTTTTGTTCTTCCCTTCATGAATATGCCCTAGAAATAATTTTTCTCAAAAGTTCCCTAAATTCCAGTCACAGGGAATAGAACATGTTTGGAGAATTGGAGAAGGGCTGAGAAGATCCATCCCTACTGCCTAAATTGAGCTGACTTTATTTTCACCAAAGAACTCTCTGGACAGCCATCACCCTCCTTCTTGCCAGGGTAGGCTGTCACCCCTGGCAGGCTCTGTGACAGGACACTGAGCATAACCCCTGTTTTTAAGATAAGTTGCAGAAACCCTTTCAGCTTAGGATCAGGTTAGATTTCCAGGACTGTTGGCAACAACTAAAAATGTTTTTGACAGATGCTCACCATTGAACAGCACTCCACCCCTCCAGGACTTCAAGAGTTTTAAACCACTTTCAGAAGATGGTTTTCATTCATCCATCTGATAACAAAAGGGGGTTGTTTGGCTTGCTGTTCAGCAACAGCACGAGAACTGTTTGTTCAGGAAGGCAGGCCAGCATGAACTTCAGTTCAAACAAACTGTCCCTGCATAAGCCATCTTTCTTTCCCCACCCTTTCCTGGCTGCCTACTGTTCTGTGCTTGGCATCATGAGGATTTCCAAAATGTCTCAATGACTTTAAATTCTGTTTTACTATTGATAGCTTTATTTCATGGAGAGGAAACTCTCTGGCTTCTGTGGGTGATCGTAGCAACACATTTCTAACCTCATTTTGTTGGTGAGATCCCTGTCAGAAGCATTTTACAGCTTTAAGCTATGTGGTTTGTGTGTTCCTTTTCCTTTGTTGTTTGTTTGCATAAAACTCAAACTGTTCTCTAGAAAAGTAGCCCATTACCATAATCAATAACAAGAGCTGTTTCTATACTTTGTAGTATGCAGTCATATGGTCTAAATCATTGTCAGACATTTCCTCTCCATCACATCTTCCAAAAAATGTTCCCCAAACCAAACTGGAAAAAAAAAAGGAAAGGAAGAAATGAAACCTTGCCACATTTTATTGTATTCATGTCATAAACTCATAAACTACTGAAAGTTAGGGTCAGTGCAAAGATAAGAATCAGACAGTTTACACTAACTAATGCCTTTGTTATTGCATTTTGAAACAAAGTTTACTTGGTGCATCTATTTCTTCTTTTGACAGCAAGTGGACAATAAGAGTGTTTCTTCATCTAGTGAAATAATCGCTTTCCGCAAGGCGCTGTTGGATCCAGTGACAGCAAATCTGTTCCAACGCTTTGTGGCACTGAAGGGAGACCTCCTGGGGAATGGAGTGCTCTTTTGGCAAGAGGTGCAAAAGTATAAGGTATGGTGGTAAAACAGAGCAAAGGGAATAGCATTCATTTAGTAAGCAAATGCCTCCATTCTTGCATATTAGGAGAATTTTAACAAAACTATCTATAGGCATTCTGTTGTTCATAGTAAAGCCTCTTTCACTGTTTAAACTGTTTTTTTCATCAGTGAAAATCCTTACTTCTTAAGGGTAGCTATTCTTGACTCAAATGCATTATACTTGTATTTCTTTTCTTTTTTTTTTTTTTTCT